>OZ024832.1:26728077-27328077 GCA_964016985.1 Anodontia alba | reverse complement strand
GCGTGCCGAATGGCCCCCTTTTTCAGCGCTACCAAGTATATGATTGGCCCCTTTTTTTCAGCAAAAAGTATATGATTGGCCCCATTTTTCTGGATTAGTATATGAAAGGCCCCATTTTTCTGATGTATCCCGGTACATGCACATATTTTTCGTTCAGAGATTTTTCGAGGCTACTTGTTCTCTTGGTATTCAATGAACTGATTGCTATATTTGTCTAACTACCAGCAATAAATGGGTACAAAATCAAAGGGCAGTATATGAATGTGTCAACATTTCAGACGATCTAGTATATAATAGGGTCTATTTTTTTGAAAGGACAGGTCTATGATTGGGGTAGGTTTCGAAATACTGGCTCGAACACCCATACCACAATTACCCCCAAGCTAACCCCCCCCCCCCCCCCCCACACACACACACACACACCACCGAGGCTGAGTGGTCAGAGCGTTTGATTGCCTTGCCCCATGCCTATGAGTTTTAGTTTTTTGATTTAACATGGGTAAAAGACTCCTCCTGGACTGTTTTCTTTTCTACACATAACACCCCCCTCTGCTGGCAGAAACTCATCAGCCAAAACAGAGGGAAAGACATTCCAAAATGATTTTTGTAAAATATAAATATTTTTTCTGCTGATTCAAAATCTGCTAGACGAAAGCCAGTCTAAGCCTTTGACTGCGGTGCTGAAGGTTACAGGTTTGAGCCCAGCTCAGATCATCGGCTGAAAATTTCTTTTTATTTACCCAGCAGCTAATAGGTGGTTGAAAGAAGAGGATTTAGCCTCGCCTTTCATATGCTGTAGCCTACGACACGGTTGGGCTCTAACTCCTACGGCACCCATTATATTCCAAGCAGGCACATGACGTTAATACAACATCGGCTCAACGTCGATGCAACGTCATGACGTTGCATCGACGTTGAGCCGACATTTTATAAACGTCATGTGCTTGCTGGGAATGGGCGATAATTCATAAAATCAATAGAGCAGGTATTAGTCTTACAATCTTTGATGGAATTTATACATGTTCTCGCCACGTTTGATAAACTGTATAAATTTACGAGTAATAAACTATTTAACCCATTTTAGACTGAATAAACTCCAACAGGCTATATATCGGAAGAGTCCAGTATCAGTTTAGGTATGTCAGGCTACCATCTGATTTAGATATTTATAGAGAAGAAAATGGCTACCTATTTGCAAACAGTGGAGATCCTGATCAGACGCCGCGCTCTGCAGCGTCTGATCTTGGTCTGCACCGTTTGCCAATTACCTTTTCGGGGATCTCCAAACTTAAGTGGGATAAAGTGCTTAGTACATGACTACTGCAGACACTGGAAGTGAAATAGGAAGTACAATCCCAAAGCCAAGACACAGGGTATGATAAACAAACTAAACTTACCACTGTAGATGCTACTGAAAACTGTTTTTTTCTGAGACAGGATGATAATCTAGCAGGTAAACGTTTACTAAAGACACCAGCCATCCTGATTTTCTATACTGCCCGAACTTTTCTGTGGAAGTTTGACGTTTTCTCACACAATTATGACCACTTTTATGCAATAAAACAGGGTCAAACCTGTCCGTACTAGACTGACTGTGTCGTGACACACGAAAAGGCAACTTGGAACGCATGCTAAATGCGCAGTATAATCAGGGCCGTTAATCTTTATTGAAACATCTTACAGCATGGCCAAATGATCTTCAACTGACTCCGAAGGGGCTGGTCACATGATCTGGGTCTTCGCTGTGCCCATGTGTTCCGTAGACGTTGTTTCGTAAGTGGGGTGTTGCCCAAAGGACAAATACTATTCATTCTAAACCAAAGATAATAGCGATTTGTAAACAAATAGTACAAATTCAACTTATCCTTTACCAATCTCTGGGCTAATGTTCAGCAGTCGACAAATTGATATTTTTCTTCTTTTTCCCAGAAAACAGAATTTGAAATTTCATGCAAATTAAAACCTGTTTTCTGAGGAAAATAAGAAAACTATTTCAAAATGTCGTCTGCTGAAAGATTTACCCCGAGTGCTAAGCGTTATATTAACCCTATGTTGTCGTGTTCTAATGCTTATCTGCGGCCGACATTAGGGCGTACTTGAGGAAATGAGTCAGTGTGACATTTACATCTACCGTATATGGGCCGATGGCTGAGAAAGGGCATATACGAATAGTGACGCCCTAGATCAGTTTGCACAGCCACGCGTCGGGTCAAGACCTTCGCTACTAGTCCTATATCTTCAATAAGGTCTCTGTATTGTTTAGGCGAACAGCGAAGAATCTGACCAGACTGCGCGAATGCGCAGGCCAGTCTGGAGCTTCATTTTTCGCTTTTGTTCTAAGGTCCCTTTTCTCAGCAGCCGGCCCAATTATATCCCCAGGAACTGAGCCAGAGTCGTAAGTGCATGGGGTTCAGTCGAACGCCACTTAGACTAAAATTCCATTTTCATGGGCAATCGTTACGGAAACACGCCTATTCAAATATACTGAAAATTTTTACCACCAAAACAATTAAATGAAAATTTTCAGATTGAAAAAAAAATCTGATATTTTTCATATTTCTGCTCAAAACATAGATAGTGTGTACTCGTTAGAACCGCCTCGGCGAGGCGGTTCTAACGAGTACCCACAATATATGTTTTTCGAGCAAAAATATGAAATATGTATGCCCCTGTAAACCCCAGTTTTACTATATAAAAGTGGGGTTTTATGGGGGTCAAAATTATATAGGCGTGTTTTCGTAATGTTTGGACGATTAATTTTGGATCTGTATTTACCCAGATTATTCGCACACCTAACTCTATATCTTGTACTTCTAATAATAATAATAATAATAATAATAATAATGATTATAATAATAATAATAATAATAATAATAATAATAATAATCTATATTACTACCTGTGAATGTGTCTAGCAGTGTTGGATGGGTGGCAAACAGTGTAGACCCTGATCAGACTGTCTGTCCAAACACTATGGGTAAGTACGGTAGTTTGATCAAATCGAACCCTCTCAGAGCTTTTGAACACCCTATAATAGACTACTGCAATGCCACTGATCGCAAATATTGGGAGACATAGACTTCTTACCACACTTGTCCAAACATTAAAAAAAAACACTCCTTGTCTGCTGATGCGTCTAAAACTGCTGGAAGACAGTAATATGCCGTAATATGCGGCGTCTGATCTGGGTTTACATTGTTTGCTCAAGCCTATCTTTCCAAATACAATCAGTGAATACGGTAATTGTTGAAACCTTATCTTGGCAAGTGCCAAGTGGACATTGTCAAGAGAAGGCATGTGCGAAACTGGTGTGCAGTTTCAGGTTGTTCTGCTCATCCGCAGTCTCGTCAGGGACTGCTGACACATTCTATAACATCCAAAGATTCTGTAAATGACAGTAAAAGCCCTAAATAGACTGCATGGAATCCGACCGAGTAGGCCTCAAACACACCCTCTCACTTGACGCGACTAAATAAGACTGCGTGGAATCACAGTCCATGTATGGCTCAAAGACACCTTTTCGCTTCACGTGGCTTAATACAAATGCATTGAATCATAGTCCGTGTACCTCAAAGATATCTTTTTGCTTCACGTGGCTTGATACGAATGCATGGAATCATAGTCCGTGTACGCCCCAAAAATGCCTTTTCGCTTCACGTGGCTTTATAAGACTGCGTGGAATAATAGTCCGTGTATGCCTCAAAAATACCTTTTCGCTTTACGTGGATTTATAAGACTGCATGGAATCATAGTCCGTATATACCTCAAAGATATTTTTTTTGCTTCACGTGGCTTTATAAGACTGCATGGAATCATAGTCCGTATATGCCTCAAAGATAACTTTTCCTTCACGTGGCTTAATAAGACTGCATGGAATCATAGTCCGTATACGCCTCAAAGATAACTTTTCCTTCACGTGGCTTAATAAGACTGCATGGAATCATAGTCCGTATACGCCTCAAAGATAACTTTTCCTTCACGTGGCTTAATAAGACTGCATAGAAGCATAGACCGTGTATGACTCAGACATCTTTTCGCTTAACGCGGCTCAATAAGACTGCATGGAATCACAGTCCATGTATATCTCAAAGCCTATAGGTTTTTAGGGCCCTTTCACACCAAACTAGTTCTCAACACGTCCTACCCCGTCCATAAAAATCGTAAAACGGTCTGTGGTATGGGTAAAACGCGTAACATTTTCTGGCCTAAATGTCTATAACACGATTCTAGATCGTTTATAAACAGCCCTCAGTACGTCAATTTCATCTGTATCCCATCCACAGTCCGTTCGTATAAAAGTTCAGATCGTTAACCTCCTGCAGACTTTTTCCAAGCAGTCCAAGCCCGTCCGTGGTCAGTTTTACCCCATTCTTAACTAATTCTACTTCATTCCCAATACGTCCAAACCAGCTCTTACAAGTTAGTAATTCGACCATCTCCTTCACAGACTCATCTCGTTCTGACCACCTCATCTCATCCCTAGTCCGTGCAGAACGTCCTGGCCGATGGTTATAAAAAGCCAGCGCGTTCTTGCCAGTCTTCGATCGCGGTCATCAAGCTGTGCAGACCATTGCATCCTTGTGAGCAAAATGTCTCTATATAAGGGTGAAGCTGGAAAGATGCGTTACACTAAAGCAGCTACTGTTAGATCCCAAAGCTACATATTCTCTGAAGCCCATCCAGCTCACCCCCAAGTTCCCGAACCTCCTGAGCCTGTTCCTGAGTCTGGATGTCTAGTGAAGGAGAACACCGCATCCCCTGGACCCTCTGATACCTCTGTCTCAAAGTTAGAAACTCAGATGTCGGAGGAATATGGAGGGCAGTCAGATGCCCAAAAAAAAAGATGGCCAAAAACTACACCCATCTCATCATGAGCACACAAGATGCCAATGAAGTCCTCTACAACAAGAAGCTTGGGGGCAATTGATGCCCGAACACACCACTCAAGGTAATATGCCCCTAGCAGGATCAAAAACGGCAATTTCCGTTCGTAGTACGTTCATCTCGTTTTCGTACGGCGTCTAATTACAGGACGGGATGACCGCCAGAAACTTTTGAGCACGTTCAACGTTCTGGAGCACCTTTAACGTCTAGGCCCGACCTAGCCCTCCATGAAGTTCGTTAACAGACCGTAAAACGTCGCTACTACGTCAACTCAGTTCGCACAAGGTTTGAGCCCGTTTGGCAACATTTTCCAGAACATACTGAGAACGAGCTCGGTGTGACTGGGGTAAAATAAGTCTGTGTTGAATCACTGTCCTTTCGCTTCACGCAGTTCAATGACTGTGTGGATTCACAGTCCGTGTATGCCTCAAAGACGTCTGTTCGCTTAATGCGGCTTGATAAGGCTGTATGGAATCACAGTTCATGTAAACCTCAAAGATGTCTTTTCGCTTAATGAGGCTTGATAAGACTGCGTGGATTCACAGTCCATGTATGCCTCAAAGACGGATTTTCGCCTAATGCGGCTTGATAAGACTGCGTGGAAACATGTATACCTCAGAATTGTCTTTTCGCTTATCGCGGCTCAATAAGACCGCTTCACGTGACTTAATAAGACTGCACGGAATCATAGTCGGTGCATGCCTCAAAGACATCTTTTCGCTTGCGGCTCAATAAGACTGCTTGGAATCACTGTCCATGTATGCCACAAAGAAGTCTTTCCGCTTCACGCGGCGCAGTAAGACTGCCTGGAATCATAGTCAGTATATTCCTCAAAGACGTCTTTTCGCGTCACGTGGCACAAAAAGAATGCGTGGATTCAAAGTCAGTCTATGCCCAATAGACGTCTTTCCGCTTAACGCGGCTTAATAAGATCGCGTGGAAACACAATCTGTGTTAAGACTGCGTGGAAATACAGTCTGTGTTTGATCCAAAGTCGTGTCTTTTCGCTTAACGCGGCTCCGACTTTCTGCTTAACTGCGTAGAATCACAGTCTGTGAATGCCACTCTACCGCCCCCTCCCCCCGCAAACACACACACACACACACACACACACACACACACACACACACACACACACACGAAGACGTCTTTTCGCTTAACGCGGCTCAATAAGACTGCGTGGAATCAAAGTCAATGTATGCTTCAAAGACGTCTTTTCGCTTAACGCAGCTAAATAAGACTGCTTGGAATCATAGTCTATTTATGACGCAAAGACCTCTTTTCGCTTACGGCGGCTCAATTAGACTGCAAGGAAACATAGTCTGTATATGCCACGAAGACACCTCTTCACTTAACGCGGCTCAATACAACTGTATGGAATCACAGCCCAAGTATGCCCTTAAGACCTCTTTTCGCTTAATGCGCTTCAATAAGACTGCTTGGAAACATAATCCATGTATGCCTCGAAGAGGTCTTTTTGCTTAACGCGACTCAAAACGATTGTGTGGAATCAGTCCGAGTATGCCTCAAAGATGTCTTTACGCTTATCGCGGCTCGATAAGACTGCGTGAAATCATAGTCCCAAATACAAGGCAAGTCCTTTTGCTTAATGTGGCTCAATAAGACTGCTTGGAATCACGGCCATTTCACTTAATGTGGCTCAAAGACGTCAATTCGCTTAATGTGGCTCAGTAAGACTGCTTGGAATCACGGTCTGCGTATGCCTCAAAGACGTCCTTTCGCTTAATCTCACTATGACTGCTTGCAATCACGGTCTGTGTTTGCCTCAAAGGCGTCATTTCGCTTCATGTGGCTCAATAATACTGACTGGCATCACGGTCTGTGTATGCCTCAAAGGTTTGCAATCACTGTCTGAGTATGTCTCAAAGGCGTCATTTCGCTTCATGTGGCTCAATAATACTGACTGGCATCACGGTCTGTGTATGCCTCAAAGATTTGCAATCACGGTCTGAGTATGCCTCAAAGACGTCATTTCGCTTAATGTCGCTCAATAAAACTGCTTGCAATCATGGTCTGTATACTCTACAAAAAAAAAAAAAAAAAAAAAAAAAACGCCATTTCGCTTAATGCGGCTGACTAAGACTGATTGGAATCATGGTCTGTGTATGCCTCAAAAACGCGATTTCGTTCAATGCGGTTCAATAAGACTGCTTGGAATCACAATCTGTGTATGCCTCAAAGACGCCTTTTCGCTTAACGTGGCTCAAAAAGACAGCTTGGAATCACAGTCTGTGTATGCCTCAAAGATGCCTTTTCGCTAAACGCGGCTCAAAAAGACTGTTTGGAATCACGATCTGCGTATGTCTTAAGGACGTCATTTCGCTTAATGTGGCTCAATAAGACTGCTTGGAATCACAGTCTGCGCATGCCTAAATGACGCCTTTTCGCTTAATGTGGCTCAATAAGACTGCCTGGAATCACGGTCTGTGTATGCCTCAAGCATTTCGCTTTGAGCCTTTCTGTTTAATGTAGCTCAATAAGACTGCTTGGAATCACGGTCTATGTATGCTTCAAAAAACACCTTTTCACTTGATCTGACTCAATAATATTGCTTGGAATCACGGTCTGCATATGCCTCTAAAGTGTAATTTCGCTCAATGTAGCTCAATAAGGCTGCTTGGGTTTACAGTCTGCCTATGCCCCAAATATGTCATTTCGCTTAATGTGGCTTAATAAGACTGCCTGAAATTACAGTCTGTGTTTGCCTCAAAGACGTCATTTCGCTTAATGTGGCTCAATAAGATTGGATTTACTATCTGTGTATGCCTCGAAGACATAATTTCGCTTAAGGTGGCTCAATAGGACTACCTGGATTTACAGTCTGTGTATGCCTCAAAGACATCATTTCGCTTAATGCGGCTCAATAAGACTGCTTGGAATCACAGTCTGTGTAAACCTCAAAGACGTCATTTCGCTTAATGTGGCTCAAAAAGACTGCTTGGAATTACGGCCTGTGTATGCCTAAAAGACGTCATTCGCTTAATGTGGCTCAGTACCACTGCTTGGATTTACAGTCAGCGTATGCCTCAAAGACGTCAAATCGTTTTATGTGGCTCAATAAGACTGCTTGTAATGACAGTCTGCATGTGCCTCAAAGACGTCATTTCGCTTAACGTGGCTCAATACGACTGCTTAGAATCACGGTCTGTGTATGCCTCAAAGACGTCATTTGGCTTAATTTGGCTCAGTAAGACTGCTTGGAATCACGGTCTGTGTATACCTCAAAATCGGCATTTCGCTTAATGTGGCTCAATTAAAGTAAACAAGATTGCCTTTGGAAACAAAGAACACATTCAGATAGAAAATGGGAGTCTCGGTTTTATTGAGATACTTCATAAGCAGTAATGAAGTCTGTGTATGCCTAAAAAACGCCATTTCGCTCTATGTGGCTAAATACAACTGCTTAAAATTGCAGTCAACGTATGCCTCAAAGACGTCTTTTTGCTTAATGTGCCTATAAGACTGCTTGGAATCACGGTATGTGTATGCCTCAAAGGCGTCATTTTGCTTTATGTGGTCCAATAAGACTGCTTGGAATCACGGTCTGTGTATGCCTCAAAGACGTCATTTCGGTTAATGTGGCTATAAGACTGCATGGAATCACGGTCTGCGTATGCTTTAAAGACGTCATTTCGCTTAACGTGGCTCAATAAGACTGCTTGGAATCATGGTCTGCGTATGCCTCAAAGACGCTTTTTCGCTTAATGTGGCTGAACAAGATTGATTGGAATTAAAGTCTGCGTATGCCTCAAAGACGTCATTTCGCCTAATGTGGCATGATAAGACTGCTTGAAATCACGATCTGTGTATGCCTCAACATTGCCATTTCGCTTAATGTGGCTCAATTAAAGTAAAAAATATTGCCTTCTGAAACAAAGAGCTCATTCGGATAGCAAGTGGGAGTCTCGGTTGTATTGAGACGCTTCATAAGCAGTAATGAAGTATGTGTGTGCCTCAGAAACGCCATTTTGCTTAATGTGGCTCAATAAGACTGTTTGGAATTATAGTATGCGTAAGCCTCAAAGACGTCATTTCGCTTAAAGTGGCTCAATAAGTGTTTGGATTTATAGTCTGCGTATGCCTCAAAGACGTCGTTTCGCCTAATGTGGTTCCATTTGACTGCTTGGAATTATAGTCTGTGTATGCCTCAAAGAAGTCATTTCGCTTAATGTGGCTCACTAAGACTGCTCGGAATTACGGTCTGCGTATGCCTCAAAGACGTCATTTCGCTTAATGTGCCTCAATTAGACTGCTTGGAATCACGGCATGTGTATGCCTCAAAGACGTCATTTCCCTTAATGTGCCTCAATAAGGCGGCTTTCAATTACAGTCTGCGCATGCCTCAAAGGCGTCGTTTTGCTTAATGTGGCTCAATAAGACTGCTTGGAATTAAAGTCTGCGTATGCCTCAAAGACATTATTTCGCTTAATGTGGCTCAGTAAGACTGCTTGGAATCACGGTCTGCGTATGCCTGAAAGTTGGCATTTGGCTCAAAGTAAAAAAAAAAGATTGACGTTGGAAACAAAACACACATTCAGATAGAAAATGGGAGTCTCAGTTTTATTAAGATTCTTTATAAGCAGTAATGACGTCTGCGTATGCCTCAAAAACGCCATTTCGCTTAATGTGGTTCAGTAAGACTGCTTGGATTTACAGTCTGCGGTTGCCTCAAAGATGTCATTTCGCTTAATGTTGCTCAACAGGACTGCTTGGATTTGCGTATGCCTCAAAGATGTCATTTCGCTTAACGTGGCTCAATAAGACTGCTTGGATTTATAGTCTGCGTTTGCCTCAAAGATGTCATTTCGCTTAACGTGGCTCAATTAGGCTGCTTGGATTTATAGTCTGCGTTTGCCTCAAAGATGTCATTTCGCTTAACGTGGCTCAATAAGACTGCTTGGATTTATAGTCTGCGTTTGCCTCAAAGATGTCATTTCGCTTAACGTGGTTCAATTAGACTGCTTGGATTTATAGTCTGCGTTTGCCTCAAAGATGTCATTTCGCTTAACGTGGCTCAATTAGACTGCTTGGATTTACAGTCTGTGTATGCCTCAAAGATGTCATTTCGTTTAATGTGGCTCAGTAATACTGCTTGGATTTACAGTCTGGTATGCCTCAAAGATGTCATTTCGCTTAATGTGGCTCAATAAGACTGCTTGGATTTACAGTCAGCGTTTGTCTCAAAGATGTCATTTCGCTTAATGTGGCTCTAAGACGGCTAGGATTTACAGTCTGCGTATGCCTCAAAGATTTCATTTCGCTTAATGTGGCTCAATAAGACTGCTTGGATTTACAGTCTGCGTATGCCTCAAAGATTTCATTTCGCTTAATGTGGCTCTAAGACTGCTAGGATTTACAGTCTGCGTATGCCTCAAAGATTTCATTTCGCTTAATTTGGCTCTAAGACTGCTAGGATTTACAGTCTGCGTATGCCTCAAAGATTTCATTTCGCTTAATGTGGCTCAATAAGACTGCTTGGATTTACAGTCTGCGTATGCCTCAAAGATGTCATTTCGCTTAATGTGGCTCAATAAGACTGCTAGGATTTACAGTCTGCGTATGCCTCAAAGATGTCATTTCGCTTAATGTGGCTCAATAAGACTGCTTGGATTTACAGTCTTCGTATGCCTCAAAGACGTAAGTTTCTCTAAATGTGGCTCAATAAGGCTGCGTGGTTTGAGGAAGGGGCCGTCATTCTTTGTGAGAAATGAGAAGTTTTGCATCCAGTATAATAAAGAGGGAAGCTATGTCACATCCAACAACCAACTAATAGCGATGACGAAGACATGTATTTTCGTCAGTAACATGTCTTTCGGAATCTTGCTGAATTAACTCTGGTTTTCAGAAAATCCGAATATTAACTAAGTGCACAAAATTCATTGATACACGGACTGTCTACATCGATTTTAATAATGCTAATCATTTAAGCGTAATTGGTGCATGTCGCCATATTGATAACGTTGGTTTCGGCACTATGTCACTTAACGATCATGTTGTATTTATCTTTGCGTAATTGGATTGCATTGACTAGTGCAAAACAATCGACTGAGCGACCAGCATCACTTTCAACTTGTGATTTGAGAGTTGGAATATAATCACTGAATTTACCTGCAGAAGCTGAATTTGTGAGCAGAATTGAAACATAGTCTACAGTTTGGCTGGGCAACTGTAAAAATCTGCCGACCTGTTGAGTTTATAAGAAATTCGTATGTATGCGACATCTTACAGGAATGTGTCTTAACCTTTATCACTCTCTGGCAGACGATAAATTGTTGATATTTTTTTTCTTATTTTTCCTGAAAACAGGATTAGGCATTTCATCCAAATTGTCTCCACTGGAGAAAATTTGCATGAAATGTCAAAACCTGTTTTCTGAGAAAAATAAATAAAATATTACAATATGCCGTCTGCTGAAAATTGTATCCAGAGTGCTAAGCGTTAATAAGGTTCTCTTCAATTGCCGTGTTGCTGGTGATATGCCAATGATATCAGTCATATAAGGTTTTCACATTTAAAACAAGTTTCGCCTTCAAGTAGATTTATGACAGGTGTGTGTGTGTGTGTGTGTGTGTGTGTGTGTGTGTGTGTGTGTGTGTGTGTGTGTGTGTGTGTGTGTGTGTGTGTGTGTGTGTGTTTTAATATAAACCATATAGCTTGAAATCACTTGGTGTCTTTTTACGCCGAGTGGATTATTCCACCATAACAATTTCGACTGATCCATTTCCAATAGAAAGGTGTCTGGTTAATCTTTATTATTACCATGTTTTATATAAATTCCTGTAATGCAAACAGAGTAGACCTTGATGAGACTCTGCGTTATGCGGCGTCTGATATGGGTCTATGTTCTTTACAAATGCCCCTTTTATTGGACACTAGACAAAAATGGGTTAATCATGAATGCGATCTGCATGGAAGTTTATCATCGGGTAACTTATTGTGAGAAAGTGGGTATTTTTGCATTTGCGAGATCTGTCTGTGCATATTATATGGGCTGCGTCAAGCGAAAAAGTACCTTCGAAAGCGCGCAAAATGTGCAGATTCAGATCATCTTGAGTATGCGTAAAATATCATCCTGGCCTTTGCTCTCAATTTATACATTTTCTATCACCCAATGATTCTGTTAGCGGACAGGGAAGGTCCTGATCAGACTGTGCGAATGCGCAGGCTGATCTAGACCTTCGCTGTATGCGCTGTACGCATATGCCCAAAGACATATTTTCGCATGACGCGGCCCATATACAGATCACACGCTCCCAGTAAGCATTTTACATAAATCTATAGCGGGCCGTTATCGGCCCGTCGGGCCGATAACGGCCCGCTACAGATTTATAAAGAATGCTAGCAGGGCTTTCATTGTCAGGTAGTACAATCAACGGACATTGTGGAATATATGCTATAGAACGTTCCGATCAAACTGATGCGCATGCTGATCTACGCCTTCATTTAGCATAGAACTCCGCTGAGGGTCCTTTTCATGGTGGGGGCAGGGAGTGGTAATTTTCAAAAAGAAAAAAACCTATGTCCGGGTCGGAAGTGTCACCGGACTTTGTCGTGCCATTTATTTTATGCTCGCTTGGCTATATGGATTGCAGAAAATCTGGAAATTTTGCTGTTTGTTCAAAGAACATCGATACATCTGTGTGTGAATCCGAAACTTTTTTTTTTTTTTTTTTGTTAGTTCCTAAATTACCTTTATGTAAAGCTCAACTAATTTACGTTGCAGAATTCAGATACCGCCTCTGTGAATAATTGTAAAGAACGGACTATAAAAGTAGAGGCATCCTAGGGATTCAAGTTGCTGCAGTAAATACTGAAATAAAGTATAGTGACTGACCCAAAAAAGAAACCAAACAGCCAGGCAAAATGCACAATATTGTAAGAGGGTCCAAAGGGGAAAGTTACATATTCCCTTGGTATACAGGCCGGGGTACTATAAGGGGTACGCGGATATATATTATATCGGGGTCTGTGTATGCATTTTATAGTTTTTTCATTGAAATATATATTCAGTAATTCTGAGCATTTCTGATTTTTTTTCAATAAAACATGTAACGATCTCGTTAACATATTTCATGAAGCTTTCAAAGATTAATCGTATTCAAAAATAAATGATTATCTGGAGCACACGGTCCGTTTGGAAGAATCTGACATCACCTCTGTGATCACTATGCGATTTCAGTTTTACCTGCAATATTTAAGTTTTTACCTGCGATATTTTAATTTTACCTGCGAAAGAGCGACTTTCCCTGTGTCAGTTTATCATACATGCAAATCCCGCTTTTTAAAGGAATGTGTATTATCGATTTTAGACAGCTTTCGTTGGCATGAACAGGAATGAGAGGCGCGGAAGGGGTTTTTCAGACAATAATTTACTTACAAATATACACCTAGTCACCATTATTTCACTACTGACTGTTTGAAGGCGATGGTTTTGTTAGCAATGTTAAGGTGTTTGAAAACCTTTCATAGTTTGTCGTTTGAAACTGCAGAAATATTTGTTATTCTGTGGTCGTCTGGGACCCTTAGAAATGCCTCTCGTTACAATTTGTTGTGCATTCTTATATAGATAAATTAGCAGCCGAATGCCATTTATTGTTTTGAAAAATATGATAAACTGACACGCAGTGGAGCCTTTATTATTACTGTAACAATATGAACATAGAAATATGTATTATATAAGACATCAAAATCTATTAGCGCCAAATGCATTTACCACGCTAGAACAGACTATAGTGATCGATTTAGACACGGTCAACATACATGTAAAAACACATCACGTTTTACCTCTAAATATAGAAGCAGACTATAGACTATAGATATGTAGACCTTTCTGAGTCATGGTCATACTATATGAAATAGACTATAACAACTTCGGTCAAAGGTCACGAAATCAACTTAAAGTGCATCCCCTGTGAAATTAAAGTGCGTCACCTGTGAAAAATTGTGTTGGTAAATATACGAGTGAAATATATTAAACAAAACAAACTTTCTTTTTTTATTCATGTAGAACGATACATAAAGAAGTTTCGACAGAAAGACACTACAATTATTTGTTATGCTATATATTCTGAGAGACAAGAGACAACCCCCCGGGGTGGGAGGGGAGTGGGCAGGCGGGGGGTGGGGTGGGGGGTGGCATTGCGAAACATACCCGAAATAGTGTGCGCGAAATATTAAAAAATGATACCCTCTTCACAGTGTTCTTTTAATTAAAAAGTAACCTTTTTTACTGTGTAATAATAAAAAGTACATCTTTCCTACAGATTTTTGAGAAGATATCCTACTCAATAAATTATGCATCAAAGGTGTATCTAAATTCAGAAAAGCTAGAAGAAAGGCGTAGGGCGGGGAAGCGAAACATATCCTAAACAGCTTTTCTCAAAATATCAAAGATTGAAACCCTTTTCACTGTATCCCCTTAAAAAAGTAACCATTTTCACTGTGTAATAAGAAAAAAGTACCTCATTCCTGCATAAATTAGAGAAGATATTCTCCTCCATCACGAAAACATATCTATGTAATTTTGACCCCCTTAAACCCCACTTTTATATAGTAAAACTGGGGTTTACAGGGGTATACATTATATTTCATATTTCTGCTCAAAACATTGACTGTGGGTACTCGTTAGAACCGCCTCGGCGAGGCGGTTCTAACGAGTACCCACAATCTATATTTTGTGCAGAAATATGAAAAATATCTGAGTTTTTTTATCTGAAAATTTTCAGTTTTTGGAGATAAAATTTTCTGTATATTTGAATAGGCGTGTTTCCGTAATGTCAATATGGTACCTCAGACTCATGTTGAATTACCCACCCCCTTTCACGATCATATTACTCCAAAACTAACTAGAGCTATAGTCTAAATGGGACACTATACATAAATGTATCAGCAAAAAATGAAGACTTGTTACGGGGCAGGGTCTGCACTGTTTGCTTAAATAACAGGAAGTTAAGGGTTAAATGAAACAGTCTTGTCCCCGTTCAGGATCATTTCCCAGTGCTTTGATCTTATCCTGCAAGATTAGTCATTTTGATTTAGCTTATTTCTAAAGCCTCTTTTATAAACTTCTATCTTAGTTGTAAAGCAGCGTGCCTGTTTCAGATTCATCAGACAGCATGGCCTCCAAGCTTTCTTTAGACCATAAGTAAGTTGTAAGAGGAAGCATAGTAACTGTATTTGTGAAAGTCGTTTGCTTACAGGTAGTACATACCCAACGGGCACATGCCATTTATACAACGTCGATCCAACGGCATGATGTTAATGTAGTGTCGCATTAACGTCGATGCAACGTCATGACGTTTATAAAACGTCGCATCAACGTCGACGCTATGTCACGACTTTCAAACAGTGTGGCATATTAACGTCTACGCAACATCACGACGTTTATACAATGTCGCATCAACATCGATGCAACGTCATCATTGTCACATTAACGTCGATTCAACGTCATGACGTTTATACAATATCACATTAACGTCGATGCAACGTCATCATTGTCGCATTAACATCGATGCAACGTCATGATGACATTATAAAAAGGTAATGTGCTCGCTGGGTAGAAACTTCATTTTCTACTTATTTTTGTGAATGACAGAGCATTGTTTGAGACAGAATGGACAGTGGACGCTCAGTATGCTGGGTACAATTTTCAGCAGATAACATATTGAAATATTTTTCTTCTTTTTCCCTGAAAACACGATTTGACCAAATTCGCCCAGAAAATGGTAAAGGTAATGGAATCAGTTCACCTCAGTCGGTCGTTAGGGCACCAGTGATGACCATTACGAAAACATGCCTATTCAAATATATAGAAGATTTCACCTCCAAAAACTAAAAAAAAATCAGATAAAACCCCCGATATTTTTCATATTTCTGCTCAAAACATAGATTGTGGATACTCGTTAGAACCGCCTCGGCGAGGCGGTTCTAACAAGTACCCACAATCTATGTTATTTAGCAAAATAAGAAAAATAATGTATACCCCTGTAAACCCCAGTTTTACTATAAAAAAGTGGGGTTGAAGGGGGTCAAATTTATATAGGCATGTTTTCGTGATGTTTCAGATTTATATATCCATCTATCCATCCATCTTTTTTTTTTAATATTTTACCTGACTTCAGCTGCCCTTTGTGAGCTGCCGAGACTAAGATCAGTTCAGTGTTTGGTGATGCTAACGCGAATTTTCTTCATTCAGTGTCACCACAGAGAATAAATGACATTTAAAGAAGAGAAAAGTGGTATCGTAGCTATCAACGCAAAAGGTAGAAATGTCTTAATTGTGCTTCGAGATCAATACAAAATGTAGATATTGCTACATTATGCGTTGATATCAATGCAGAATATAGACCTGCCTACATTTTGTGTTAGCTTCATCATTTTTTGTTTTGTTTGTAAGGGGGGGGGGGGGGGGGGGTGCGGGGTGGAGGTCACAATTATTTTGTTTTGTAGTATTGGCGTCTAAGACAAAGTTTGGTTCTTTCATGGGTAAAAGATTTATGCCAGTGATAAGCAATAAGCATATGTTAGACTGGCCCCAGTCCCTAGTGACTATAAATATTTATTCTCATAATTCTATTGGATGAAGCCACTTAAATAAAACTGATGTAATATCATGATTATAAAGCCTTGTCACTTCAGTTTCTGAATAGAAATCAAAAGAGAAAACTTTATTTCCATTTGATTCTATAGGTACAGGTAGATCTAATGAATTTAATGCAGTCCGCTTAATTCAATAGACTATTGCCCGTCTAACCCTTTGTAGATTGAATGAACTCTCCCACACAAAATATTAGAAGAACCCGATTCAAATTTCGATTTTAGGTATGTCAGGTTATGTTTTAGATATTCAGAGAGAAAAATGATTGAACTATTTGCAAACAGTGGAGACCCTGATCAGACACCGCGTACTGCGGCGTCTGATCTGGTTCAGCACTGTTTTCCAATTACTTCCTGGTAGCATCTGCTGTTTTAAAAGCCAATACTTGTGTATCAGTCTTCTGTGCTACGCAGAGTAGTCATTAAATGCCCGTATACGGAAGTGGTTCACTCAGAGGTTGGTACAGCAGTAGTTTTAGTGAAAATTATGATAAAACTGTCTAAATGGAAGTGCATGCTTACTATAAAGTATAATAATACAAGGCATATTATATTTCATTAAACATACCATGCGTTGATCTTGTGTGAAATGCATTTTGAGGGACTTCTCGCCTGGTGCTACATGACCCTACTGTTTTCTTTTAGGGACCGATCATTGGGATGATTTTATCACTCAGACAGCAAAGATTTGTTGCCTTTTTGTATGTAAAAAAAAGACAAATTGCAAGTATCATGAAGTATTGATACTTACCATCAATATCATGATACTTTATCACCAAAAATATATCATGATATATACACACATTTTTACTGTAGTAACTGGATTTGGCAGTGGTATCACATCAAGTTGATGAGCTGATATCATTGGATCAGGCAAGAGGCGATTGTGATTCAATGGTATGAGCTCATCCATGAGATCTGATACAGTACATAAGATCAAGATACTGTAATGATGTTTTTATTATTTACCTTATCTCTCATTTTTGTTAATAACTTCACTATAGTACGCCAAAACGCGCAACTTTCGTCGCAAACGCGCAAACTACTTTCGTCACGTTTTGAGTACTGACATCATTAGTGGTTGATGTTATAGTTATGGTTCCACTGCGGAAAAAGACGCTTGGTAACGTTACTATAAAATTGAAAACTGGCATAAGTTAGGGTAGTGATACAAAATGCCACTAGGTGATACATTAAGTTGTGTTTTTGTATCAGCAAGTTGCTAGTAAGCGGTGGTATTTTTTGTAGATATATAATAAATATATTAACCCTTGTCCTGCTGAACCCGGATATGTCCTTTTTTGCAAACAGTGTAGATCCAGATCAGTTGGCTTCTGAAGAAGCCAACTGATCTGGATCTGCACTGCTTGCCATTGAGTATGTGAATTTATATCAACAATCTGGATCAAGTAATCTGATTGGCTAAAAATTAGATGTGGGTGTGGCATCTTAATTTATTCAGCAGGACAAGGGTTAATGCATCAAGATAATGCCTCGGCTCTAGTATATTGGGCTTTACTCTAATGACGTCTCTGGCTAGACTTTACAATCTGCCCACCATAATTTATTGTGAATGTGCACAGCTGTCAAGCTGTCACCTAACTAAAAGATGGTGTTAATTTAGAGCTTGGTCACTGAGGGTTAGATTAGTTAATTGATCATATTTAGCAGATCTGTATCTAGAATATATACAGACGGTTTTAGTAAGATTAAGTGGCAGACATATTCTAAAGGTGCTCCTTTCCTCTTTCTGCTTTTTCCACTCTGAACATTATGATATGATATTCATAATTCTCATCAGAAGCATGACCAGTGCTTGCACTAACTGTCAAAATCAGGAAGTCCCAGGACTTCCTTAAGGCTCCAATATCTGGAAGTCCTGGTGATCAAATTTTTTCACTCACTTTCAGAAATTCAGCCTCAATATTCTTAAACTCTCATTTATGGAGTAAAACTGCCATTCTTAAGCTCTAATCTAGAGCTCTGGGTCCACCTCTAAGTTTAAACCATCTTATATATCTCTGAATTATCACACTCCTTTGGGACAGTGTTTTCCTACCAGTCAAACACTGTTCATCACAAAAACATATCTATTTAATTTTGACCCCCTTAAACCCCACTTTTATATAGTAAAACTGAGGTTTACAGGGTATAAATTATTTTTCTTACTTCTGCTCAAAAACATAGATTGTGGGTACTTGTTAGAACCACCTCAGCAAGGCAGTTCTAACGAGTACCCAAAATCTGTGTTTTGAGCAGAAATATGAAAAATATCAGAATTTTTTATCTGAAAATTTTCCTGTTTTGGTTGTAAAATTTTCAATATATTTGAATAGGCATGTTTTCATAATGGATTTTTCTTTATATATAAAGAGGTGGTGTATCAATATCTTTTGGTTGAAAAAAAAACAACAAAAAACAACATCTTCATAGGTCTAGATAAGGGAGGGTATCTGGTAAATATTTTTCTTATTTCTGCATGAAAACATATGTTGTGGGTACTCATTAGAAGCGCCTCGCTGAGGCGCTTCTAATGAGTACCCACAACATATGTTTTTGTGGAGAAATAAGAAAAATATTGATACTTTTGGATTGAAAAAAGCGCCTTAACTAGTGCTATGACATCTTATTTGGAACTCTGATGATAACTAAAATTGCATTTCAGGCAGCTAATGAGAAGCCTTGTATTTTGCATTGTGATCTGGATGAACATTTTGCACATTGTGAAATCAAAACGTGAACCATCTCCTGCTGTACAGAAACTAAAGGCAACATGTAAGGACACGGCGACCTGTCCCGTTACTTACCCAGAAGATGAGCTTAAGGAGAAGCTCACGCCACTGCAATACAGGGTTACACAAGAAAGAGGCACTGAAAGGTTTGGATTTTAATCCTTAAAGCACCAATCAAAACTGCAGTTGATGACATTCTAAAGTACATGTATTTCTAATTTTTCAGAGAAAATACTTGACATTTCATGTGAATCAGATGAGATGTCAGGCCAGGTTTTCTCTAAAAAATAAAAAAAAAAAAAAGAAGAAAAATCAGATTCATCTGCTATAGGTTTGCATGGCACTTTAAGGATTGACTATTAGCACTCTCTAGATAAACTCAGCAGATAGCAATTTGATGTTTTTTCTGATTTTCCAAGAAAATAGGCTGTGGTATTTCATGCAGATTGTCACCACACTGTCTGATCAGAGTATTCTCTGTGCACTCTGTATGAAGCCAAGGTTCGAAGGTTTTATCAATTGAATAGCAAAGGGTTGGATTGGAATGCACAAATGCACAGCTGATATGAAGCATCCATGTGGCCGAGTGGTTAGCACTCCCATCTTCGGATCACAAGGTTCTGGGTTTGAATCCCGCTAAAGGCAGAATTCAGCTCATGACTGTATTGTGCTTCATTGCCTTTCATTATCATCCTTCCATCATCTCAAAATGACAAATAATGTTGAAGGATGTAAAATATAGGGCTGGCTAATCAGAGCTGAAAAGATAATCGATTATCAGTCCTGCCATTGTGATTGATAATCGATTAGTAATTGCTGAAGATTTGATCTTAATTTAACCTATGACCCTTTCATACATGTATGTTATATTGAGCAAACAGTGTAGGCCCAGATGAGATGCCGCAAATGCGGCGTCTCATCTGGGTCTACACTGTTTGCCACTAACACAGCTGTTTTAGACATAACAGTGGGTAGTATATTGGACTTGTTCAAATTTTAGATAAAAGCACGATAAGGAGTTGAGGTGTCTGAATATTAAGAGTAAATATGGTAAAGTAACAAACGCAGAAATCAAATGATCGATTATTAGCAAGTCCGTAATGATAGTCATTTTTGTGGAATTTATCGATCAATTAATCGATTGTCCGATTAATCGTGCTAGCCCTAATAAAATACCATACCATCATTATCATCATGCACAGCTGATCTAAGTCTTTTTTGCGCATGTCCAAAAGTTTGTTTTTTCATGGAGTAGCTTATAATTCTGGTTTTCACTTTTAGCTTGCCTGAACAACGTTCACGGAGAGCTATTGTACTACCCTCCGCGTTAGTGTCCACGTCCACAAATGTTAAAGTTTTCATTAAAGTTTTTAAGACCTCATTATTTCCTAACCTTATCACTAATTTGATTCATCTTTGGTATGATAATATATATTGGTCAAAAATTTTGCGCAGTACCTTCCCCACCCCGCTAGGCCATGTCAAGGTCACAGACTAAGAATTTTCATGTTAAAATTTTACGTCAAAGTTTTTAGGATCTCATTACCTATAAACCCAATGATGGATTTAGTTCCTTTTAGCTATCATGATAGATACTGGTCAAAAGTTTTTATCAGCACCATCAGCATTCATGACTGTGACCTTGAGGTCGTGGTCACAAACTTAGAATTTAAATGTTAAAGTTTTCATTAAAGTTTTTAAAACCTCATTATTTCCTAACCTTATTACCGATTTCATTCATCTTTGGTATGATGATACATATTTGTCCAAAACTTTGCCCAGTTCTATCCCCAATTCCCTAGTTCATTTTAAGGTCAAGGTCACAGTCATGTCAAAATTTTCGTAAAATTTTATGTCAAAGTTTTTAGGACCTCATTACTTCGAAACCAAACATTGGATTCAATATATATTTTGGTATCATGATATAAACTGGTCCAAAGTTTTTATCCGCACCATCAGCACTCATGACTGTGACCTTGAGGTTGATGTCACAGACTTAGAATTTTAAAAATGTAGTTTTTTGTTAAAGTTTTTAAGACGTCATTATGTCCTACTCTTATCACCGATTTGATTCATCTTTGGTTTGATGATACATATTGGTCCAAAATTTTGGTCAGTGCAATCCCCTGCCCCCTCTCCACAACGTGAGTACCACAACGTAAGTGTTTATGGAGAAATAAGAAAAAAAATAGCACTTTTTGGTTGAAAGAGCAACTTATCTGAGACTATACCCCTAAGGAGCAGGGTCTTCATGATTTACACTGTTTGTTGTGGCATATTTCTTAGAATATTTGAGTAAATTGGCATGTATTTTCACAGACCTTTCTCTGGAGAATTTATATTTGAGTAAATTGGCATGTATTTTCACAGACCTTTCTCTGGAGAATTTCTACACAAGAAGGATGAGGGAACATATCGTTGTGTTGTGTGCGGGAACAGAATATTTTCATCAGAACATAAATATAACTCCAACTCAGGATGGCCAGCATTCTCAGATGTCTTAACTCATGAAAGTGTTACACTGAAGGATGATACTTCACATGGTAAGTGTTTGCGTGCTTGCATGTGTATGTGTGTGCTTGTGTGTGTATGTGTGTGTGTGTGTGTGTGTGTATATTGTTGTAAAATGACATGTCCATAGGTCCAGCTCCAGATGCCACTCCCATTTCTAATTATCAGCCAATCAGATTACTTGATCCAGGTTGTTGATACAAAGTTAACATAATGAATGACAAACAGTGCAGATCCAGATCAGTTGGCTTCTAATCTGGCTGTACACTGTTTGCGAAGACATGGCATATCCGGGTTCAGCAGGACCAGGGTTAAGCATTAATGTTGACTCAACAATTTGCTAAAGCTAGCTGTTTCTGGAAAATAAAACAAATGATCCGCATTACAAGAAATGTCATGTTCACCATTAACGGCATAGGTCTAGATAAGAGTGGGTATTGGGTAAACATTTTTCTTATGTTTCCACAAAAACGTATGTTGTGGGTACTCTTTAGAAGCGCCTCTGCGAGGCGCTTCTAATGAGTACCCACAACATATGTTTTCGTGGAGAAATAAGGAAAATATCAATACTTTTGAATTGAGAAAAAAGCATTTTATCAGGAGCTATGTTCACCGAGTAAAGACCGATCAGCCTGTGCATTTGTTATGTCTAACCAGTCACTGTCTTTGCTGAGTGCCCTGTAGATACATAGTTCCAGATTTTTTTTTTTTTTCAGACAAAAAGTTTACATTTTCGTATCTCATCTCTCCATGAAAACATTGTTATAGATACTCATTAGAAGTGCTTCAGTGAGATGCTTCTAATGGGTACATGGACAAATAAGAAAAAAATACCAAAATGCCCACATATCTGACACTATGACCTTCCTGTGAAAATGATCAAATGGCATAAAAATCAACCTCTTAATATACAGTGTACATGTACCTTTATATGCAAAGTTTGCCAATAAGATTAATATATGGAAGCTAAGGGTTGTTAATAGATTGATGGCCATTAAATTACTATGTATAGACATATATTACATGAAAATAGTAAAATATAATTATTTTGTGCAAGTATGCTTTGAAAGGTTTTTTTGGTAGAAGGCTGAATTACGAGGGATGTTCAAAATGAATTGCTTATTTCTATCTGGAGACTTCAAATTTCAAGTTAGCCCAAAAGTACTCATTTCATGCCCTCGAATTACTCCCCGTGGCTAGAAATGCAAAGTTTCAGCCGATGTATCCACTTCTTGAAGGCGTCACGGTACACTGATTTGGGCACAGTAATAAGGTACTGATGAATGGCAGATCCAAGTGCCTGTCGGGACTGGTATTTCCGCCCAGCAAAGAATGCTTTCAATTTCGGAAACAAAAGAAATCACATGGGGCAAGGTCCGGGGAATACGGGGGGTGAGGCAAAACAGTTACTTTTTCTTTCTTCAAAAACGCTGTAACTATTGCGGAGGTATGAGCTGGGGCATTGTCATGTAGATGACGGACATGTTTAAAACCAGTTGCGGGGCATCGTTTCTGATAATACTTTTTCAGTTTCTTCAGTACTACGTCTTTGTAGTACTTTCTGGTGATGCTTTTGCCCTTTTTCACTGGCACTTTTATTTCGACTCCTTCACCAGAGAAGAAGATTGCATACAAAACCTTTGTAATCAAAGAACGTTTGGCAATTATTGGGCGTTTGCTGTGTTTAGTGGCCCAGATCTTATTGCTAACCTTTCTGACAGGCTCAAAATAATGGACCCAGGTTTCATCACCTGTGACGACATTGGCAAACTGCTTTTTGGCATATTTTGGAAACATTTGAAGCAGCTTTTTGGCCACTTTAACCTGTTGCCTCTTTTGCTCGTCAGTCAACAGATGTGGCACCTATCTAGCAGAAATCTTTCTGACTTTCAAATGCTTCTTCAAAATAAGGTGAACCGTTGATAGTGATATGCCTACTTTTCCTGCAATATCACAAACTGTAAATCTGGCATCTCCGTCAATGATTTCCTTTATTTTGGAAACGATTTCTTTACGAGATGCAGATTTTGGCCTACCTGATTTCGGTGCATTTTTGATGGACTCTACACCAGACTCAAATTTCTTTTTCCACTGCCGAACTGTGTCATAAGACACACAAGAAGGTCCAAAAGCAGTAGAAATTTCAGTCATCAGCTTCTTCAAAGAACAACCAAGTTTTGAGCGAGCTTTGATGTAAGCCCGTATTTCATCTTTTTTGTCGACGCTTCTACCAACCATTTTTACTGCAGTGGTCAATGACTGCATGTATTCAAATGACAAATTTTATGTCTTACACTTAGTCTTACATGTACATTTATACACCATTGTGTAGATATTGAATAGCCCTATACAGGTATGTATTGGTTTTTATCGTGCCCCACGTGGATATCGAGCTAGAGGACAATAAGCAATTCATTTCGAACATCCCTTGTATGTTGTCTTATCCCACTTTTATACCTTAAACTCAGTGTCTTGTTGCTTTGTATTAGATGGAATTGTTCTTTTGGGACTGGTTCTGTTATCTTTTATGATTTTAACTAAAAGGTTAGCTTTGGTTAACCCATTTTAGTTGGCACCCCTCCCCCCCACCCCTAAAGGGTAATCTTTATTATGACCATGTTTTATAGGAATTCCCGTAGTTAATGCAAACAGTGCAGACCCAGACCAGATGCTGCAGAATGCAGCATCTGATCAGGGTCTACACTGTTTGCATTAAATACAGGAATTCTGTAAAACATAATACATGTAATAGTAAAAACTGGCCAGACACCCTGCTATTGGAAATAGACCGGTCCAAAGATTTCTGGTAGAAAGGTCAACATAAATAGGGTCATAGACTAAGGTTCTTAGACATAGTTCTGTTTGTAGGTATGGAAAGAGTAGAAGTGACTTGCTTAAAATGTGGTGCACATCTTGGTCACATATTTGAGGATGGTCCACCCCCAACTGGAAAGAGATACTGTATCAATTCTGCAGCACTTGATTTTCTACCAGCAAAAGGAGTGGACAGAGAAAAATTAAAATCTGAATTATGAACATACATACATGTATGAAAGTTATTTTCAATGAAATGAAGGAAACTGTACACTGAGAAACTTGGTTGATTTGTAACTGTACTGCTAATAGAGGTTAAAAATGCCAGAGAAAATGAAAGTGTGGCTTTCAGAATAGCACCAAATGAGAGGGGGATATCTGGAAAAAAATTTTCTTATTTTTTCCATGAAAACATACATTGTGGGTACTCATTAGAAGTGCCTCATGGAGGCTTTTTTTAATGAGTACCCACAAAATATGTTTTCATGAAGAAAATATCAATACTTTTTGGTTGTCTTATCTGGAGTATGTATGTTTCAGGGTTCCGTTGTTCAAAGCAGTTTTAATTTGATTAATTTTTAATACCTACACTGATATTTCACGTTTTGCATAGGAATGTTTAAGAATACAATGAAATTATGAAAAATAAATTTGTACGTAAGTAGCTTTTACATAGGAAGGCATATTCTGTATTTGTCCTAAGTATTGGGACAGATATGCATGAAGAAACAGTCTAGAACCAAATCAGATGCTGCAGAGTGTGATATCTGATCAGGGTCTGCATTGTTTGCCATCCATCCAGCAGTTGTTTGACACCTCAGCAGGTAGTACAATGGACTTGTTCAAATGTAAGTGTAGGACTTGCTAAATAGAGTTTATTTGTCTGTTTTGACTGATAACGAAGAAATAATTCACTAGTGTTCTAAGGCTTCAGTGTAAAAATCGAGTAAGCAATAGCGAACACGATTTTTACACGAAAGCCTTAGAACATGCATGAATTATTTCTCCATAATCAATCAAAAACAAACGAATAAGTTGTGGCTTGTGGGAATTTCATATGCTAATGAGAGATGCCAGGCCTTGAACTTCTGAACAAAAAAAAACAAAAAAAAAAAAACAGTGCCATCGAATTTCAGTCTAATTCAGATAATAAATAAATAAAGATCTCAAATTATTATCATATTTTCAAACATTTTCCTTTGTATTGAACATGTAAAAAGCGTTGAAAGCGAAAGATTGAACAATCCTTCAACAAAGAAATTAATAACATCACAGAATTACTCCACTAATTAGCGTGTGAAAACAGTCCATTTGAAGAACTGAAATAATTCAATGGTGAGCGATTACCAGGTTTTCTTTCACAGAAAAAAATAGGTAATTCATTGTGAGAAATGTAATAAAGAGGAGTATTTAATGATAATTCTGGGATTAGTTTGTTATTTTTCCATAAAAAAATAACAACATAATATTGTGAGTGCTCATATGGAGTGCCTTGACGAGGCATTTCTGATGAGTACCCACAACATGTGTTTTAATAGAGAACTGGAGAAAAATATCCCAGAATTATTACCAAATACTCCTTCTTAACTGCTGAACCCGGATATACCCTGCCTTTGCAAACAAGCCAACTGATCTGGACCTACACTGTTTGCCATTAAGTATTTGATTTTATAGCAACAATCTGGATCAAATAATCTGATTGGTGGAAAATTAGAAGTGGGCGTGGCATCATAATATATTCAGCAGGACAAGGGTAAACAAGTCCTCTGGTTAGGACAAGTATAGTACCTTAAATAGGTAAGATATCTTAACCCTTGTCCTGCTGAATAAATTAAAGTGCCACGCCCACTTCTAATTTTCTGCCAATCAGATTACTTGATACTTCATGGCAAACAGTGCAGATCAAGATCAGTTGGCTTCTTCAGAAGCCAACTGATCTGGATCTACAGTGTTTGCAAAGGCAGGGTATATCCGGGTTCAGCAGGACAAGGGTTAATATCTAGGGTAAATTTTGGTATGCACAGCAAAAGCTAGGCTATAGAAATACAGACAACCTCTTTATACCGACACTCGATACAATGACAAAATTCGTTATAATGACAGTTTGACTTTCACGGACCCTTTGCTTAAGAGGTAACTATTAGTCCCAAATTATACAAGACTATTGCATTTAATACTTTAAAGAAACATACGCTTTGGATATTTGTTAGAATTGCCTCATGGAGGCAATTCTAACAAATATCCAAAGCGTATGTTTTCTAAAAAAAAATAAGAATAAAACAAGACTTTTTTTACATATTAATCTGCTCGTTAAGTATTCTTTACAACAGCAAATTCATTTTAATGGCAATGTCTCAGGGAACAAATGTTGTCGTTGTAACGAGGGTTCACTGTATCAAAATATCTCCCTTGTCCAGAAGACATCATAGCTTTAGCTAAGAAGGGGTATATACATAATACTTTTCTTATTTCTCCACGAAAACACATGATGTTGGTACTCATTAGAAGCCCCTTAGTGAGGTGCTTTTAATGAGTACCTACAGCATATGTTTTTATGAGAAATGAGAACAATATCAGTACTTTTTGGTTGAAAAAAGTACCTTATATGGAGTTATGAAGACACTTACTTTTGCAGTGTCTTCACTTGGGAGCATTACAAAAACACGCCACTTCAAATATATAGAAAATTTCATCTCCCAAAAATGAAATTTTCAGATAAAAATTCTGATATTTTCCTTATTTCTGCTCAAAATTTAAGTTTTTGAGCAGAAATAAGAAAAATAATGTATACTCCTGTAAACCCCAGTTTTACTATATAAAAGTGGGGTTTTAGGGGGGTCAAAATTATATAGGTATGTTTTTGTGATGTATTAAGCAGGAGTATTTGGTGATAATTCTGGAATATTTTTTTCTTATTTCTTCCTAAAAACATACATTGTAGGTACTCATTAGAAGTGCTTCAGCAAGGCAGTTCTAATGAGTACCCACAACATATGTTTTTATGGAGAACTGGAGACAAATGATCCCAAAATTATCAAATACAGTAAGTACTCATTTTTAGTCTTTATCAAGTCTTCTGGCAGTTACATATTTAAGAATTATAAATGAAAACTTTTTATATTAAATGAATACTAGAGGCTAATTTTACCTTTCATTTTGAAACAGGTTCCTTAAATAGCATGAGTGACCATTAACTTAACTTTATTCAATCATTCATGGAGATTGATCATGAAATATTTTCTTTGGTCATTCTCTCCCTTCCTCTGGTTCAAGAAGGGCTGTTGTCGGTTTCTGGCAAATGGATGAACACAATACTGGTTATCCGCATAGAGGACTAAGTCTACCCAGTAAAAGTGTGGTTAGGTAAACTGACCCTGCTCGACATGATCCACTTGGGTTGACTGGGCCGTAAAACCTCAACATAAACAAACCTGTCCAAGGACAAGTAAATCCCATTATTTTCACTTGTCTTGAGTCCAGTGGTTTGTTTCAACAGCCCTGAATTATTGTATTTAAAATTTTTAGGCTGCAATATTTAACATCCCTTTAAAGGCTCGATATTCATCAAAAATAGACATTTTTTTTTTTATCTATTAAAAAAAAGGTTTAATAAATTGATATATGGGATTAATACAAACATAAAACGTGGCATCTGACAGCCTCTAAAATTTCAATTAGTCTCTCGGTTTTGAACTGGATCAAAAATGAAATGATTTTTTATAGTATCTCTGAATTAATGTGGGCCACCATAATTCTGAGATACGAAAAAAAAATCATTTCAAATTTTACAGGCTGTCAGATGTCACATTTTATGATTGTATCAATACCATATATCAATTTACTAAACCTTTCTTGGATAATAAAATGCCTATTTTTGAGGAATATGGAGCCTTTAATGTATCTGCATCATTAACTCATAAAGTACCAAAATTGGTAGCAGACGACGTTCTAATTTTTTATCTTTCAGAGAAAATAAATTTTAACATTTCATGTGAAATGTCTGCTTGGCTGGCAGTTCACATGAAATGTCAGCACTTATATACTTTGAAAAAAAAACAAAAACAAACAAAAAATAAGAAATTTCAAAAAGTTGTCTGCTGCAGCTTGATTGGCCTGTCCTGTCAATTCTATCAGATCATTCAGGAATACCATGGCACTGAACATCAGTGATGCTGGCCATATTTTTGGTAGAGGAGGAGATGCTGTCCTTTGAGTCCAAGACAAATACAGTAAAACTCCGCTATTAAGACCACTTTTGGGACTGTCTAAAAGTGGTCTTATTAGTGGGATGGTCTTAATATTGAATACAGAATGTTTATGCAGTTACATGATTTCGTAAAACAGTGGGCTGGCAATGACAAACAGTGTAGACCCTGATCAGACTGCTCCTAAAGAACAGTCTGATCAGGGTCTACACTGTTTACACACATACATGCCATACCCCACACTGTGAGCCGGCCTCGGTGGCTCAGTTGGATGCGGCGTCCGACTGGAGACCAGGAGGTTGCAGGTTCAACTCCCGCCGAGGTCTGAACATTCTTTCGTGGAGATTGATCATGAAATATTTTCTACGGTCATTCTCTCCCTTCCGCTGATTCAAGAAGGGCAGTTGTCAGTTTCTGGCGAAAGAATGTGCACAATACAGGTTAACCGCTTAGAGGACTAAGCCTGCCCAGTAAACGTGTGGTTCGGTAAACTGACCGCGCTCGACATGACCCCATTGGGTTGACTGGGCGTTAAACCTCAACACAAACAAACCCACACTGTGAGATAAAATCTGACAGAATTTGACCCATCTGGAAGGCAATTCCCATAAAAAATTCAAATCTCACAGAATTTTAGGACCTTTTTACACAGGATTTTATGAAGAAATAAACAAAAATCACACAGTGTTTTGGTTTTCACACGCTTTTTACAGGAAAAAAAGACTTTAGACTACATGTATATAGGGGGAGCTCCAAAGTGATGTTTAAGTAAATCTCACAGAATTTTGTCAAATCTCCCTTAAAATTTTGCCTTATCTCATAGATTTTAGTCCATAGCTTATGGCATGTATGTGCATATGCCATTTCGTCAGAAACTTGGGTGTACTATTTTAGGACAGTTACCATAATAAGAAAGAAAACATTTAAGGCTGACAAAGGCTGGTCTTAATAATGGAGTGATCTAATCTCGAGTGGTCTTTATAGCCAAATTTTACTGTACTAGTATTACCATATTTACCCAAAATATTGGGACACCCTTATTGTACTTGTTCCGAAGTTTAAGTGTCTATCTTCTTCTTGATGTTCCTGTAAAACTGCTGCATGAGTGGTATGCCATGTTGTTCTCTTAGAGAATTTTACCCCCACCCTCCAACAAATACTATATCAAAGTCGGGTTAGTGGGTATCACATTTCCATATGTTTCTAATGACTGAGGCCAAACCTCCCAATGTCTGCAGTGGAATGACAGGGCAATGATCAGACAGATCTGCAATATCAGGCCGCAAGACAGTGTCACCACCAGGTCCAATGAGCTACTTGCACGGCTTGGCATTGAGGATCTGGACCTTATTCTGTAAGAGAGAAGGCTCCGCTGGTATGGACTTGTGGAATGCTCCAATGGTACAGTCAAGACAGCCTTTGACATACAGGTTGATGGAAAGCATGGGCCTGGGAGGCCCAAGATGACATGGAAGCAGCTGACAGAGAGGCCGGGATTACAGAGAGCGGAAGCTCTGGGCTATTGACCCTCATGATCGACATACCTGGAGGTCTGGCATGAGATCTGCCATGCATGCAGCAAGCCAGCTACTAGGAAGGGGGCCCACTGATGTGAATATTGCCCTTGTACCTGCACAGTAATCAAAAGTATGATGATGATGGTGATGATGATGATGAGGCCATTAAACTGCCCAGGTGCCAATAAAATGTCATGCTGTTACGCAATTAGTTAAGCAATTCTGGTAAGACATTTAACTAGAAACCCACAGAAAAAATTCTTAAATATAAAACACGATGAAGAAGCTCAAAATTGATACCAAAATCTACATCTGCGTAAAAAGTTAATGAAACTACACATTTCAAATGTCTTCCTATGTTAAAAAATAAAGAGTTTAGGATTATATATTACAGTGTAGTGAACCAGTGTTATCAGAGAAAAGTAGTCCCCCAGGTAAAACTCATAATTCCAGCTGTTGTGAACAGACTAATTAGTTTATGGAGAGTTGAGAACAGTATATATAGCCATAAAACATCTAACTGTATTATCAGCAGAGCATGAATTTTTTTGCCTTTTTTTTTTCTAAGAGAAAAACGTCATGGCAAACAGTGTTGACCCTGATCAGATTCCACATTCTGTGGTGTCTGATCTGGGTCTTCACTGTTTGCTTAGGCCTGTCTGTTGGAATACTTGGTGTTATTATGGTATATTCTGGATGTGGGATAATATACCATAATGTACGAGGTCATAAGTTCACAGTACCATATGATGTTAGCTAGGGAAAAGGAACACCACTTCATCATATGAATATGTTAGGGAGACATTCAAAGTGGCAAATCTTGTAGAAAAGCCATCATACCTTGCTCAGAAAAATATACAGCTGAATTTTCATATATAGAATAACTTGAAAATACTTTGTATGAAAGTACTGTATAGCAGTTGAAAATGATAATTTATCTAGTTATAATGCAATTTAGTTATCCAACAGAATATAGTGGAAGCTACAGGCATATACAGTTGAACCCCGATGACTCGAACACGGATGGCTCGTTTACCATGGCTAATTCGAACTTGTTTTTCAGTCCCTACGAAATTCTTCCGATAGCTCAAGAAAACAAATATTTAAGGAAATTTTCTTATTTTATCGTGAAATTGTATGTTGTGTGTACTCATTAGAATTGCCTCATCGAGGCAATTCTAATGAGTACACTCAACATACAATCACTGTGTAGAAAATCGAAAAGATTTCCCTAAATTATCGCTATTTGCTTCCTGAACTGGTGCCATGATTAACACTCAGTGGCTCGAACTACCCATGTCTCCAATGAATTTCCATGGTCCCAAAGATGTTCAAGCCATAGAGGTTCAACTGTAGTATGAACCATCACACCACAAAACCTACAGTAAGAATTGTACAACCAGAGAAGACTCAGATCAGCCTGAGCATCCATGCATTCTGATCAGAGTCTTTGCTGATTGCATGTGTCAGGGGTCATCCTAGAGGGTGATTTGGGAGAAAAAGTCTCCCCAAGCTGGCTGACTTCTCCTTATCTTGAGCTAAGGGAGATGTGAAAATGTATAGAATGTATAGGGAAATCCAAAATTTGGACCAAAACTTCTCCCTGAAATCCTGAAATTGTCGCGAAACTTCTCCCTCACTGAAAGCTCTAGGATGACCCCTGTGTGTCTTCTGCAGCCTCCAAGCTATCCAAAAAGGGATGAACAAGAACCCTTACCATACTGGGTGGCTGTATAGGCTGATATGAGTCTTTGCTGATCTCATAGGTCTTACTGTAGGTTTTGTCATGCGTTGGCTCGTATGTCAGTGTACTACAATGTTACCAGGGTTACCATAAATATTCAGACATATTAATCCTTGCCATGCTGAATAAATTAAGATGCCATGCCCGCTTCTACTGTTCTGCCAGTCAGATTATTTACTTGATTCAGATTGTTGATACAAATTCACATACTTGATGACAAACAGTGGCTTCCAACTGATCTGGATCTACACTGTTTGCAAAGGCAGGGTATATTTGGGCTCAGCAGGACTAGGCTTAACTTTGGGTAGTATTGTCATGGTAAGGACCTGCTGCACCAGACTCGTTAGCATAGTTGGTAGCACATCTGACTGCAGATCCAGGGTTCTCAAGTTTGAATCCTAACTCAGCCACGTAAATTTCATGGAGATTCATCATGAAATTGTTTCTCTGGTCATTCTCCCCTTCCGCTGATCCAAGAAAGGCAGTTGTCAGTAGCTGGCAAACATATGCACACAAAGTACAAGTTAACCACTTAGAGGACTAAGCCTGCCCAGGGAAAGTGTTAGAAGGTTAACTGATCATGATCAGCTCAATATGACCTTAACAGTGTTGCCTGGGCTGTAAAACTCCAAATCAAACAAACAAGGACCTGCTGTATTTGCAGCATGTGAGGGAAGATGGCATGTTAGTATTTCTTCTGTTTTTGTACTGTCATTCCCTTGTTCCTCATCATCCTGTATTTCAGTCTTTTCTCTCATCCTCTAGTTCTTCTGTCCCTTTCTCTTAGAGATGACAACCCACAAGAGTTGATGTGATTGTTCAGAACAAGAACTCAGACACTGTAATTCATTACCATACGGTAAATTTCCTAAAATTTCCATCACTTTATTTCATACTTTTTGGCCTAAATTTTGCTTTTGATGCCGTTGTTACGTAAAATACTTAGTGGAATGGCAAACAGTGTAGACCCTGATCAGACTGCTCCTTAAGGAGCAGTCTGATCTGGGACTGAACTGTTTGCCTATGCCATTTTGTTAGAAACTTTGGTGTAGGAAACTTTAGAACATTTGCCGTACTTGACTTGTGTGAATTGCTCTGTGGACTGAGTGTCCGCCTTCGGATCTGGAAGTTGTAGGTTTGATCCCCAGCCAGGTCATATTTAAGATTTTCTAAAATTGATTTTAGCCCATTTTAGTATGGAGATGCCCGAAAGGGTAATGCGCAAAGAGTGCGGACCCAGATCAGACACTGCATTAAGTGGCATCTGATCAGAGACTACAGTGTTTGCATTAACTGCCAGAATTTCTGTAAAACAAGTAATAATAAAAACTAGCCAGACACCCTGCTATTGGAAATAGACTGGTCCAAAGAGTCCACTCAGCCTGGCCCTTCAGTGTTTGCCAATTAACCTTTTGGGAGTCTCCAGACTAGAATGGGTTAAAGACAGTTGTTTAGGAGAAGTTTGATCTAGATCTACTCTGTTTGCTCACGTCTGTCCATCAGATTTCTGGCAAAAGAATCTGCACCACATGGTTAACCGCTTAGAGCACTAAGCCTGCCCAGTAGAGTGTGGTTAGGTAAACTGACCGCTCTCGACCTCAATGAGTTGACTGGACCGTAAAACCACAACACAAACAAATACACAATCTGTCAGAATGTTTAGATTAAAATATGATTTTTGGCTGTCAAACATTCCTTGTGAATACTGGTCAGAGCCATATCAATCAAAACATATATATCTTATTATTACTCCTTGAAATTATCACAACTAGGAAATGCCAGTAAGTACAGATACAGTAAACATTTCAATGACTTGTACACTGATAGCTTGATTAGTGTGGCTGATTCAAACTCATTTTTGAGTCCTGATAGCTCAAGAAAACAAATATTTAGTGATATTTTATTTTTGTTGTGAAAATGTTTGTTGTGTGTACTCATTAGAACTGCCTCATTACATACCATTATTTTAAAGTTCACCAAAAAGACATCCCTAAATTATCCCCATTTGCCTCCTGACCTGGCGCTATGATTAACTCTGTGGCTTAAACTACCCATTTCTACAACAAATTTCCATGGTCTCACAGATTTTAGAGCCATTGAAGTTCGACTATGTTTTGGTGGAAAATCTACCATATGTTTCCTACATATTGGGACAGGCAGACCAAGACAAACAGTATAGATCCAGTAGTTTGTGGATGTGTGTGTACTGTTTTCACGTCGGTACGTCCGGGTCAACATTTAAGGTTTAGGGTCTATTTTGGACATGATTATGAGGAGTTATGAGGTTCATTCCATTAAAATATATTACTAGCCCCTAATACAATGGGTTTAGGGGGCTAATTAGCTATGGAAATTTAACATTACAATAGCCCCCAAAACCAAATGTTACAATGTTTGTTCATCTGTCTGTCCATCTATTATGATTTCGTCCTTACAGGGGTATCTGATAAGAACTGCTTATTGGTAAGTTCTTATTGAAACTTATTCTATAGATTATTTATTCCAGGAATGCCTAAAGTGGAAGTTCGGTGTGCAGATTGCAGAGCCCATCTCGGTCACGTATTTGATGACGGACCAAAGCCAACAGGTGTTCGGTACTGTGTCAATTCTGCTGCTCTCAAATTTAAGAAGGAGACTACAGTATGACCAAGGTTAAAGGTCAAGGTCAGAAAATGTTTGCCAATGTAGAAATGCTCTTCCAAGAGATTCTGTTTGTTAAATATTGATAGGCAGTAACATGCTATAAAAACTGGCATTTTTCTATATACATTAAAAATGAAAATGTCTCACACTAATGTTAAAAAAAACCACACACACACATACAAAAAAGCTGGTATGGTCTTTAATCGCTTAAGCACTAACCACAAGTGCAGCAGACAACATTTTTCTTTTTTGTATTTTTCATAGAAAATAAGACATTTCATATGAATCATATTTTTCAGAGAAAATAAGACGACATTACATGTGAATCATCTGCAGATGATTCACATGAAATGTAAAGTCTTATTTTCTCTGAAGAATACCAAAAAAAACAAAAAAACAAAAAACAAATAGAATGTTGTCTGCTACAAGGTTTGCTTAGCAGTTTAATGGTTAATATAACTAATAATAGTAATTTTGCAACAGAAAACATTCAGAAATAAAAAAAAAAATCTTTTTGTGACACAAGTTTTCAAAGGGCCACGGTATATCTTCTGAACCTCTGGATGGAAGTGGTTCATACTTACCCTGATGTTAGATACTGGTCAGATGTTATATGCTGTACCATCTCCACCCACTGAGTGACCTTGAGGTCAAGGTCACAGACAGAAAAAAAATCTGATAAAGTTTTTGGTTAAGTGTTTAAAAGACAAAGCATATTTCAGGCAAGCTATGCAGTCCTGCTTTGACAGCTCTTACTTAGTCTGATTTGACAGGCATTTTTACCATGGGAGTGACTTCTTATAAAGTAACAGCTGGACAGCTGTCAATATTTACTTAAACATGTGGGTTTCAAACTAATTTTGTATTGGTCTATTTGCCTTGTTTGCAAATTTAACTTAAACAAGGACCTGTACGTTAATACGGCAAAAGGTAACTACATGCATGTACCTTGGTCCTGCAGACCCCCAGATATAGCCTGCCCTTGCAAACAGTGTAGATGAGTTAACTTCTGATCTGGATCTGCACATTTTTTTATTTGCCATTAAGTATGCGAATTTGTATCAACCATCTGGTTTAACCCTTGTCATGCTGAATAAATTAAGATGCCACGCCCATTTTTAATTATCAGCCAATTAAATTACTTAATCCAGATTGTTGATATAACTTCACATACTGAATGACAAACAGTGCAGATGCAAATCAGTGGGCTTCTTCAGAAGCCAACTGATCTGGATCTACACTGTTTGCAAAGGCAGGGTATATCTGGGTTCAGCAGGACAAGGGTTAAGTTATCTCATTGGCTGAAAATTAGAAGTGGGCGCAGCAACCTAATTTATTGAACATGGCAAAGGTTAAAATGATTGCTGTAACTTAATTGTTGATAGGTCTAATTTCTGTTCACACTCTTGATTTTTTATATAGACCTTAACCCTGGCCCTGCTGAGCATGAATATGCCCTGTGTAAATAGTGTAGATCCAGATCAGCTGGTTTCTGAAGAAGCCAACTGATCTGGATCTGCACTGTGGCTCAAGTAATATGATGAAAGCATGATTGCAAGATGAAATTCTGGCTGTAAATATACAAAAAGAATACAATATTATAGTCAGATTGCATGACCCGAAGGGGTGCCCTAAAATTTTTTGTGTGTCCGTCAGTCCCCATCAAACAATAAGTGTTTTTACTTAAAGCTGCCATTAAGTGCAGGTTTTACACTTTAACCACAGGTTGATTAAGTAGTTTTATTTGCAGCATTCCAGCAAATAGTTGACAAATTGCCAGTTCTTAAAGCTACCAAACTGCCTGTGCCATAGGAATAATAAATGTAACTGGTACACAGGAAAAGCCCATTAACTAAAGCATTGTTTGTGCAGATTCTGCAGATGACAAATTGATGATTTTTTTGTTGCGCCTGCTTTTAGCATGGCGCTATATAGGGATCAAGTTTTCTGTCCGTTAGTCCATTCGTCTGTCAATCTGTCAGCATTTGCATCAGCCCTAACTTCGACCCTAATGTTCATTTCCCAAGAACTATAAAGGCTACAGTGATGATACTTGGTATAAATTTGCACTTAGGGATGGCAACTCGGACAGCAGTATCCATATTTGACTGACTTATATTTCACAGCTCACTGACTTTGTAAATTTGTGTCAACCTCGCTCCCTAGCAGGTATGACATAGCCTTTGGCAGAATTCTTGTTCATATTAGATATGGTTTTACATTTCATGCAAAAATCTCTGTAGGAGACATTTTGCATGAAATCAGAAATTGATGATTTTTTTCTTCATATTTTTTTTTTTTTTTTTTTTTTTTTTTATTTTCACAAAAAGTGTCATCTGCTGATATACCCAGCTTGCTAAACATTAATGTGATATATCCAGCAAGATTCAGTTGCCCACCTCCCACCCCACTCTTGACTCCAAATTTCATTCTACATTACGAAAACATGCCTATTCAAATATATTGAAAATTTTACAACCAAACAAGGAAAATTTTCAGATAAAAAATTCTGATATTTTTTATATTTCTGCTCAAAACATAGATTGTGGGTACTCATTAGAACTGCCTCACCGAGGCAGTTCTAATGAGTACTCACAATCTATGTTTTTGAGCAGAGATAAGAAAAATAATACCCCAGTTTTACTATGTAAAAGTTGGGTTTCATGGGGGTCAAAATTATATAGGTATGTTTTCCTGATGAATGGGAAGTTTTGGATAAAATTTTTGATAATTTTTACCCTATATACAAGATATTATCAAATAAATATTTTTCTTATTTCTTCATGAAAACATAGGTTGTGAGGTACTCACTCATTAAGTTCTTCTACCGAGTACCCACAATGTTTTTGTCAAGAAATAAACAATAATACTTCCGGACTGAAATAAGAGACTTATGTGGTACTATGCCATTTGCTGATGTTTTATGGGCTCTTTTGTGTGCCAGGGGAATTTGTTTTTCTATAGGGGCATATTAATGCTCTTTCTGTTATATTGGCCTACAAGATTTTTAGGTTAAATTACCATGTTTACTCACAATATTTTGCCACCTTAATTTCATACCATATTTATTAAAAAAAAATTGAATCTAATGATCTGTCTAAAATGTTGTGCAATACAAATGGTCTTATTTTTGTATGAAATAGGTTGTATTTCCATACTAACTGCAGATAGATTATATATAACAAACACATGCTATATTTATCATTAATATTTGCCTGAGCAAACAGTGTAGACCCTGATCAGATGCTGCAGAATGCAGCATCTGATCTGGGTCTACACTGTTTGTCCCTCATCTGACAGTTTTTAGACAAATCAACAAGTAATAATATGGACATATTCAATTATTTGGACAAAAGCTGTTAAATCTGACAGATATTTATGGTTTGTTTGTATTGAGGTTTTACGGCCCAGTCAACCCAATGGGGTCATGTCAAGCGCGGTCAGTTAACCTAACCACACTTATACTGGGCAGGCTTAGTCCTCTAAGCGGTTAACCAGTATTGTGCTTATTCTTTCACCAGAAACTGACAACTGCCCTTCTTGAATCAGCGGAAGGGAGAGAATGACTCTAGAAAATATTTCATGATCAAATCTCCACAAAAGAATGTTGCCGACCTCGGCGGGGGACGAACCCGCAGATATATATGGTAAATATGGTTATATGAAAAACTTACTGGGCTGCTTCAAGTGAAAACGTGCCTTCAAACATATGCAATATGTGCAGGTACAGATCATCCTGCGCATACACAAAGTATCATCCGGGCTGTTGCTTTCCATTTCATACATTCTGTAGTATCCAATGATTCTGTTAGCGGACAGTGAAAGTCCTGATCAGACTGCGCAGATGTGCAGGCTTATCTGGGCCTTTGCTGTCCGCATACTCCAAAAGATATGTTTTCACATCTGTGGCCCACACTTATAGTTATACATTTTTGGCAAACAGTTTTTTGACATTTGACCATTGATGTAGTGCATAATTGTTTTTATATTGCCTTATTGAGTTTTAGAACTAGTCTGCATATATTTTATAACTTGATAATTTTTTAATTTATCGTTCTGTATTTCGTGATGGCTGTCTAAGATATTTTAAGTTTTCTATCATTTATAATTGGTCAATATTTATTTTGGAGAAATGGTATTTTTCTTTTTTGCAAAATGTGCTAATACTGTATTCCACCTAATTACCACGCATACCCCTATAAGTGCACAACCAGCAATTTTGTAGTCTTCAGATTACTGTGTACTTTTATCTACTTCTTTATAAAAACACATGTTGTGGGTACTCATTTGAAGTGCCCCAACAAGTCGAGGCGATTCAATTGAGTACCAACAATACATGCTTTTATTTTATTGTTAGCAGTGAAATCAGTGTATATCTGGTGAAAATAAAAGTGATATCAATCACTAGTGAATTGATATTGTATCATTTCACTAGCGACTGATACGATTTATATTTTCACTCCTCGCTTTGGGTGACTTTGGCTTTCTTTATTGTTTCAGAAGTGGATCTTACTGCCACTTCAGATTTTTGAACACTTCACACTCATGAAAATACTGATGTTTTCATTACACTCGATGACAATATTTATGGTATTCACAGAAAAAGTGTAAATATCCTCTATTTATAAAGAAAATCAGAAGTTTATAAATATGCTCTCATGGAGACCACTGCTGATCTTTCTTTAAAATATGCCCTGGTTAAGGGAATATATCCTTGTCCAAATAGGAATTTAGCCAGATCCGTAATCTGGCTAGGCCAAATAGGAATTCCTATTCTTCAAATAATTTCCTCACTTCTGACAAGTGACTAGCAAATCAGCTATTAGACTGTGTACTTTTCCCCCATATTTATCCTTTTATATCATGGATCCATTTCAAGTTTTTAAAAGACATTGAGTTCAGTTAATTAAATTTCTGTTAACCTAAAACTAAGAATATTTTTCAGTTAATAAAAGTTATCTGGTATCATTAGTTGAGTAGGTAAAACAGAGATATTTAAAGTAGCATCTTCATTAAAATTATAAATTTTCTTACTTAAGAATCACTAACTCATTGATATGTACAGTGTGTACAGTTGTGAAATTACTTGGGAGAAAAATAGCCTCCTGGAAGATGAGATGAAGGTCCAAATAAAAATTCCTATTTGGCTTTGCCAGAGTCCAGATCTGGCTAAATTCCTATTTGGATTATGACAAATATATATTACTACAAGTTTTTCTAATAATTTAAAAAAAACAACAACAACAACGACAAAAAAAAACAACAAAAAAAAACACCTAAGGGCACAGTGTGGCAATTGGATAAAATACGGTATATATAATTTTGAAATCCTTGAATATGGAGAAACTTACACTGTCTGTTTGTTTTCTGTTTGTAGATATTGCATGTATTAGTTCATATAGGTAGTAGTTATATTGTTACTAAGTATTAAGAGATAATCTTTCTAGATATTGTTTGAAAGTAACATTGTGAGAACATTGGCATGATAACCTGACATATCAGAAGAAAAATCAAAACTATTGGGCCACATCAAAGAAAAGATGCTTTTGGCCCTGTGTAAGATGCACAGATCAGATCATATTGCATTGTCATCCAGACCTTTGGAATCTGTTCTTCAAGCCTACTGTGTTTAGATATCTTTCAGAAAGTTGTTTTTTTTTTTTTGCTTGGCGTTTTACACAGAAGTAAATTTGCAAACTTTTGTTATGATTAATGCTAAACCATTTGTCGTATTACCTATGAACAAAAGGTTTAATTCTAGTCATTGGCGTTTATATAATCAAGCATTTTCAGTTTTTCCCATTGTTAAATGAATGCAAATTATGTAGAAATCTGCAGGGTAGGTAACTTTAGGGCAGATTTTCAACAAGTTCCACTTGTTCAATTTTTCTGAAATTTTCACAATATTGTTTTGAAACATCAATAATTCAAATTCTGCAAAGAAAAGTAAAAAAATAATTTCTTAGACAAAAAATCTAAAAAAAATCACTTCACCATAGAAATTGCGTTGGTCAGACCAATTTTTGGCTGTTTGATTGCATGGAAAATATTTGAGAACAAAAAACAGAAACAAAAAAAGCCAAAACAAATGGTTTCTGATAACATGGTCAATCAGAACAAAATATTTTCATTTAAAGTAAAACACCTAGCAAAAAATGTCTTTCCAAGTGATGTCAGAAGGACAGTAGTGAATTTAACTGACACCAAGAATGAATATTATTTAACTCTTTGCTTCTGTCACTTAACCTTGTCCTGCTGAACCCCGATATATCCTGCCTTACAAACAGTGTAGATCCAGATCAGTTGGCTTCTTCAGAAGCCAACTGATCTGAATCTGCACTGTTTGTTATTCAGTATGTGAATATGTATCAACAACCTGGATCAAGTAATCTGATTGGCTGACAATCTGAAATGGGCGTGGCATCTTAATTTATTCAGTATTACAAGCGTTAAAATATTGAATACTATTATCATAGCTCCAGATAAGAGGGTATCGGGAAAATATTTTTCTTATTTCTCCACAAGCTGGCCTCGGTGGCTAAGTTGGATGCACATCCGACTAGTGATCAGGAGGTTGTGGGTTCAGACCCCCACTGAGTCGGCTACATTCTTTCATTGAGATTGATCATGAAATATTTTCTATGGTCATTCTCTCCCTTCCACTGATTCAAGAAGGACAGTTGTCAGTTTCTGGCAAAAGAATGTACAAGGTACAGCGTAACCCCTTAGAGGACTAAGCCTGCCCAGTAAACGTGTGCTTAGGTAAACTGACCGCATTGGACATGACCCCAGTGGGTTGATGGGGCTGTAAAACCTCATCACAAATAAACAATTATTTCTCTACAAAAACGTATGTTGTGGTTACTCTTAGATGGGCCAATGCAAGGAACCTCTAATGAGTACCCACAACATGTGATCTTGTTGTGAAATAAGAAAAAAACGTCAACAATTTTTGGTTGAAAAAAGTGCCTTATCTGGAGCTATGCAGTATTCTTATTATAGTTTCTAGAATTAGAACAAGGGGGAAATAATAAACTGTTTGCTGTTTGAAAGTTTAGGTTTTTACCATAATTGAACCGCATCGTCAGAAGGCGTACCTTTGGACATTAATGTTCAGCGAATTAAGATTCAGATCGGCCTATGCATTCACATAGCCTTTTCTGAATCTTCACTGATTGCAGTTTGGCAAGCTGATGATTCAAAGTTTCTTAATACGGACAACAAAGACTCTGATCAGATTGCATAGCTACAGATAAGAGGGGGTATCCACATAATATTTTTCTTATTTCTCCAAGAAAACATATGATGTGGGTACTCATTAGAAGCGCCTTGGCAAGGCGCTTCTAATGAGTAACCACAACATATGTTTTCATGGAGAAATAAGAAAGATATCAGCATTTTTCGGATGAAAAAAGCGCCTTATCTGTTGCTATGAGACTGCATGGATGCTGGTTTGAGTCTTCCTTGGGCAATCATGTCAGAAGGTAAATTTTCTTACATTTTGGCTCGTGTTTTACATTTTCCAACTCAGGTATTCCAGGTACTTTATTTTATGTTTCTCAGAATTACATAGCGCTATTTCTGTTTCTTAGAATTATATACAGATAAGATGCTCCAGCTAGGATTTGAGGGCAGTGGGGTGCCGGGTAGGGCACTTTTTGTGGGGTCATACAAGAATAAGGGCACCATGTGTCATGTGATGTGCTTAGTACCAAGAATAGTTACAAAATATAACCCCATTCTACCCACAGTAAAGACCTCAAACTTCATACACATAAAACTGACTTTTAAGGCTTAGCTGTCTGGGTATAATGGTCAGCAGACGACATACTAAAATACAATGGAGACAATTTGCATGAAATGACAAATCCTGTTTTCTGGGAAAAAGAAGAAACACATCATCAAATTGTTATCTGCTTAATTAGCCCAGAGAATCATAAACATTGAATATAGATAACTTTTTTTATCTTGGTCCAATTTTCATGAAATTTTCACCAAAATTTATGTCTGGAGAAATAAGGCAGAGGACAGCTTTAAAAAGACAGAGGGTTGGCAGGAAATGGCAAGAGAGGCAGCCTGCCCCTCTGTATAGGGCTAGCTGGAGCTCTGAGATATCCTGTAGTACTTCTGTCAGACTGTAACAGATTTAAATGATTGAATTTTGTGTATTGCTATGAATTTTCTTGTAAAGACTAAAAGTCCGTCCCTAAAGATATTGATGTGTATTTGTGAGTATGATTCAAATTTTACATTATTTTATAGTATGAACAATTGGTATTTTCTAGAAGTCTGAGATTGATAGTCACTGGTTTTTGACTGTCTTTAAATGATTCAATACATGATTCTGTAATTTATAGATGCATTATTTTTGTAGTGCTCCAAGTATTTATTGATATAAAGGTTATGTGTCATTGTGTGGGCACTTTGCAATATATATATATACTTTTGATTTTATCTATGTTTATTGATTTTGTTGTGTTAGTCCAAATAGTATTGCTGTGTTTAATAGCCGAATGAAAGTGATAAGATACACCTCCGATGGAGGTACACCTCTGGTGGAGATATACCTCCTATGGAGATAATCTCAGATGGAGATAACTGTCCTGAGAGTATTTGCCTCCATTCTGAAAGGGGAGACTCTAAACTCTTCCACCCCCCAGTTTCTGTAATGGACTCTTCCATTTCTGAGTTTGGACACATCCATTTTTGCAAATAGGGGTTTCAGTCAAAAATCAATAATAGAATGGCAAACAGTGTAGATCCTGATGAGACGGCTCATTATGAGCCGTCTCATCTGGATTCACACTGTTTGCAAAGGTACCCATGTTGGTCTGCAGGGATGAAAGAGTAAAAGAAAAGATTTAGAGCAAATTAGCTGCTGTTTGGAAAGGAATTCATAGATGAGGAAGCAGTTTTTTTTTCTCCTGGTGTGTTCTCCCTTTGAAAAGAGAGGTGAAGACTTTCATCTTAGTGTGCTGTCCAAAATGTATCTGCACACCATAGGCAACTGTACAGCATTAATCACGTGAGCTAGGACACACCATTTCCAGCAAGATTATACTTGCAGCCATTCAGAGCATCCTGCGCACGCGCTGTCTGATCGGCATCTTCGCAGGGCAGTCTGTGGGAAGTCAAGGATTCAAAGCATTTTCCGGTGGACAGGAAAGACTGATCAGCCTGAGCAGATGAGCAGACTGATCTGAGTCTTTCACTGGGGTCATATGCAGTTTTGTAGGAAATGCAGTAGCCTCAGCTCATATTACAGACAAAAAATGTAATTGTTGTTGACTTTTTCTGACAGTGTCACTTAGAACACGATTCTTTTGCTCATTGTAAAACAAGATTTTTACAGTTGCCAGTGATTCAGCCATAGCCATACTCAGACTGTGTGTAAGGCTGGCCATTGTTTTTGCTGTCTGTATATCCCACAAAAGCACTTTTGCATATACTTCTGTGAATGTTAAAATTGATTATTAGAGTGAAGGGGACTCGACTGGGTACACTTGGTAGCTTTTCCACCATTCATAGCAAGGGAGACAACTTTGCTAACTTTCTATTTGCTTTACTACACATAAGCCCCTTTAGAAAAGGGGTCTAATCCAAAAGGAAAGAATTTGCTCCCAAGAGGGAGCAAATCTTTCCTTTTAGAGTAGACCCTTTGGAAAGGAGAAAAACAGTTTTCACAGCTTCGCCTCTGTTGATTAATTATTCATTTATTGTTACACGCCTGGAAATTTGCAATGTTTTTAATGCAGTACATTTGTGTTGTTTTACTCATTCTTGATACAAAGTACAAGAAAAGATCAAGGCCACTTTTGTTATATACAGTCAATAAAGAGCCAAATCAGATTGCACAGTCTGACCAGGGTCTTCATTTGCCCCCATACAGAATCCCTTGATATTATTGAATATATCAACAAGTATAGAAGGCAGTGGCCAGACTGAAAAGATTAGCAGCCTGAGTCAGGCTTGGCTTTTTTGCGTAAGGCATAAGGGGCACTTTCCTACAATGTACATCCTTTATACAACATATCTTGCAAATAGTACACAGCAACATCATGACTATGGCTATTTAGTTTTGTAGTCAATGGGTAGTTTTGCAAATCAATTATTTCATGTGACAAATGGCATCCGGAACACTTTTTAGTACATTTTGTTAGGTAGCTGTTGTATGAGCTGGGCCAGACAGAAATGTGTACTGTGGGCCAATGCAGACAGCACAGTCCCTGCATGTACACTCAGAACGTCTGGTCAGACCATTCAATGTCTGCTTACAGGACCCAATTGTTCAAAGCCCCTTACGGGGACAAGAAAGCAAACTTTCAGGTGTCTGATTACAAAGCTTGATTATCCCTTTATCAGAGAATGCCCCGCATTTAAAATTAGACCAAACCAGTTTCAAAATATTCCATTTTATGATTTACATACAAACAGTCAAACGCCATGAAAGATTTTGCAAATGAGACAGCAAGTGCCAACAGGGTTCTGATATGGCACGTTTGCATATATTTGAAGTTCTCAATTCAGCAAACTCATATAGAAGTTCCATTTTACTGCCATAAAAATCGCTTTGTGATGTTTTGGCTTTCTTGTCCCCGTAAGGGTTAATGCCCCCATAAGGGGTAATCGGCCTCGTAAGTCATATTCGGCACAAATATTTCAGTGCCCGGAACAAATGCTTGGGACATTTAGCATCTTATGTATTTCAACTTAGACGTAGGTTGCAGTACGTCTTATTTGATATGTTAAATAAGTATTCCATAACCCAGATAGCTGAAAATACCTTCATTTTGCACTGGAAAAAGTCAAAACAGGAATATTGCACTACCTTTCTCCGGGTGAAATTAAATTTAAAAATAGCAGCTTGTTTTTTCAAGCCCACACCTGTCTTTTCCGGCACAGAAATGAAAGTTGTTGGGAATAGCATTGTCCGATTTTTCAAATAATGTCTCTGAAATCGACTAAAAATCAATAAACCAGGAGAACTTAACCGTTTGTTGACATTTGGATGTCTCTTGTTGACATTTGGATGTCTCGTATGTCATAGCCGGAAGTTGGCGCGAAGATTTTGAGTGCATAACCACTGGCTACCCCTTACGAGATTATCAGGTGTGGGTACGCCATTGTTAAGGTTGACCTCAGTGAACGTAATGATGTCACTAAAGTTCCGGTTATTGTCATCACAATATGGCGGACGTCTTTCTTTCTTTTTCTCTACATACTGCAATACGCCCTCTAGGCAGTCTGCAATCGAAGTGACTGCATTATCAAAAACTCGCTTTCAGAAATGAAAGGTGTGCAAGAAAAATCTATCATGGCTGTGAGGGACATATAGAAAAATCCGTCCCTCGGGATCACAGTCTGACATCACACGACAAGCCTCGTGATGCCAGACAGTAACCCCGGGACGGATTTTTCTATCTACCCCTCACGCCCATGTTATATTCTTATTTTCAGTACCTGTTGATCTGTCTGAAATGTTCTCGATGAGTGGCAGTGTAGGCCCGTAATCAGACACCAAATATATGAGTTTGCTCAGGGCTGCCTGTCTGATTACTTAGGATAACTACTGTATTCAGTTGCACTAATACAAAAAAGGCTGCTAACTGGAACCTCTTTTTAAGCGGTTCGGATATAAGACGGTTTAAAGATGAACCTCAAAAGTGTTGTATAGAGACACCTTACCATATTTGTCCTAAATTTTGAAATAGTTCATTCTACTACCTGTTGATGTGTCTAAAATATTGATGTATGTATGACAGTGTAGACCCTGATCAGATACCGCATTCTGCGGCATCTGATCAGGGTCTACACTGTTTGCAAAGGCCTGTCTGTCCCAATACTAAGGGTTATTACGGTATCTAGTGAGTAAACACAGAATAACTTTAAAATAACTTTAAAATCTCGTTTTTCATTTTCACTTCCTCAACTTAGACGCCATTTTGAGGGGTACTGATCAGAAAGGCAAAATACTGAAATGTAACAAATACGATAATGGGATGGAGAAAACGATTTTCTCTAGACTGACAGGTTAAAGATATCTCTAGCCACTGTCTTCTGAAAATAGGCCACTTTGGAAGGAAAGAATTTCGTTCTGAGACGGGTTCATTTAAAAAAAAAAGAATTTGCTCCCTTTTGAACAAATTATTTCCTTTTTAAATGGAATCCTTTTCGGAAAGGAAAGGGGGTGGGGTGGGGGGAGCAGGTAGGGGGTTAATGTGCAAGAAAGAAGTTGGCGTGTCACAAAAATTGTCTCCCTTGGAAAATGGTGGAAAATCTGCAAAATGTGTCCAGCTTGTTAGAAACTTTGTCATGAAACTCACGATTTTGTTATTATAATTATGTTTATTATTATTATTTCGGACGATTTTTAGAATTTGGGATATTAAAAAGGTTTTCTGTAACCTTGTATGATGTAACTCATTATTAGTTATTTCGTACATTGCGTTTGGGATACTTTCAAAGTCTGTACAATGTTATTTATGTTATACCCTGCCACACAATAATGGTGGCATTTTCTGTTTTCCTGCTGGGTGTTGTCTGTCTTAACGTCTGTATTTTGTTTCCACGTATTTTGTTTGTCAGTTGTTTTCAGTGGATTTTATTAAAAAAAAAATACATGTACATTGGTATTACAACCCGGCAGGCACATGACGTAAATATAACGTCGCCTCAACGTCGATGCAACGTCATGACGTTGCATCGACTTTGAGGCGACGTTATATTTACGTCATGTGCCCGCTGGGAAAGCTCTCATATAGAAGTACTAAGGGCTGATTTTGGTAATATTTATAGAGTTATGACCTATAGTAAATGTAATGATTGGCTCCAGTGACAGAACTCATGTGTCTTTCAGCCAGTTCAAAGAAATTCCTGGTGGCTTAATGATGAATAAGCACGGGGGTCGGTTCAAAAATGACCTTTATGGTCCTGACGAGTTATGCCTTTGATATACAGTTGACTCTCATTATCTCGACCTCGCTTATATCGAAAATCTGCTTATCTCGAAGTGAAAATCTGGTCCGTGCCTCAACATGGACATCTAACAACAGGTAAAAAATATTGTGGAAAAGAGGAGAGCAATTTGTCCTCTTTCCGCAATATTTTCAGTATAACTCTGACTTCAATCCAGTTACATATATATTTGTAAATGTGGTTGTTCGAATAATTTTTTCCTCAATTCTGCAAATCTTATATGTCGAGGTACTGATATCTCGAAGTATTTAATAGAGTCCCTAGGAATTCGAGATAACGAGAGTCGACTGTATGCAAAATTTGGGTTTTCCTTTTATGATGAGTTGCTTTCATCTAAGCCAAATAAAAGTTATACATTGATTTACATTATGCATATTATTTGCTAAGATAATCCTGTAAGCATATATTGCTGATTGACATTTCTATTTACAACACATACCGGTCAGTGCACAGGCAATTGTTTTATGGGAGAAAAAAAAACAAAACAAAAAAAAAAACAAAAAAAAAAAAACACCCCGCCAGGTGTTGTTTTCCCCCATGAAACAAGTGCCTGTGGGTCAGTCGTGAGGTAATATACACTTCTTTGTGATGTTTTGTTAAAGTGTATACATTTGTGGCCTACATAGAAACTGATATTTTCATAATGAAATGTGCAATCTACGTGTTGTTTTGGCAAACTGTATTAGGCATGACTAGATATACCAGAAAGATTCTTCTGCCATTTTGCAAAGAGACAACTTTTGCATACAGGAAGTTCTTCTCTAGTGGTTGAAACCTTATAGTTTATATTTTCTGCTGATTATTGAGTCAATTGCGGGCTTTTTGAAAAATATATGAGGGTCATTGATGAGGCCTACTTGGCCGAAACTAGAAGTTTCTCCTAGAGAACTTCAACACTTCAGCTATTTCTATTCATGTATGTATTTTCAATGCTTTCAAGGGTCATTACTTTTAGAATCTGTTTCAAAACTGGGGCTATTCCTAAAGGAAAGAATTTACTCTTTCTGTCTATCTATGTCTCTATACTGAGTCAATCAATTTCTAATCATTTCCTTTGGTTAAGCTCTCTTGGAGTAAATTCTTTCCTTTCATGGGTCAGAAGTACATTCATTCTTATAAGAGTAGCCCGAATAATTTAGCTATCTTGGAGTAAATTCTTTCCTTTCAGGGGTCAGACGTACATTCATTCTTATAAGAGTAGCCCGAATAATTTGGGAGATTAATAGTTGCATGTTATTGGACTTAGAGTTGTAGTTATATTATCAAGTAGTACTGCTGATCCAAATGGCAATATTTTCTGTTACACAGTACACTTCAACCTCATTTTAAGACGGTTCGGACATAAGACGGTTTAAAGGTGGACCTCTAAAAGTATTGTATCCAAACAAAAAATGTGTAGATTATATTGAAAACGACCATTTATGGTCATTTTTCTATATAATCTAGACAGTTTTGATTGGATATAACATGATTGTTTAGCTAACACGGTTTTTACTTTGGATCTCAGTAATCGTGTTATAAAGAGGTTGTGATATATATATGTATATTATTTTTTTCCCATTCAGTAACACTGGTTGTGTGTACGTTTCCTCTTAAAATGAATACCTTTTAAAATACACTGTGTTTAAAGTTAATGTTACCTTGTTACCTTAAATAAATTTATAACTATATTTTGGCAACACCGTCTTGTAGTTGTGACTGTTAGTTTTGACATTCATGTGTTATATGCACCTGAAAAATAAAGACTCATAGAATTGCATCAGCTTGTTGTGATTATAATCGAACCACAATGGCTCGAGCGTCTTTGGGAGCATAGAAATTTGCTCTAGATATGGGGAGTTCGAGCCACTGAAGTTTAATCGTAGTTTTTAAACCACCTGTAATATTTTGATACTTTTTGGTGTGCTGATACACATTGACAAGATCTAATCAATGAAATTGTCAAATGCCAGATTTCTTTATAAATAGCCTTGCCGAGGCGTGACCGTCAGTCCGCAATCAGTTTGTGAAAATCGCTGTAACTTTTAAACCACTGGGAAGATTTTGATAATTTTGGCATGCAGATACAAATACATATTGACAAGACCTACCCAATGAAATTGTCAAACGCCAAATTTCTTTATAAATAGTTATAAATAGCCTCACCGAGGCAAAAAAAAAAAAAAAAAAAAAAAAAAAAAAAAAAAATGAAAATATGATAATCTCCATCATGCTCAAACGGTTGGGAATGTTTTGCTAATATTTGACAGCACAATCTTATCAGCGCGTTTTTTGTGGTTCGTGCAGCTTAACTTTAAGTCCGAAAGTCCGTCATAATTCTGTCCTATTTGATTTCCCGCTAGGTTCCAGCAAATTGTTTGTTTGTGTTGAGGTTTTACGGCCCAGTCAACCCAATGGGGTCATGTCGAGCGCGGTCAGTTTACATAACCACACGTTTACTGGGCAGGCTTAGTCCTCTAAGCGGTTAACCAGTATTGTGCACATACTTTCGTCAGAAACTGACAACTGCCTTTCTTGAATCAGCGGAAGGGAAAGAATGACCGTAGAAAATATTTCATGATCAATCTCCGGGCCCCCGTAGCCTAGTGGATAAGAGAGTTGACTCTTAATCCATTAGGTTTCTCACCGCTGTGGTTCGAGCCTGGCTCGGGTCATATGTGGGAAAGCCAAGTTCTGCCTACGGATGGTCAGGTGGTTTTTCTCCGGGTTCTCCGGTTTTCGCCCACCTTCGATGAACGATCGGCTCGATATAAGTGAAATATTCTTGAAAGGGCCGTAAAACCCAAATCAAAATCATGATCAATCTCCACGAAAGAATGTAGCCGTGCTCGGTGGGGGTTGAACCCGCGACCTCCTGGTCTCCAGTCGGACGGCGCATCCAACTGAGCCACCGAGACCGGTAGGTTCCAGCAAATAGCAAATAGGCATATGATTTAGCCTTTAGCTTCTTTGGATGTGAAATTATAGGGAAAAAAGTTTATTAATCATTTCTTTCATTGATTTCTTTGTTCGCTCATGGGATCGTTCGTGCATACCGATTGCGTGTGTTCAAGAAAACCGACGAATGCTCTCCGAAGATGCGCAGTAGTGGGAAGGTTATGTTAGTGAAAGAGTAAAATATTCTAAGAGATATGCTACGGACAAGCTTATTATTGCAAAAAAATAAGATGGGAAAGAACTCAATGATTACTTGTAACACTTGAAGCACTCTGCGCTATTTCAACTGGCCGTCTCTCAATGTATCATTTCATTACGAAAACACGCCTATTCAAATATATAGAAAATTTCACCTCCAAAAACTTAGAATTTTCAGATAAAAAAAACTCTGATATTTTTCATACTTCTGCTTGAAACATAGATTTTGGGTACCCGTTAGAACCGCCTCACCGAGGCGGTTCTAACGAGTACCCATAATCTATATTTTTGGTCAGAAATAAGAAAAATAATGTATACCCCTGTAAACCCCAGTTTTACTATATAAAAGTGGGGTTTGAGGGGGTCAACATTATATAGGCATGTTTTTGTGATGGATTCTCTTTTATACTTCAGAGATATGCACCGGGCAAGCTTTTTATTGCATAACCAATGAAGGGAAATAACTCCATAAATACTGACAATAGGGTTATGGTTCTTGCATTCTGCACTTTCCCTCATGGCCCTCTGTCACTGTATCAAGTTTCATTTATTTATCTTTAATACTTTTACATATATGCTCCGGGCAAACTTACTTTTGCGAAAATTAGGAAAAGAAATAACTCTGTAATTACTTTTGATAGAGTTACGGTTCTTGCACTCTGCACTTTCTCTGACGGCCATCTATCAATGTGTCAAACTTCATTTAATTCCCTCCAGTACTTTCAGAGATATGCTCTGGACAAGTCTTTTTTTATTGCAAACATTAAGAAGGAAGTAACTCCGTAACTACTGGTGACAGGGTCATAATTCTTGCATTCTGCAATTTTCCTTATGGCCCACTACCAGCGTATCAAGTTGCATTTATTTATCTTGAATACTTTTAGAGATATGCTCCGGACAAACTTACTTTTGCGAAAATTAGGAAAAGAAATAACTGTAATTACTTGTGATAGAGTTACGGTTCTTGTACTCTGCACTTCGTCTGCTGGCCATCTATCAATATATTAAGTTTCATTTAATTCCCTTTTATACTTTAAAAGATATGCTCCGGACAAGCTTTTTATTGAAAATTAAGAAGGGAAGTAACTCCATAAATACTGGTCACAGGGTTACTGTTCTTGCAATCTGCAATTTCCATCATAGCCCTCTATCACTGTATCAAGTTTCATGTAGTTATCTTTAACACTTTCAGAGATATTTTCCGGACAAGCTTCCTATTGCAAAAATTAGGAAGGGAAATAACTATGTAATTGTGATAGTGTTACGGTTCTTGCACTCTGCACTTTCTCTGATGTCCGTCTATCAATGTATGAAATTTCGTTTAATTCCCTAATTCCCTTCAATTCTTTCAGAGATTTGCTCCTGACAAGGTTATGATTTTTTTTTTTTTTTTTTTTTTTTTGCATTCTGCATTCTGCAATTTCCCTCATGGCCCTCTATCAGTGTATCAAGTTTGATTAAATTACCTTCAATACTTTTAGAGATATGCTCCGGACAAAGTGTGACAGACGAACGGTCGGACGGACGGACAGACAAAACGATGACTATATGCTCTCCCTTCGGGGAGCATGAAAAAAACGTCACATGCAGGTCCAGTGGAAGAGTGGGCGGGTGCCAGACAAAACGGCCTTACGTGTTTTCTTTGTTGGTCATATGTATTATTGCACCCCGTCACATATTTTATGTGAGTCTATCTACTGTAAAGACCCAAAGACCTTGATCAGACTGCACATGCTTGCATATGGTGATCTAGAACTTTGCGTGTCAGATGTTTCTTGGGTATCACCTTATGTTTATTTTAAGTTTTTATTTTATTTTATTTATTTATTTTATTATTTTTTTTTGGAGGGGGGAGGGGATTGGAGGAGGATGGTTTACGGCCGTTTCAAAAAATATTTCACTTATATTGAGCCAATCGTTCATCAAAGGTGATCGAAAACCTGAAGACCCGGGGAAAAACCACCTGACCATCCGTAAGCAGAACTTGGCTTTCCCACATGTGACCAGAGCGAGGCTCGAACCATAGCAGTAAGAAACCTAATGGATTAAGAGTCAACTCTCCTATCCACTAGGCTACGGGGGCCCGCTTTCACTTTCGTTTATCTGCTGCAAAGACTCATTACACTGAGCTATTAAACATCTTTGATACCACATTCCTTTTGAGATAATAAATAGAGTAATTCTCTATCTCTCTCTCTCTCTCTCTCTCTCTCTCTCTCTCTGTGTGTGTGTGTGTGTGTGTGTGTGTGTGTGTGTGTGTGTGTGTTGCCCTTTTTATGCTCTATAGACTGAAAGCAACATATCTCAGTTTAAGAAAAAATGTAAAATACAAAATCTAGTTATTAGCCAATAGAATAACGTTTCTCATAGATTATTGGTGCAAATACGCTCTTAGAATGAATATAAAAGGCTCTTTCTGAATGAGTCCTCAGGTTTCACTGAAAGAAGACCGCATATACAACGAGACGTTGAAAATATGACTGCATAAGAAGTCGAGCTAAAAAAGAAAAGGGCGAGTAAATTTCTTGCTGTTATTTTCTGTTCTGTTGTTTTCCACTGAAAGAAGACCGTATATACAAGAGACGTTGAAAATATGATTGCATAGGAAGTCGAGCTAAAAAAGAAAAGGGCGAGTAAATTTCTTGCTGTTATTTTCTGTTCTGTTGTTTTCCACTGAAAGAAGACCGTATATACAAGAGACGTTGAAAATATGATTGCATAGGAAGTCGAGCTAAAAAAGAAAAGGGCGAGTAAATTTCTTGCTGTTATTTTCTGTTCTGTTGTTTTCCACTGAAAGAAGACCGTATATACAAGAGACGTTGAAAATATGATTGCATAGGAAGTCGAGCTAAAAAAGAAAAGGGCGAGTAAATTTCTTGCTGTTATTTTCTGTTCTGTTGTTTTCCACTGAAAGAAGACCGTATATACAAGAGACGTTGAAAATATGATTGCATAGGAAGTCGAGCTAAAAAAGAAAAGGGCGAGTAAGTTTCTTGCTGCTATTTTCTGTTCTGTTGTTTTTCTCTCTCTCTCTCTCTCTCTCTCTCTCTCTCTCTCTCTCTCTCTCTCTCTCCCTTTTTTTTCTTTTTTTTTCAGTTTGAGTTTCAGTTTCACGGCCCAGTCAACATTGTAAACTGTTTTGGCGCCAAATTTCAGCCTGTATTTGTCGTCTGTTTTTTTTTTTTTTTTTTTTTTTTTTTTTTTTTAAACAAACTGTCGGTTGGAAAGAAGGTTATGTTAAGTTGAAAGCTGAGGGTGAGGGTGAGGGTTGGGATCCTGTATTGCAAGCATAATCTCTCCCTTTCTCTCTATCTCTCTCACTCTCTCTCTAATTCATTACTGACCGTTACAAGGCGGTTCTTTCGTTCTGGTACTTTTTGTTAATTGTTATATAGTGTTTCACTTTCTACTGTTTTTCTTTTAACAATTATGTAAGTTACAGAGTTGCAACATTGATGGGAAAAGAGTTACCATTTAACTCTTGTCCTGTTGAGTTAATTAAGATGTCACGCGCACTTCTAATTTTCAGCCAGTCAGATTGCTTGATTCGGACTGTTGCCATAAATTCATATACTTAATGGCAAACAGTGCAGATCCAGATCAGTTGCCAACTGATCTAGATCTACACTGTGTGCAAAGGCAGGGTATATCCGGGTTCAGCAGGATAAGAGTTAATTAATGTTAGCAATGCATTTTAATGTTAGTAAGGGGGTGGTCGGGTGGTGCGAAGGTGCTGCGTATCTTAGATCACCGGGGCGTCCAACTGATATTAGCTTACAGTTGGGCAAGGCCTGCTATCCTTGTAGTGGGTAAGGGTAGAGGGGGAATGTTTTTATTTCTTCTGTTTCTTCACTTTCATTCCTGTTCCTCTTTCTTCCCTGTCCCTCTCTTTCATCTCCTCTACTCTCTCTTCTATCTCTTTTCTCCCTTTCTCTGGGAGACGACACAAAAATGACCCTCAAGGGTTGACGTGTCGTTAAACCCCAACACAATCAATAATGTTAGTAAACTATCAGGGGTACAACGGTAACTCATCAAATATACAACAAAGACCCGGCTTCATGTAGGTCTTTAATGTAGGAAAATTATCAGGGGTATATCGGCAACTGATCAAATATGCAACAGTCCTGGCTCTATGCAAAGACTTTGATGTGAATAAAGTATTAGGGGTATAACGGAAACTCATAAAAATGCAACAAAGATCTGGTTTCAGGTCAGGACTTTGATGTTATTAAACTATCAGGGGTTAACCATTACTGATCAAATATACAACAAAGGGTTTCTGGCCAAGACTTAAATGTTGGTAGAATGTCAAGAGTATAACGGTACTTGATCAGATGTGCAACAAAGATCCGATTTCTGGCCCAGACTTTAGTGTTAGAAATCATTAGGCGTATACCGGTAACTGATCAAATATGTACAAACACCTAGTTTCAGGCCAGCAAGTTAATGTTAGTGCACTGTCAGGGGTATAAGGATAACTGATCAACCCTAGTCCTGCTGAACTCGGATATACCCTGACTTTACTAACAGTGTAGCTCCAGATCAGTTGGCCTCTGAACTGATCTGGATCTGCACTGTTTGTCATTAAGTATTTGAACTTGTATTAACAACCTAGATCAAGTTATATGATTGGCTGGAAATTAGAAGTGGACGTGGCATCTTAAATTATTTAGCATGACACGGTTAAATGTGCAACAAAGGCCTAAGTTGGAGCCTCGGCTTTAATATAGGGATCAAACATGGTTTTTCATGCATTAACATTCGCCAGGTCCCGGGGGAGGTGTTGAAAACCGAGGCCGAAGGGCGCGGTTTTGAACACCTCCCAAGGGACCTGGCGAGTGTTAATGCATTGAAAAACCATGTTCGATCGCTATTATTGCATAAAAACTGAAAACATTTGCTACATTTTGCGTTATTTCTTGCACTATTTCGTTTCGCCTTTTCACCGATGTCTCGCGAACGTTATTTCCACGGACTATGCTCGTTCTAGGGCCAGGCAGTACACATCTCGTAACGGCAGCAAATCTGTGGCCCCGGTACGATCATATCGAAAGTTGCGTAGCCATGCTTTAACAGTGCGTGAATTGCCTTGTTAATACACGGCTTTTCGCCGGTTAATGCACGGCTGTTAACAACGTGCGACACTGCTTTTTATGCAATAATGTTAGTAAACTTTTGGGATATAACGGTTGCAAGTCTAACATGCAACAAAGGCCTAGTTACATGCCAGGACGATAATGTTAGTAAGCTATCAGGGGTAAAATGGTAACTGATCAAATATGCATCAAAGACCTGATTTAAGTAAAGGATTTTTAGTTTAGCAACTATCAGGGGTATAACGATAACTGATCAGATATCAACAAAGACCTGGCTTCAAGACAGTCCCTTGATGTGTTTAAGCTATCTGGTTTTAACGATAACTGATCAAATATTCACCAAAGGCCTGAAATAAGAAAATTTTTGGGGCTATTTAAGTTTTAGGAAAAATCAGAAAACATATTAATCGTTATGAAAGAATAGGATACATCCTAGATATTATGCGGCAGACATCATGCCTAGTAATAACCAAATCACTGTTGATAACTATGCTTCGCTCTTCAGTTTCACGACGGCGGTTCGGGCCTCAGACTCAACGACAGCCTCTTCGTGACGCTTTAACAAGTGAGCTATGGCTTACTGATATGTCATTGGCTTGGCCCGCCATGGTTTAGCTATTGGTTTTCTTTAACTCTGGCTCGCAGTTGTGTGTAGGATTGGCCATAAGTACCCGTAGTTGTTTATCATCGTGCTTTATTTGATTTTTATGTTTTCGCTATGATGCATCGCCTAAGCAGGGTGCAATTATGCGAACCGAGTTTTTGTGTATTTCTGCATTAATAGCATCGGAACACAGGGTGAAGTTAGTCGAATGTGAAAATGCTTTATTGCATAAAAAGCAGTGCCACACGTTATTAACAGCCGTGCATTAACCGGCGAAAAGCCGTGTATTAACAAGGCAATTCACGCGCTGTTAATGCACGGCTACGCAACTTTCAATATGATGGTACCGGGGCCACAGATTTGCTCCGTTACGAGATGTGTACTGCCCGGCCCTAGAACGAGCATGGTCAGTGGAAATTACGTTCGCGAGACATTGGTGAAAAGGCGAAACAAAATAATGCAAGAAATAACTTGAAATGTAGCAAATGTTTTCATTTTTATGCAATAATAGCGATCGAACATGGTTTTCAATGCATTAACATTCGCCAGTTCCCTTGGGAGGTGTTCAAAACCGCGGCCTTCGGCCTCGGTTTTCAACACCTCCCCCGGGACCTGGCGAATGGTTATGCATGAAAAACCATGTTTGATCCCTATATTAAACCCCCAGTAGTTTATACTACTGACCGTCCCGGTGTTGCTCTTACTTTATGTAGCTTTGTGGTTTATTCTACGAGGCGATTTATATTAAGTCTTGCCTTATGTTTTACCCTTGTGATTTTCAGTCCTTTTAGCATTGCGATTACCTAGCTTTGGGAAGAGAGAGCTTACCTGTGTGTTTTTCGTGCGTTTGTTTGTTTTGCGTGTGTTGGTTTGTGTCTCTTTGTGTCTGGAATTGGCTGCGACTGGTGATCGTCGCACTTCCTTGACTTTTCTTTATCTTCTGGCTTCATGCCAGGACTTTGATGTTAGTAAACTGTCAAGGTATAACGATAACTGATCAAATATGCAACTATGACCTGGCTTCATGAAAGGACTTTAATGTTAGTAAACTATCAAGGTATAACGATAACTGATCGAATATGCAACTATGAACTAGCTTCATGAAAGGATTTTAATGTGTGTGTATAATGGTAACTGATCAAATATGCAAAGACCTGGTTTCAGGTCATGACTTTAATGCCAATATACTATAAGTGTATAGCGGTAGCTAATTAATATGCAACAAAGAGCCAGGACTTCAGTGTTGGTAGACCTTCGGTGGCATAACGGTTACTGATCAAATATGCATAAAAAACTTAAGTTTCAGGCTAGGAAGGTAAATTAAGTAAACTATCAGGGGTATAACGGTAATTGTTTAAATATGCAACAAAGGCCAGGTTTCAAGCCAGGACCTTAATGTTAGTAAACTGTCCGGGTTTAACCGTAATTGGTCAAATATGCAACAAAGACCTGGCTTCATGCCGGGACTTTATTGTTCGTAAACTTTCAGGAATAAAACGCTTACTTTTTCTCTTTCTCTATATACTGCCTCACGCCCTCACGGGCATTCTAGACAGGTAGGCGCTGTCCTGCTGAAAGAACGAATATATAGACAAAAGAATAAAGAGGGGATAGTGAGAGGATAAAAGGTGATAGGGTTAAAATAGTTGGTGAGGTAGAAGGGTTAAAAACAAAAAATAAAAAACATCACTTTTGGGACCTAGGGCCGGGAGTGGTGCAGTTTACCAACTTCTTCCTTGAACGCATCAAGGGTTGGCAAACATACAAAGGGAGGAGATTCCACTGAACTATGGCTAGTGGAAAGAATGAGTATTTATAGAAGTTTATGTGGGTGTGAATCTGACGGAAAGTCATTGAGTGGCAATTTTTAGAAGTCCAAGTTTTGGGTTGAATATAGTCTGGAATGGGAATTGCCACGAGCCCATAGACGATCCGGTAAAACAGGCATAAGCGGGCATCTGACCTTCTTTGTTCGAGGGGCCGCCATCCTAAGTTTTCTATTATGGATGTAACACTGGACCTATAGTCGTAGTTACTGGTGGTCCACCATGCGGCTCGGCTCTGAACTTTTTCTATTTGGGAAATCTTATCCTTTGTATGAGGGTCCCATATGGGAGAGGCATATTCTAGTTTGGGACGTACTAGTGTGTTGTAAGCAGTCTCTCTCACTTTGGGGAGTATGTTCCTCTTGAGGAAGCCCAGTGTACTGTTTGCATTTCCGGTTATTCTGTCTATGTGGGAGTTCCAAGACAGGTCAGAAGAGATGTCAACCCCTAAGTATCTTGCGCTTGTCACAGCCTTCAGGACCTGTCCATGTAGGTAATACAAGGTATTAATTGGTCTCCTAGAGGCTGTCATCCTCACCACCTGGCACTTTGAGGAGTTGAACTCCATGTCCCATCTGGACTCCCACCCAGACAGAGTGTCAAGATCCTTCTGAAGCACTTGTCCATCACTCTGGCTCTCAACCGTCAGGTAAACGGCCGTGTCGTCAGCAAACAGACGGACTTTGGAAGTGATAAGGTCTGGCAAGTCATTTATGTAGATGAGGAATAGAATCGGCCCCAGCACAGAACCCTGGGGCACTCCTGATGTGACTGGAACCGATTCTGACTCCTCACCATCTAGGACAACTGACTGCGACCGGTTACCCAGAAAGGCCCTTATCCAGCCAAGTGCTTTTCCTCTGATTCCATTTTGGTGGAGCTTCCAAAGGAGTTTGGCATGATTTACCTTGTCAAAAGCCTTCGAAAAGTCCAATAATATAAGATCAGTTTGTTTACCCACACTTGCACTCCGAGCAAGTTCCTCGACCAACATGGTGAGCTGGGTTTCACATGACCGTTTTTCTCTGAAACCATGTTGAAGGTCATACAGTAGGTCATGTGAATTAATATGCTCAACCACCTGTGATGCCATGATATGCTCGAGGACCTTACACAGTATGCATGTGAAGGAAATCGGTCTGTAGTTAGCAGCCGATGATTTGTCCCCCTTTTTAAAGATCGGTGTAACAAGAGCGTGACACCAGTCTGCCGGAAGCTTGCCTGTCTGAAGAGATCGTTCAAATAATATTTGTATTATTGGTGCTATCTCTCTTCTGCAAGTTCCCTCAGCAAAAGGGGTTTTAGCTTATCTGGACCGGCTGCTTTCTCTGGGTTTAGTTTCTTTAAGAGTTTTAAGATGCCCCCACTGAGATATTGAATTCATCCATAGGTGGGGAAGGGTTGAGAGATCCAGCAGGTACAGATTCAGGATTCAGTAATCCCTCATCAACCAAGTCCTGGACTTTCATGGTGCACAGTCTGGATAGAGTCAGTGGTTCCTTCGGTGTGAAGACCGACTGGAATTGATTGTTCTGAACATTAGCCTTTTGAACAGGTTCAGTTATAAGTTTACTGCCTTGTTTGAGGGGTGGGGAGCCAACCTGGTCTTGCCGAGAGTTTTTCAAATAGGAGAAAACTTCTTGCTGTCACAGGCTGTAGACGTTTCACTGTCTAACCCAAGGAGACCTTCTAGGTAAGTTGTATAGGCCAATTTAGTTTTGCATTTAATAAGTTTCCTCAGACACAAAAATTGGGAGCGTTATTGATCAAATATGCGCAGAGGAATTGTTAAGAAGGAGTATGTGGTCATAATTATGGGACTATTTTTTCACCAGTTCTCCATAAAAAAAAAAAAACAACAGATGTTGTGGGTACTCATTAGAAGCGCCTCGTCGAGTCGCTTCAAATGAGTACACACAACATCTGTTTTTTTTATGGAGAAATAAGAAAAAATATCAGTGTGCTGTTAAAGACAACGATATAGACCAGTTTAAACACTACGTCACACGGTCAAATCATTCATAACCTCTTGGGCTTTAATGAAGAGCCTCGTTCTGGTTTGGATGGCAGAATATTGTTATGTTTATCGGACATTGAAATGACCAATGTTTTTTTTTTTTTTTTTGTTGTTGTTTTTTTTTTTTTTTTCAGAAAAATAAAGCAGCTTTCTTTCGTCATAAGTTTATTTTTATAAGAGGTTTTCGTCGACTGATCATTTAAATGTCATAAACACAAATATTAACATATATTTTATCTATCAACAAGCTAAAACTAGGTGTTAAAATGTTCACCATAAAGCCAATATTACGGATGCAAGCGTGCCTGCTGATACTGGAAAATATCATTGAAACAGTTGTATTAATTTTAGGAAAAGCGCTCAAATTGCTTCTTAAAGCTGTATTTTAAATTACTAGACTAAAATTTACGATTGAATATTAACCAAAAGGAATTTATTATCCAAGTAAAAGTTGGCTTGAATCAATTGGTATCAGTGGAATCGGAAATGTATTTGCTATCCACAAGTTTTTAGTCACGTGGCATAACATTGTAATCACGTGGTCAGTAGCCCGCATTAAAAAGGTCAATAGGAATGTATCTTATTATTTTTTGTTTGTGGATTTTATCGATGTGTAAATGCTGGCGATTCACTCAAAAACTGAATAAAACCCGAAAGATTTTATGTTAATTATGTCAAAAGCGTCTTCAAGCAGACAGCAAAGACTGATCTGATCTTCGCAGGGTATACATGCAATCTTCATTACGAAAACACGCCTATTCAAATGTATTCAAAATACTCGGCGAGGCGGTTCTAACGAGTAACCACAATCTATGTTTTTGTGCAGAAATAATAAAAAAAAAACACTAATATATACCCCTGTAAACCCAGTTTAACTATGTAAAAGTGGCGTTTAAGGGAGTCAAAACTATATAGGCGTGTTTTCGTTATATTGTAGGCTCATTTGTTTTTATTTGCAGGTCAATAAAGTACTATATTCAGGTGAAACTAATGTCATGGGACAGCCAAATGACATGGAATGTACATAACAGCAAATGGACTAGTTACTAAGACACATCTCAGAAACTGAGTCAACATCACGAAAACATGCCAATATAATTTTGACCCCCTTTAACCCCACTTTTATATAGAAAAACTGGGGTTTGCAGGGGTATACATTAATTTTCTTATTTCTGCTCAAAACATAGATTGTGGGTACTCGTTAGAACCGCCTCGGCGAGGCGGTTCTAACGAGTACTCACAATCTATGTTTTGAGCAGAAATAAGAAAAATTTCAGAGTTTTTTTATCTAAACATTTTCAGTTTTTGGAAGTGAAATTTTCTTTATATTTGAATAGGTGTGTTTTCGTAATGAGTTGCGGTTTGTTATAATCAGGAAACATATGTCGAATAAACATCATGGCTGACTGTTCTCGAATTCTGTGGTTACGAATTTTGCTGGTGTCACTTTGTTCTGTCAGCCAAAGTTTCAATGACCAATCCGACACGTACAGCAACATTTTGCTCTCTTATGTTAACAGCTTATATTCGGAAAGTGATAATTTAACTTACAACATACTGAAAATCCAGTCTATATTTTGTCCAAATGAAACCTTGTGTCAGGAGGACAAAGCCTTGATATCAGAAATTGAAAACGAAAAAGAAGCTCCAAATACAGGAATTAATACAGGAAATTTAAACAACTCGATGACCTTTGAAAGTCTGTCCCGAATAATGACCATATGTTGTGTGCCCTGTTCTTGTAGCAATAACTGTTATGACGATGGAAATTGCTGTTTAAGTAAAATCATTCGAGATGATATGAACACAAGCATACAACAGACTACAAATATCAAGACAGAATGCGTTACAGCCAATATTATGTCGTATTTTGAACACGCAGATGCATTTTTGGAGGGTGTTCAATACTTGATGGTCACTGGCTGCTATTTGGACAGGTCAAACGATTCAGTAGTAAAACAATGTGAAGAACCTTCAAGATACCGAGCTGAAGAGACACTTCCGACAACTTCCTTGTATAGCGGGCGAACTTATTGGAATAAGTTCTGTGCCATCTGTAACCAGGATTACGCTGCGCTGGCCAGCTGGAACGCAACATTTTGGATTCCACGTTTATTTACGTATTATGATAATCACAAAAGTAAACGTACTGCATTTCCGCAGACATTTAGTGATTTTTATAGAAATCTGGTCAGGCGCGGGTATATCTATTACGTCCCGCCAAACGAGATCAAATCACAACGGTGTGTTCGAACCCCAGAAGTTAGAAGGTGTAATAAAGCAACCGACATCGTAATACCAGAGTTACTCAATCTAACTTACATCCAAGAAGCGTGTGAGGGCGTATATTCACCCGTGTTCATACAGAAAAGATATGTTTTTGCAAACATATTTTGTGTACTCTGCGCAGGCGTAAGACTAACACCGCTCCTTGAGGATAGGCAAGAACATTGTAGCAATGAGCTTGAGAAGGATTCGTTTGGCACAATCTCTGGACTATTAGATTACAAGGATGTACTATATGAGGAAGCGTCAGCTGGACCGGACTCATTAACACTTGATGATAACGGATGCACTTGTTATCAAGTGTTTGATACTTACAAGGTTAGTTCGGCCACCTTAAGCCTTAAAGCGCCAAGAAAATCTGCATCTGAAAATGTCGTCTGTTTATGTCGTCTGCTGAATATTCTTGCAGACTTTTCAAACCTAGTTTTGCATACAGGCAAACAGTGTGGACCCTGATCAGACTGCTCCTTTAGGAGCAGTCTGAAAGGAGCAGTCTGATCTGGGTCCACACTGTTTGCAAAAATGACTTTTAAAATCACAAGCAGATGACAAAGCAGACGACAATAGTTGTGACTGGCGCTTTAAAGGTTAACCCATTAATCCCTGACATCACGAAAACAAGCCTATATAATTTTGACCCCCTTAAACCCTTCTGCTATATAGTAAAACTGATATTTACAGGGGTATACATTATTTTTCCTATTTCTGCTCAAAAACATAGATTGTGGTTACTCGTTAGAACCGCCTCGCCGAGACGGTTCTAACGAGTACCCACAGTCTATGTTGTGAGCAGAAATGTGAAAATATCAGAAGTTTTATATGAAAACAGTTTTTGGTGGTGAAATTTTCTATATATCTAAATAGGCGTGTTTTCGTAATGGTTTCTGAAATGAACTCTTCCATATCTGAATTTGGACACATCCATTGTTGGAAATAAGGATGAAGTCAAAATCGATATATTATATTGGCTAAGAGTGTAGATCCTGATGAGATGACTCGTGTTATTTCTTGCACTACTTTGTTTCGTCTTTTCACAGATGTCTCGCGAACGTAATCTCCACGGACTATGCTCGTTCTAGGCTCGTAACGGCAGCAAATCTGTGGCGCCGGTATGGTCATATTGAAAGTTGCGTAGCCGTGCATTAAACAGCGCGTGAATTGCCTTCTTAATACACGGCTTTTCGCCGGTTAATGCATGGCTGTTAATAACGTGCGACACTGCTTTTTATGCAATAATATAATATGTTATGATTACCTTGAAATATACTGATAATATAATCGGACCCCAGAGTTTAAACCGTTTTACATGTTCCATTCAGCTGGGCGTGAAATTCCCTGCTAATAAACATTAAAAAATTGCAATTGTTTGTAATTTGAGATTTATCAGCAGGACAAATTTCATGCTCAGCTGAGTTTGACATGAACAATTTTATTAAATCAGGGCCTGGCATGATGTCTTCAAGGCATTAATATCAAAAATTAATATTGCAGATTGAAATTCATTTGAAAATAGTGCTATTCTTCTACAATGAAAACATTAAAAAAATGCAAATACTTATATATTTTCCAGTGTTTTTTTTTTTTTTTTTTTTTTTTTTTTTAATTAAAGGGTAGAAATTCATTAATGATTTCACTGAACAGGATGGTAAATTACTCAAATATCAAGAGACAAAAGATATGTTTGGCTTACAAACTAAAATTTGAAGTATCAGGGTATTTACAATGCCATCAATGAATGAAAAAGAAAAATAAATACGTACGTTTTAAATGCGTATTATGGCACAACCGTTGTTACTTTTTCTCTCTTTCTTTACAGAATGAATGTAGGTCTTTGTATTGTGCCCCGGGAGACATATACAGGGACTGCAAATGTCATCCAATGACGGTCTACATGTCTGGTGTACCTGCGTTTCTGAAAGTTAAAATTTTACCAGAAACAGATGGAGCAGTCGTTTCAAAAAGTGCTGTATTACGTAGGCTAAGAAACGACGTCGAAACCGTTTTAGAATCCAAACACGACCACATATCGGTAGAGACCATCAGCACCTTCATCCATTCGCAGAGCAAAGATTCTAATAGACCAGCTATTGCTTCATTCTATTTTCATTTCCTGCTACTCAAAGTGCATCATGATTATGACACGAAAGAATTATTGAAGGATATTACTAACCATCTTGATGGTGCGCCACTTTGTGAAGTGGAAAGTAGCGGAATGAAGTTTCAGCTGGTGGCGACAAATCGCGTGAAAATTTTGAATAATGGCCAGAGCGCAAGGGTCATTGGTGAGTCGCAAGACTTACAAAATACATACACAAAGCTATACAACTGGTATCATGGTATGATGGAGGTGTCAAAACTATTGTACTGTAAACAGGTGCAACTTACATCCGAAGAATTTGAAGATGATGGAGAGAAGATAACCCTAGAAGTAGATCCTAGTTTATCTGTAGGGTTGAACTACTTTTATCAGCCACCGACAACGGAAATACGCATATGCCTGGAAGATTATTTGCCGACAAAACCTTCAGTAGAAGCCTCGGGTTGCCGGGGAATATTGTCCGCTCTGACGTGTACAATACAGTTTACCAGCGTTACTATATTTGTATTTTGGGTACGCTAAGGCGTACAGCGAGAAAACGTTCTGGTGCCTGATGTATATACGTTCCGGTACAAAACATTATTAAAGTTTTCGAAAAGCCCATTGACTAACATGTTTTTTGGTCGATCGTTTACAATCTAACCAAAGTATAAAACACCTAAATTTCCTTAAAGTTTTTATCTACGTGATTATCATTGATCAGTGAAATCAAACCGTGCCCTTGTACGAAATCCAATTAACGCTTGGTCTAGGACACTGGCAAATAGTACTGACCCAGATCAGACGCCACAGAAGGCGAAGAAAGTTAAGGATTAAGTACAACAGTCTTAAATCCGCTTTCGTGACCGTTTGCCCAGTCTACGCTCAGAGACAATCGACCCACTAGTGCTGTCAGTACTTTGATTAAGATTTATTAAAAAAATCTGCTGTGACGAATACAACAAAATGCATCACGAAAACATGCCTATATAATTTGACCCCCCGCCCCCCTTAATTCCCCACTTTAATATTGTAGAGATTGTGGGTACTCGTTGGAACCGCCTCGTTGAGGCGGTTCTAACGTGTACCTAAAATCTATGTTTAGAGCAAATATAAAAATATCAGAATTTTTTATCTGAAAATTTTCATTTTTTGGTGGTAAAATTTTCAGTATATTTGAATATGCGTGTTTTCGTAATGTATAACGTTAGAAAGAAAATGGATGATACAATACACAACAATTATTCAATAATGCATAGTCTACAGTTGTTGATGATTTACATCAAATTCGTCTTTTCAGAAATGAATTGTCCACTGATGCTTACTTTAAAGACGTGTCGAAGAACCTGACGTTAAACAATCCCAGCAAATTTAAAATGCAGTTATTCTTCTGTCACTCAGTAAACTATTACAATAAGTATTTCTGCAAGTATTGTCAAATGACAAAGTAATAAGTGAACTGAGGATCAGATACAATCCGATCCACATCGTTCTCAACATCAAAGAGAAAGATAAGCAGATACAATTGAACAGCCACATAAAGAACGGATGGCAACACAGTTGGCAACCCTTTCACAAAATGGAGGCCCAAACTTAACTGAACTGTCATTAACCCTTAAAGCCCCAAGCAAAATTTGTAGCAGACGCCATTCCATTTTTTTTTCAGAGAAACCAAGTCTTGAAATTTCATGTAAATCATCTGCCAGGCAGATGATTCACATGAAATGTCAAGACTTGTTTTCTCTGAAAAAAAAAAATGTCATCTGCTGCAGTTGTGATTGACGCTTTAAGAGTTAACTTATATAATAGCTAAAAGAAAAATATTAGTAAGTGTAACAGTACAGAACATTTCATAATAAGCATCAGTACGAAACTTATCGCCTTGGAAGTGTCAGTAATTCGCCCTCAGCTTCCAGTGGTAAAAACATATATTTGTTCGGTCCGCGTGGTCTTCTAATTCATCCATGAATCATACGAACAACAAATAAATCACCGATAAAGATGAGGACTCGACAGAAACAACGTGTTGAGACACTTGAAGACCTCTGGGGTGTCTAACACAACACTGGAACACTGAGGCAAAAGAAAACCACCAGTTGAACACCGGAGGACGGAAAAACAGACATAAAATGTCCGACCTAGATCATCTAATGAACAGATTTTAATTTCGTGCAATCATAGTCTGAACCCAAACCCACCGGCGTGTGTAATTAAAGAGGTAAGCAAAGTGGTCAACTGTGATTGTGTCAACCGCTAAGTAAGCAGAATATTTTATGGCGTCAATGTTATACCCCTTTCGTTTATAACCTATGGCAATTTTACTAAACTGACCAGTAAATCCAGGTTTACCTGCTATTTTTCTAAACTTAAACACAGAGTCACCATAAAATTCAGGTTCCGTTAGGCCTTGTAGCAGAAGTACGAGTATGTAGTCCGGTATCGTATTTAGAGACCATTTCGGAGTGTCGACGATAAAACTTACAAAAACAAAAACAAAAATAAACAAACAAACAAAAGAAAAAAAACAACAAAAAAAAAACCTTTCCGATCTTATGATACCGATACCCTTCATCACGAAAACATGCCTATATAATTTTGACCCCCTTAAACCCCACTTTTATATAGAAAAACTGGGGTTTACAGGGGTATACATTATTTTTCTTATTTTTGCTCAAAACATAGATTGTGGGTACTCGTTAGACCCGCCTCATCGAGGCGGTTCTAACGAGTACCCACAATCTATGTTTTGAGCAGAAATATGAAAAATATCGGAATTTTTTATCAGAAAATTTTCATTTTTTGGTGGTAAATTTTTCAGTATATTTGAATAGGCGTGTTTTCATAATGTGCTGGAGAAGTTTGGCAGTCAAAGATTTGTTACGAGCATCGAAGTCAGCCAAATGACTAGACACTCTTGAAAACCGAATAAGGTGGGAAACGTAAACATCGTAAGAAGGGGCACGAGGAACGTCACCGTCCAAAACCGGGAAATTAACATTGTCAAAATCAAGATCATCGCGTTTGTAACATAAATTTTAGATGAAACAAAACCGTTAGAAAATAATATAGACAACCCTCTTTATACCGACACTCGATACAACGACAAAATTCATTAGAATGGCAATTTGACTGTCACGAAAACTTCGCTTAAGAGGTAACAATTAGTAACAAACTATGCAAGAATATTGTATTTAATACTTAAAACAAACAACATATGTTTTGGATATTTGTTAGAATCGCCTCAGGCGATTCTAAGAAATATCCAAAACATATGTTCTACGAGAGGAAATAAGAACAAAACGAGACCTTTCTTATATATCAATCTGCTCAATTAGTATTCTGTACAACAGCGAATTTGTTTTAATGGCAATGTCTTTGGGAACAAATGCTGTCGTTGTAACGAGGGTTCACTGTAAATGCAAATGTAACAAGAGGCCAATGGGCCGCGGCTCACTCTGAAATAACCACTGCAGATATGCAGATGTTATGCAACATTTTTCAAATCCTGTTATTCCAGTAAGCATTCTACATAAATCTATAGCGGGCCGTTATCGGCCCGTCAGGGTAGCTGACGGGCCGATAACGGCCAGCTATAGATTCATAGAAAATGCTAACTGGATTGCAGCTAATGAAAGAATCATCATTTGAACAAATCTTGTTTTTGAAGAAGAAGAATGTGTTTTATCATTATTATTTTGTCATCAAATATGGACATGACAGTTGATGGAGCGTGACCATTTGAACAAACTCTCAATCCCGTTTCAACAGTGGGATCTACGTGAAATTTAGTGGAAATTGGCCAAGTGATTTCTGAAGAGAATTTGTTTAACAAGATCATGATTTTATACATGTATACAGTAGCAGGGGAAGTTAACCTTCGAAGAATAAAATTTTTGATTGTATGTGTGTGTTCATTGCTCTCAAGGGTAATTCTTTTTATAATTTATTTATATTCGCCAGAACGCAGGGACTTGCCAAGCGTTCATCTTCATTAAATAAGTAAAGAAATGCTTGGAGAAGAGGTATTTCAATTGTATGTTGCCACTCCGACCTAAAAATAGAGATATATTGAAAATATTGTGGAAAAGGGGAGAAATTCCTCTTTTCCATAATATTTTGTTATCTGTTGTTAGATTTCACGTTAAATCGCAGACCAGATTTCCCCTTCGAGATAAGCGGTTATTCGAGATAAGCGAAGTCGAGATAATGACAGTACTTTTAAAATGAATCAGGTTATCACGTAGGAGGGGGTGGGGGGGGGGGGGGGGGGCTAAGAGCTGGGTCGACAGATTCAAAACTTACACAATGTATTGTTCTTCGTACAGTCGACTCTCGTTATGTCGAATTCCAAGGGACTCTCTGAAATACTTCGAGATATCCGTACTTCGACATATCAGATTTGCGGAACTGAGGAAAACAATTAATCGAACAACCATCTTTAACAGAATGAATCTTTAATTTGACTCCTTAGTTAGAGATATATTAAAATTATTGTGGAAAAGAGGAGAAATTGCTCCTCCTCTTGTCCACAATATTTTGTTTCCTGTTGGTAGATCTCTGTTAAAACAGGGACCAGATTTTCACTTCGAGATAAGCGGTTATTCGAGATAAGCGAGTTCGAGATAACGAGAGTCGACTGTATTTCATTATTCCTACACACACTTTTATATGTATATTTTTTTTTCTCCGCAAGCATAATTTTCCCTTAAATATTTTATTGTCTCCCTTTCAAGGCAATAACCTGTTGCACCACGCCTTACAATGTATTCAATTTTATTCACAGTTGGCTGTTTGTACTTATTAAAATCATTTGCTATCACATCTGCTCACAGACTACAACTTTGCATTGAGAAAAAACGGAAGACGCTCTTCAGTGCGTGGAGAGTCAGTGAAGGTTTTACCACACCGCAAAAGCTCTAAGGAAAAATAGTTTGACAATTTCGCCAAACTTGCGCAAATGAATCCTGCCCGTGTCTATCCCGCCAATGTAACCTACCACAGACCAACGTAGTCGTCGAAAAAACACTCCAATGTTGTCCAATCCTTTAGTTCTCGCTCAAGTTCCCTCCAAAATCGTCTGCTTCCGGGATTAGTACAAGGAAAGCATCATTTATTAAAAAAGGGACGCTATAGCCGAAAGCGATCCTTAACTCTTGTCCTGCTGAACCCGGATATGCTCTGCCTCTGCAAACAGTGTAGATCCAGATCAGTTTACTTCTATCTGGATCTGCACTGTTTGCCATTCAGAATGTGAATTTATAGCAACAATCTTGATCAAGGAATTTTATTGGCTGACAATTATAAGTGGGCGTGGCATCTTAATTTATTCAGCAGGACAAGGGTTAATTCACCAGAACAACGTCTTTCAATAAGATAAACTGTATCATGAGAATATGTTTGACCCATTTATGCCGAGTGGATTCTTCTACCTGAACTCTTTGGACCAGTCCATTTCCAGTTTTAGGGGTGTCTGGTCAGCTTTAATTATTACCATGTTTTATGAAATGCCTGTAATTAATGCAAACAGTGTAGAACCTGATCAGACGCCGCGTTCTGCGGCGTCTGATCTGGGTCTACACTGTGTGTTAAATTGTAGTTCATAATATGGATGGGTAGCAAGAAAACACACAAATAAAACAGCAACAACACACACACACACACACACACACACACACACACACACACACAGAGTTTAGTGTAGAATTTTTTTTTTATAAAAAAGATACTCAATTGAGCTCCTTGCCGAGGCACCAGGTATTCTCATTAGAAACACCTCGTGAGACATATCTAATGAGTACAAATGTCAATGTACCTTGTGATCCAACCTGTATGCTTCATAATTATTTTGGCCAAAACGTGTGAAGGCAAGCATATCCTCTGACATGAGCGGCAAATGAAGACTCGACCTACTTACTGCATATACCCCGATAAGCGCACAGTCAAGCAATTCCGTAGTCTTCAGATTACAGCCAGTGTACTTTTTGTTTATTTTCTTATAAAGGTATATGATGAGGGTATCCATTTGAATTGCATCGACGTGTCGATGCAATTCGAATGAGTACTCCAAACATATGCTTTTATAAAGAAAACCACACACACACACACACACACACACACACACACACAAACACACACACACACACACACACACACACACATTGCATAAGCATCATTAGATAAGTCCTTCACTGATATTTTAAGTGTACCCTTAGTATAGATGGATATATATTTTACCACAAGTTTTCAAAGTAATTTTGAAAAATCTGTGCGCACGGTGCGGTAATTAGGTCGGGTAATCTTTGAGTGTCACGATTTGTAAAGTTGCAAGTATCAAGTTAAAAATGGTCAAGTATCAAGTTAAATTGGTCGAGTATCGAGTTGAATTGGTCGAGTATCAAGTTAAAATTGTTGAGTATCGAGTTAAAAATGTCGAGTATCGAGTTGAAATTGTTGAGTATCGAGTTAAGTTGGTCGAGTATCGAGTTAAAATTGTCGAGTATCGAGTTGAATTGATCGAGTATCAAGTTAAAATGGTTGAGTATCGAGTTAAAATTGTCGAGTATCGAGTTAAAATGGTCGAGTATCGAGTTAAGTTTGTCGAGTATCAAGTTAAAATTGTCGAGTATCGAGTTAAAATAGTCAAGTATCGAGTTAAAATTGTCGAGTATCGAGTTAAGTTTAGATTGTGGAGCCTTGAGTCACAGATGTAATATATCAAGTTTAGGTACCTAATGAGCATGAATTTACATGGTTTAACATATTTCAGCAGCATGAGAATGCAGCTGTGTGAGCAGTCTTATTTGAATATTTAATCAGCAATATCTGTAATTCAGTCACCTGAACCTATTTTGTTTTTGTATTGTCCTAAAATATGTCGTCAATTTTTCAACAAGCTAATTTTGCTGAAAGTGGTCTAAGCCTCTCAAACCAAATATTTATGCTTGCAGTCAAACCTACAGTGGGATCCCATTATTTCTAATTTATTGCCTGTTACATGGCAAATATTAGTCTGCTGCAGCAGGGGGCTTATTAATAGGCTTTTACACTGATCACCTTTGGGGCTTATCAGTTATGGCTATTTTATTTGAAAGATTCACTGATCAGCTGATCATTGTTGGAATGTGGTGAGAACACAGTAAATATTCCACAGAAAAAAAAATAGGTAGAGCAGGTGAATTTTATTTTTGAGCAAGCTCATGACAAAAATGGCCTGTATGACTTGAGAAGACAAAGATCAGCCTGGGCATGAAGAGGCTTTGGGTCCTAAGCTATCCAGAGAGTTGGCGTGAAGACTCTGATTAGACCAGGCGCACAGGTTTTGTTGAGTGCTTGTGTAACAAAGTAAAGTGATCCCCCATAGAATAACAACCCCCAGGTCATTATTCTATAGAAAAAGGACCCCTTTTCTAAAAAATACTGACTGCCCTTACAAAAATAATGACCCCCTTGATGATATCCCATAGAATAACCACCAGGACCATAGAATAACTCCTTCTGTATAAAATAATGACTCCCATTATAATGACCCTCTCGATGAGATTTGTCAAATATTGCCCCCACCCCACCAAGATCTCATCACATAAGCTGTCATAAGCTCCTTGCCCCCACCTAATCAGGCATCAGAATCTGTCTGTTTACACCATGTGTCTCAGTCACAGGACAGATTTTTTTCTTTTTTCTTTTCTTTTTTTTTTTTTTTTTTTTTTTTTGGTTTTAACCATTTTTTTCACAGCATATAGATAAGTCTTCGAAATAAAAATAGTCTTGTAAGACGAGGTATTTTGGAAACCTTAACAAAATGTACAAAGGTACAAAAACAGTAGAAAACATACCAATGTATGTCTAACCAACAGAATTTCTCAAATGCATCGTCCAGATTTCGAGCTCTTGTTGCAGGATTACTCTTTCACGATCTTGTTTACCTGGAAAATTCGCCCCGAAACTTGTTGCAAGATTACTCTTATTTGAAGCAGTGTCTTCATGCCCAAATAACACAGTTAAAAGAACGAATCAGTCTTTTATCAATTCTACAGCAATAGTGGTGCGACATAGAATTATGAAGGGTTGATGCCATCAGGGCTATCTGTTCCCAAACACCAGCCGAGCTGCTTTCTATCTTTGTGTGTGTGTGTTCTTTTTAAGCTAACTTTGTTCAATATTTTAAAAGTGTCAAGCTGAAATTCATGAAATATGAACATTTACTTCAGGTTACTAGTATTACTATTCTTTATTTATTTATTTTTTATCATTATCATTATTATTGTTATTTTTTTTTTTTTTTTTTTTTTGATGGGGTAGGCTTTATTTTCTTCTTCGCATCATCATTTAACTTTGCAAAGAGGGGTCATATACCGATAATAAAAATAGTATGACCTGGGTCACTTTGTAGCTCACTTGAGCACAGAGTGCTCATGTGAGCTATTCTATTCTGACAGGCAGATGATCCGGCAGCCATCTTACGTTATCTGCCATCCGTCTGTCTGTCAACATTCGACATCTCCTCCTAAACCACTGGGCCAATTTTTACCACACTTCACAGGAATGTTTCTTAGGAGGTAATGATTGAAAATATTTCAAAGATATGGAATCCAAACAGAACTTTAGTTGCCGTGGCAACCACATGGCAAAATCTTAGAAAATCTTCGTGTCAGAAACCCCTGCCTGATTTTGAAATAATAATAAGCCTGTGTAAGGAACTTCAAAAGTCTGTTCCTATGCAACATATGGCCAGAATATAAAATAGTCAGTAATTGGACCTGAACAAAAAGAACAAAAACAAGCTTAATTAGCATAAAAACATGGCGGACATTGATGGGGCTAATTTTCCATATAAGCCTATATAGGTCTATACAAAGTTCTGTAAAAGCCACCATGCTGCAATGGCAAGCAAAGCGATAGCCCCCTCCCCGCCTTCGTTCTATTGAATTACAGATTGTGGCATTAGAACTGCCTTGGTTAGGCGATTCTAATGCAATGTCATAGCATATATTTCAGTCTAGCTGCATGAAAAACTAGCTCATATTATCATCAGATAATAGATAATCCCTATTATGTTTCCTGTATTATTTGGAAACAGAGCCCCATGTGGTGGGGCTAAAGCGACAAAGCCTACCTTCACCCCTCCTGAATATTATACTTCCTTTTCTGGACTGTTTGTCTCCTGTGAGAAGGTACTCCCATAATAAAGTCAGTGTGGCGTGAAAATACAGAGAACATGCTCTTTTATATAAACAGCTCAAAGTGGTAGTGATATAGCTTCCTATAAATGATGCACAGGCAGATCCAAATCATTGGTCCTAGTGCGCAATGTTTAGGCTGATCAAACATGGTACTTACCTTGACCTAGTGTGAGAAACAGGATAATATAAAGTTATGAGCACCAGTTTGTCCTGGTATATGAAAGATATGTGGTGGTGGTGGTGTGTGTGTGGGTGGGGGTGGGGTGTGGGGTTGCTCAGAGATGATGTACAGTCCAACCTGTATTAAGCAAGCACTTAGGAACAAGCAAGTGCTTGCTTAATTTAAGACAGATGCTTACTTAATACAGGTGCAGTTTAATGTAATTGCTTTTTTTTATGGAACTGAAAGTGTGCTTGCTTAATACAGGTTGCTTGCTTAATAGAGGTGACCAATATGACAGGTTTCACTGTACCTAGTTTGAGTGATATGTATTGTGCATGCTATCAGAAGATATATATGTAACTGCTAGATCCTGGAGTGAGACATGCGCAGGCTGGTCCAAAACTGAGCATAGTTTTATGAGCCAAACTTGAGCATGTTTTCTGAAAATTTTCAAATACTAGCTGACAAATTCCAACCTAAACATTGCATAATTGCTTCCTTCCAGAGAAATAAATTGCCCTCAGAGGAGTTGTGCAGATGTGTCAGAGACCAATTTATCAAACATCTGGCTCAACTCGATACTGGACTATTTTAACTCGATACTCGACAATTTTAACTCGATACTCGACTGTTTTAACTTGATACTCGACAATTTTAACTTGATACTCGACAAACTTAACTCGATACTCAACATTTTTAATTGCACAATACATTAACCTTTAGATAATGTGCTATATTCTATTCTGCCCATATCTTCCTCAGAAAAAAACGACAGGAACGTCATCCCATACAGTCTTAATCCAAAAGTCACTCAGGCAGTCACCTGTGTGACGTCACTCCCGATCTTTTGTTCACATGTCAGTTTCTTTTCTGTAGAACAAAGAAAGTAAACAGAGATTTTTTTTATCTGGGTGAAAAAAAAATTGTATTTTCTTCCTTTTCCTCTGGTTGAAATTTAATTCTTTGTTCTTTCTTATGATCCTTTATCATACCTTTCACTGTTCGTGCTAAATTTATTTAAATCTAACCATTCGATTTCTTGAAATTATTCTTCACTCATTCGTCTTAATGAGTTTTCGCAACTTCCATGACTATTCATCGCGGTGATTGTGGTCATATAAAATAGCATTTGGATAATCATAAATGCATTAATTGTTCTCATTGTTCCAGGGAATCTACTTGTCCACGTGTAGCAGCTGGTCTAATTCCATCTGCATGGAACTTGCAAAAGAGAAGAACTTACTCTTCCAGAAAGAGAGTCATGTCCAACAGAAGAAGTCTCTAGATGTGTCTGTTTCATCAGACGAAAGGAAAGAAATATGGGAACACTGCCCCTTATGGCCCTGCTGCCCGGGGTAAGACCCATATTGTTGGCATGTTTCATCTGACGAAAGGAAAGAAACATGGGAACACTGCCCCTCATGGCCCTGCTGCCCAGGGTAAGACCCATATTGGTGGCAACTCCCTGGGTACTTTTACCCAAGGGACTACAAGTCCACCGGCCATTGGCTAATGGTCACTGGTCACCGGGCATCCGATGACCGACCGACCATCATACATGTGATATTTTCTGGGACACAAAGTGGGAGATCTGCAATTTTTAGGAGGGAGATCCTGGTCTAAAAGAGGGAGATTTTTTTGTGTCCCAAAATATTCACTTTAGTAACAAAATCATTGGTGACTTTGATCACTGAATAATGTTAGTTTCTTTGTATAACGTGTTCATCCTTCAGTTGTCCACATATGACTGAAATATTGTTGAAAGGTTATAACCATAAATAATATTCACCCTATTCTGAGCCATATTCATCCTTTCATTGTCTTGTTCATTTGTTAATGTATGATTGAAATACTGTTGAAAGGCTATAAATCATATTCACCCTTTCATATTGGTATACTTTTTGCAGCTCCTGTCTTTGCTGCACCTTTTTTTTTTTATTTTATTTTTTTATTTATTTTATTTTTTTTTTTTTATGTAACAGCCTCACTGAGAGGACACCAATTCTTCATCAACAAAAGTACCTTGCTAGCTGCTTATGCCACTTACAAAAACAGTGAACGACACACACCGGGCTGACGCAATCCTCGCAGTCAATTGAGAAACTATGTAATTTTTAAAACTGATTCCAAAGAGCCCAAAAAACAAATCGGAATTCTGTTTTTTAAGCGCAGGCTGATCAAGGTCTGTTTTTCACACAGGTTATAAGGTACAGTTTGCCTTGTTGCTGTCCCGTAAAATTCTACAGGTGGTACTTCAACCAAAAAATTAAAAAAAAAAAGGTAACTTACCGATTCTTAAAAAAAAATACCGGTAGATGTCACATCCGCTTATTCCGATCAGGACTTGCGCAGTTTACTTGACAGAGTTTGCAGGGCCTAGAAACAGAGTGCCTTCACAAACATTTAACGCGCAGGCTGGTCTTGGTAATCTGTATTTTGCACAGGTTATAAGGTACAATTTTCCTTGTTGCTATCCCAGAAATTTGTGCAGGTGTTCATTAAATACTAACACCAAAAAAGGTATCTTACCCATTCAAAAAAAAAAAAAAAAAAAAAAAAAAAAAACAGCCAAAAATAGGGCATGGTGTTACATCCGCTGATTCCGAATATGTTTTATTTTTAAAAACTTCACTTTAACTCGATACTCGACAATTTTAACTTGACACTCGACCAATTCAACTTGATACTCGACAATTTTAACTCGATACTCGACCAACTTAACTCGATACTCGACAATTTTAACTTGATACTCGACCAATTCAACTCGATACTCGACAATTTTAACTCGATACTCGACCAACTTAACTCGATACTCGACAATTTTAACTTGATACTCGACCAATTCAACTCGATACTCGACAATTTTAACTCGATACTCGACCAACTTAACTTGATACTCGACAATTTTAACTTGATACTCGACCAATTCAACTTGATACTCGACAATTTTAACTCGATACTCGACAATTTTAACTTGATACTCGACCAATTCAATCTCGATACTCGACAGTTTTAACTTGATACTCAACTTTCACAACTCGATACTTGACACTTGACAAAAAGAAACCCTTGTAATCTTTATGCTCATTCATTATGGCTACAGGTACCCGCACTGTTCATTAATTAAAGTTAACAAAATACACTAATGTTGTCATACACTCGTCATACACGTGGTCCATTGTCAGCCATCTTTATTCAAAAGACAGTTTTTGTGACTTCTTTGTCTGCTTTCCTGTACAACAAGTCCTTTCTGAAAAGGTGTCTATTCTAAAAGGAAAGAATTTGCTCTTGCTTTCCGTTGGAGCAAATTCTTTCATTGTAGAGTAAATCTATTTTCAGAAGGTAACCAAAACAACTATGATATAATTGTCTCCGCTGGAAGTTTATTATTTCCCTTAAAGGGAAATGCAGTTTTGATGAAGACGGTATTTGAGATGCAAGATATTAACAAAATGTGCATTTTGGTGCAAATTTGATCAAAATCGGATGAAAAAAAGGTTAGTTATCAATATTTGACGACAACAAATTAGCTTTTATGGGCGCGTTATGAGGGGTTATGACGTCATAAAACGTAAATTAAATATGCGAAACTTAAATTAATATATCTACAATAATAATCAACATCCATATTTGTATAGCTTCTTTTCTAGGCATTTATGGATTTTGCTTGAAAAATCACATAAAATAAAGATGTTAAAATCTTTTAACCCTTGTCCTGCTGGACCCAGATATATCCTGTCTTTGCAAACAGTGCAGATCTGGATCTGCACTGTTTGCAATTCAGTATGTGAATTTATATCAACAATCTGGATCAAGTAATCTGATTGGCTGAAAATTTGAAAAGGGAGTGGCATCTTAATTTATTCAGCAGGACGAGTTAACATCTTTAAACTTTCCTAGTTTTTATCCGTAAGTAAATGCAGAAACGCCATTAAGCCCACAAACACACACACACAGACAAAAAAAAAAAAAAAAAAAAAAGAGGAAGGAAGAAAGAAACCTCGTGCCTACATAAAAAAATTATTACCTTGTATCATCGGGAACAGATGTGCCTGAAAAATCATTAAAGCCATTAGGCGTACGAGAAGAAAGAAAGAAAAAAAAATCGTGTCTTTTTGGATTATATCGAGAAAAAATGGGTATAATAGCAAATGACGCGCAGACAGATGCGTCCTTCCAAATGACAGTCAAAAAACTCCTTGTCTGCTGTAAGGCAACGTGCTTACTAGTCGGTCAGACAGATCTGAGCAAACAATTTAGACCCAGAACAGAAATCAATTTATCATAATAAATAAAAAAAAAAAAAAAACAAAAAAAAAAACAACAAAAAATACAAAAAAAAAAACCAACAACAAAAAATAAACAAAAAAAAGACCGGTACAGCCACGGCGTCTGATCAGAGTCTACACTGCTTACCACTTATTTAGCAGTTTTGAACAAAAAAAAACTGGTAGTGGCGGATCCAGGACTCTTTCTGAGGGGAGGGGTGGGGGGTTCAACTTGATAAAATTACCGTACTTACTCTATGTATTCGGACAGACCTTAGCAAACAGTATAGACCAAGATCAGTCGCCGCAGAATGCGGCGTCTGATCAGGGTCTACATTGTTTGCCACTCATTTTAACAATTTTACACATACTCACAGGCAGTAAAATGGACTTGTTGAAGAGAAATATAAGGCAAAGAGCAAGAATGTGAATATTTAGGGAAAATACGGTATTCCAAATTTATCAAATTTATCTAAAATTTCCCATGAAAATGAAATTTTGAGTCAAAGGTGGTTCGACCGAACGCCCTCTGAATCCGCCGCTGGGTAGTAAAATAAGCTTGTTTAAATTTTAGGAGAAGTATGGTAAGGAGTTAAGCATTGTTATGCTGAATAAAGATACCACGCCCACTTCTAATTTTCAGCCAATCAGATTACTTGATTCAGGTTGATGACATGAATTCACACACTGAATGACAAACAGTGCAGGCTGGGCGGCCTAGTGGTTGGTGCACTCGACTTTCAAGCGGGATATCGTGGGTTCGAATCCCGCTCGGGTCGAGCCAATTTTATTTTCAGAAAGGCAGGGCATATCCGGGTTCAGCAGGACAAGGGTTAATGTGTCACGAATATTAGCGTAAATACGGTAAGAACAAGCGCTATATACAGTAGAACCTCGATAATTCAAACTCCAATAATTCAAAATTCTCAATAATTCAAATTCGTTTTGAAGTCCCAACTGTAATATATGTATGCATTTTAACTCGCAATTATTCAAAGTCTCAATAAATTAAACAAAACTGTTAGGTCCCTTGGACTTTGAATTATCGAGGTTCCACTGTATCTTACACAAACTGTAGGTGCTGTAGCTACAATTCAACCAACTGTTTTCTTTGTTTGTTTCTGTTATTTACAAATAATTCCAACTCCCCATCTTTATACACATGTCACGTAATTTGATTGGTTGAAGAAAAAGTTTTACACTTCAATAAAGTCCAGAGCAGAAATCCGTCGGACCTATTTTCCTTTAACCTTCTGAAAAAGTTAAAATTTTGGCAAAATCTGGAACATTTTATTGACAAAGTTCGAATTTTAAGGAACGGATTATTATTTCTGTGGATTTTATCGATGTGTACACACCGGCGAATCACTCACAAACATAACATAAAGCCTTCGGGATTGATTCAATTTGAACCAGCGCACGAGAAGACCTACAATAAGACTTGTGCGACCAGCGAAGACTCAGATCAGCCTGCGCATCCGCGCAGTCTGATCAAAGTCTTCGCCGATCGCATGTGCCTTTTTCAGCCTCCAGGCTATCAAAAGAGGGATTAGCGAGAAACCTTGTCATACTGGGTGGATGAACATGCTGATCTGAGTCTTCGTTGGTCCCACAGGTCTTATTGTATGTTTTGTCGTGCGCGGGCAATTTTTGTGACTTTATCGATGTGTAAACTTCGGCTTATCACTTACAAACATAACAGAAAGCCTTCGGGATTGATTCAATTTGTGAGTGATTCGCCCGAGTTTACACTTAGATAAAATCCACAAAAATAGAATTCAGACCTATAGTTACTGAATACTATCACCATTCACTTATGAAGTCATCAGCGTTAGGCTTACGTGACGTCATATAAAATGACAGGCCCGTCACTGTCTGTCTAAGGAATCATTGGGTACTTTAGAACATAACGAAGTATAGCAAATTTCTTGCTCGGATTATTTATCTCCACTGGCTCCACCCCAGTAAGCATTCTTTATAAATCTATAGCGGGCCGTTATCGGCCCGTCAGGGTAGCTGACGGGCCGATAACGGCACGCTATAGATTTATAAAGAATGCTAACTGGGGCTGGCTCTTTACTATCTACATTAACCCTGAATACACCTTTTCTCGTGTTGAGGGCTCCCTTTATAAATGCGAGCAGGTGGTTCTACTGCAAAATTTTTTGTTGGTCACTTTCCTTTCTTTTATTAACCTCATTATTCGACGTAGTCGTTTAAGCTCATCGTCTTGAGCAGCTGTATGAAATCACGAATATGCCATACAATCGAAAAGAATCTGCACAACGACCTTTTCTGTTATTACCGTAAAAGGGCACGCCTTCTTAATCATTGTATATTATGCTTTGAAAAGTGTTTTCAAGATCACGGTAAAACTGCGAGGACAGGACAAACCTAAACAGGAAAATACTAAAAAATAAAAACAGGATACTAATAATTCTTTTCGAACGATACTGTACTCTTTGTCCTTCCATACGCACATTATTGAGTTATGTTTCGTCGAAAAACTGTAGCTGCTCAGCAATATATAATTAGTTTTCGGGCAGCACAGAGACAGCTCCCATAGGTCAGTCGGGAGGGGGTTCGCCTACCGCGCGGAAGGTTGCGGGTTCGAAACCCAGGATTTTTTTTTTTTTTTTTTTTTTTTTTTTATGAATCTGTCCCGTTCCCTTTTTTCATTGTTATAAGTATGTAAATATACTTTCGTTTGTATACGTCGTGTATCTGTTTTTTACAGATATTTCTTGTATAGTCTATAAAATCTAAACCAGGTATAAAATGTTCCTGCTTTACAAAGACGGTAACTTGATCTACAATCGTTATCATCACCATCCACATAATGACACTAATTGGGCCGCGTCAAGCGAAAAAGGTCTTTCAAGCTTGGGCGAAATGTGGGAATTCATATCATCTCACTCTTAGACTGAATGAACTCACACACACTGTATATTGGAAGAGTCCAATTTCAATTTTAGGTACGTCCCGCTATGAGACAGATAGTCCGAGGCTAGAGAAAAATAGTTGCAATATTTGCAAACAGTGGAGACCCTGATCAGACGCCGCGTTCTGTGGCGTCTGATCTGGGTCTGCACTGTTTGCCAAATACCCATTTAGGGGTCTCTAGACTACAATGGGTTAAAGGAAAAAATTATCGCTACCAAATAGCGCTACTCTTCAAGGAAAGTATCTGTTATAGTTTTTGAAAGCTTACAGCCTCTTGAAAAAAGCACCTAGAAATTATGAGAAGCATACTTAAAATGAAAAGTAGCACCTCACTGGTTAAGGTCTATGGGGAGTTCGGTCGCTACCCATTAGAAATACAAGTAAAAGTAGAATGATAAAATTTTGGTCAAAACTTTTAACTGGTAAGAACAGCCAAATCTCATTATCCCCGCGCTTTAGCGATAGGGGATATTGTAAACAGTGGAGACCCTGCGTCCGTCCGTCCGTCTTTCCTTCACGCTATCACCTCCTAAACCACTGTGCGGAGTTTAACCAAACTTGCTACATGACTTCCCCGCATGGTAAGGGTGTGCCAGAGTAACATTATATTTCGCTCTACCTCATATGACCTTCGGGTGGGGTCAAAAGGTCACTTCTGTCCGTCCATCCGTCCGTCACGATATCTCCTCCTAAAAACCACTTGCCGGAATTTTACCAAACTTGCTACATGACTTTCCCGCGTGGTAAAGGTGTGCGAGAATAACTCTGTGCAGCTGTCCGTCATTCGTCACGCTATTAGGCACATTACTCGTAGCACCAACTTGGGGATTATGCGATGGTGTGCCATCGACTGCGCAATATAGTTTAAAATATATTTACTTTTACTGTGTTTGCATAGAAACAATATTTATTGGTGTAAATGCATTTTGTATATAGAGAAGACATTACAAGATGTTAGTTTTAAACTATGTTTGGTTAAGTAACAATGTACCAAATATAAATTGGCTCTGTAGGGAAATACAATTGCATTCTGAACAAAAATGGAACTCGGATGTTTATAACAGCTTGAAATGCATAAATTACAGAACATTTAAAATAGATTTAAAAAAAAAAACTGAGTTTAAAACTGTGTTCTATCTTAAAGGTCTTCAAACTAAATTTTATATACCAATGGCCAGATTCAGAACAACAAATCATCGAGAGGGGCGCTTAGAAAATATTGAGAGATCACAAAGGTTTTGTACTTTATGTAATCGGAATGGTTTGGGAGACGAATCATATTACTTGCTTGAATGCAATTTCTTCAAAGAAAGTCGAAAAACATATTTTACAAGGTATTATCTGCAATATCCTTATATCATAAAATCCCATCAATTACTGTCCCTGAGGAATGTTAAATTACTATTGCAGCTTAGTAGGTTTATATCTTTTGTTATAAGCAAATTTTAGCCCCTGTAAACTGCACATGCACCATAAGTAACAATCTATTATGTCTTACTTCGATATGAGTTTAATTTCTCATGCACAGATAGATACAGATACATACATTTCTTAAAGTCTCGCTTCTGTATACATATAATATAAAAACAAATCATATCAACCTCATACATTATATACATAATCATTCTTAAAAGAATCATGGGAGACTATTTTAAACATAAAATCGTCAGACTAAGATTTGAGACCGTTAAAACTTATGGACATGTCAAGACAAAGAGGATTTACATATTCAAAAAGTTTCATCATTGAATAACTAATGATTGGCTTTGAGTCCTCAATGCTACATACCAATTTTCATGATAATCGGCCAAGTGGTTCCTGAGAAGAAGATTTTTTAAAAGATTTTGACCTTATATGGGCATGGCGGCCACATTGGTCATGTGAGCAACCCATGTTTATTTATTTTCATTTTCTTGTTCCTAAAAATTTTCATATTAAATTTGTTTACAAATGGCCTGGTAGTTTCTGAGAAAAACAAGTTTTAATTTTCATATCGGATTGACCTTGACCTTGAATACTCATGTAGGTTTAATTACTCATTTAGCTCACTGCATCTACCAATTTTCAGACCACAGGCTGGAATGGTATCCGAAAAATACAAGGTTTTGACTTTTTCCCATAAAAAAGTATATGCGAACAAATTCGACCTTGACCTTAAACAGGTCGAGATCATCCAAGTGTCATCATTTGAACAAAATATGATTGACTCGAGTCCCTAATGCTACATACCAAGTTTCATCTCAATCGGCCTACTGGTTTGGGAGAAGAAGATTTTTGAAGGGTTTTTACCTTATATGGCATCGCGGCCATATTCGTCATGTGACCAAACCCATATTAATTAATTTTCATTTTCTTATTCCTAAAATTTTTCAATGAATTTGGTTACAAATGGCTCAGTAGTTTCTGAGAAAAAACAAGTTTTATCTTTCATATCTGAATGACCTTGGGCCAAGTCAAAGAATGACCTTGACCTTGAATACTCACTGCATCTACCAATTTTCAGACTACAGGCTGCAATAGTTTCTGAAAAATACAAGGTTTTGACTTTTTCCCACACAAATGTCTATGCGAACAAATTCGACCTTGGCCTTAAATAGGTCGAAGGCATCCAAGTTTCATCATTTGAACAAACTATGGCTCGAGTGCCTAATGTTACATACCAAGTTTTATAACAATCGGCCTGCTGGTTCCAGAGAAGAAGATTTTTGAAGAGTTTTTACCATATATGGGCATGGTGGCTATCTTGGTTCTGTGACCTGGACCCCGCGAACAAACTTTCGTTCCCCCAACCCGTGGATGCCCCACATGAAATTTGACTTCAATCAGCCAAGTGGTTTCAGAGGAGAAGATGTTTGAAAATGTTAACAGACAACAGAATATACAGACTATACAGACGACAACAATAGATGCTAGTCATACTATAAGCTCACCAGAGAGCCTTCGGCTCAGGTGAGCTAATAAGAGATGATGTCACCTTTGCCACACCGAACCACCCACCTGATGCAGGAACTGGTTTCATCTATTACAAAGTACGAATTTTAGACCCTTGAAAGATTATGTTCAGCCTGACAATAAAATTAGTAAAGCTCAGTAGTTCATAGACAGGATAGAAAACAATGTGGGATAAGGAGAAATTGCATGTTATTACTGGTTTTTCGTTTTCATGCAATGTTATGAACAGAACTCTGCCGCAGACATATTAAAGTTCGGTATTGTTTGCTAAGAGATTAAATGTTTATTGAGACTTATTCAGCAGGCAATCCATTAAAACATAAGTATTGTAGAAATTGTTTATAATAAGCTATTTTCTAATTGTGAAATTTTCTATGCAGTGTAAAGACATGTAATTATATTCACATTATTATCGATAGGTCCCACTTTTTGGTTGGAAATATGGAAGTTGCATGAGAGGTTATTCTAAGCAAACTTCGTGTGAAAACAGTCTCTTACCTGCAAAGAAAGTTCTTGTACTGGTGGTGAAAACCGGAGAGAAAAAAAAATAGCTTTTCGTCTTACCTAAGATTGACGAGTAATGATATATGGGCCGCGCCAAGCGAAATAGTGCCTTCGAACACAAGCAAAATGCGCAGATTCAGATCATCCTCCGCATGCGCAACGTATGATCTTGACCCTATAAATTCATTCATACATTCTGTAGTATCTAATGATTCCGTTAGCGGAAATTGAAGGCCCTGATCAGACTGCGCAGATGCGCAGGCTGATCTGGGCCTTTGCTGTCCGCATCTGCCCGAAGGCACGTTTTGGCACTGTGTTTCCCATATGGAAGATTTGAAACACACAACACAGGAATAGTTTTAACAATGTGTAATAAAATTTAAGAAAACTAGTATTAACATTTCTTGCAAATAAACGTCAAAAAGATTTCCTTTGGAAACAAAGAACACACCACAGATCAGAAAATGGGAGTCTCGGTTTAATTGAGACTCTTCATAAGCAGTAATGAAGTTTGCAACACTGATTACGCCCTCTAGCGTATTCATGAGCAGAACTACATCTTCAAATGTGCCATAATGGGCCCAATGATCCCAAAGGAAATGAAATATAATCTGTGAATCGCCTCTGAGTCAGCTATAGGTTTTATACATTACAAGAAAGAAAATTAAGCCGAGGCACAGCATTTCCTATTAGATTGCATGCGCGCCCAGCATAGACTCAGATCAGCCTGCGCATCCGCGCAGTCCGATCATTCTTCGCAGGACACTCGGTGAGAAGCTAGGATTCCAGAACGTCTTCAGGTGGACAGCGGAGACTCTGATCAGACTGCGCAGAACTGCACAAATCGTAAGTTCAGCAATAAAACTCATTTGAATACATTCTGTCGTTTGTTTTCCTATATGGCATATAAAAACTCAGCCGAGACAACATTTAAATGTCTTTAAGCGCTAAGCAAACCATAGCAGAAGACATTCAATTTTGGTATAAAACAAAAATCGTAATGTCAGCATTGCGTAATCATAGCCAACGACATGCAATTTTAGTATAAAACATTAAAAAAAATCGTACTTCCAGCAGCGGAACTATATACTTTGAATATATTCTATTGTTTATTCTACTATACGTCTTATAAAACTCAGCCGAAAAAATTTAAATGGCTTCAACCAATTTAATGGCTTATAAAAATTCAGCCGAGACAACATTTAAATGTCTTTAAGCGCTAAGCAAAATTATAGCAGACGACATTCAATTTTAGTATAAATCAGAAAAATCGTAAGTTCAGCAATGCCGCTCCTGTAAATATATTCATCTATCGTTTGTTGTCCTTCTCAGGCGAAATATTTAAATGTCTTTAACCATTTAAGCGCTAAGCAAAATTAAAGCAGACGACATTCAATCTTTAAATCGTAAGTTCAGCAATGCAACTCCTGTGAACATTTTCGTCTATCGTTTGTTGTCCTATAGGGATTATAAACCCAGCCGAAAACTTTAAATGCCTTTAAAGTGCGAGGCAAAATTATAGCAGACAATATTCTGTTTTATTATTATTAATATTTTTCATGGAAAATAAGACTTGGCATTTCACGTGAATCGTCTGCTAGCAGACGATTCACATGAAATGCCAAGTTTTATTTTCTCTGAAAAAAAAATGTAGTCTGCTTCAGTTGAGATTAGTTAGCACTTTGAGGGTGAATAATTGATAATCATGGCGGCCTGTGGTGCCCATAACTGTTAGCCAGATCGGAAGTCAAAGCCTACATTCATCTGTATACACTGTCTACCAAATAGAAATAAACCAAGCACCAAAATGTTCTGTTTTGGTCGTTGTCGATCTCATCATGCGGACAGGATCATCCAAAATCACTAAATTATACCTGTTCTTGCCCTGACAGTGTATTGAAATGCATATTTGTAAGTCATGGTAACAAAGAAGCATGTTTTGCTGTTGTTTTCAATACTTGTCAATGATCTGGACTTCCGGTTTTCCACGAATATTCTTGAGAGCAACAGCTTTTAGTTTTTCCAATGTCTTCTTATGTTTGTCAAATACACAACCTGGAACAGAGCAAAATAAAAGACATCAGGTGAAAACACTTTTGGCTGCCATGCCATGCAAAGACACAATCGTGTCATTTGAGGAGAATAGATAACTCTCAGAGGAAGTAGCTGGCAAAATTATTTTGCCTCCATTCTGAAAAGAGGTGTACTTTGAAAGGAAAGAATTTGTAGACCCCTTTTCAGACAGATTTTCCATCAATGTTTTACAAGGGATACGGCTTTTGTGAATTCACGTTTGCTTCTATGCACGCTAGTCACCTTCTGTTTATAAATAAATAAATAAATAAATAAAAAAGTAAACTTGGTCGTCCAAAATGTTGAACTTTTCATATACTGCACTTTGATTCTTATACCCTTTATTGCTGGTAGTTACACAAATATGGCAGTCAATTCACTGAATACCAGCAGAACAAACAGCCTTGAAAAATATCTGGGGAAAAATATACGTATATATCGGGATGTCAGAAAGGTTGGGCCTTTCACATACGAATCAAGAAAAATATCGGATCAGTCATATATTTTTGTTGAAAAAGGGGGCTAATCACATACCTGACAGCGCTGAAAAAGATGGCCATTCGACACGCATCCGTACTATGCGCCACATATAGGAAGTTACCCCCTCACCCCTCGAGCTGGAGCTATGTATAACAAAGAAAACCCATTTTGGACTGGCAAACACTGGTCTTAATAGCGGAGTGGTCTTATTTTCGAGTGGTCCTCGAGCAGAATTCTTCTGTATATTATATTTATCCTATGTATTCAAACAGATAGACAGGCAGAACAAGCGGAGTTTTCCTAGATTAGCCCTATCTTGCTAAACACGTCAGGCCCTGTCTTAGCAAACAGTGTAGATCCAGATCAGTTGGCTTCTTCAGAAGAAGCCAACTGATCTGGATCTGCACTGTTTGTCATTAAATATGTGAATTTCTATCAAAAACTCGGAGCAAGTAATCTGATTGGCTGGAAATTAAAAGTGGGCGTGACTTCTTAATTTATTCAGCATGAGAAGGGTTAAGCTCCAAAAACTTCACGACTCGTATTGTTTGTCCACATGTGGTGTCGAGATTGTGGTCACGAAAGCATAAAAAAAAAAAAAATTAATAAATAAATAAAATAAATAGATAAAAAAATGAATAAATAATAAATTTAAAAAATGACTCTTCGGTACACGTTTCAGTACCATTGTCCAAGTGGAATGATTGTAGAATATGTATAATTAACCCTTAAATCGCCAGTCACAACTGCAGCAGACGATATTTTGAAATATGTATATTTCATTTCATTTTCCAGAGAAAATAAGTTAGCAAACAGTGTAGCTCCAGATCAGTTGGCTTCTGAAGAAGCCATCTGATCTGGATCTGCACTGTTTGTTATTAAATATGTGAATTTCTATCAAAAACTCGGATCAAGTAATCTGATTGGCTGGAAATTAAAAGTGAGCGTGGCATCTTAATTTATTCAGCATGAGAAGGGTTAGAAGCACAGAACTCGGCATCTGAATGGAGTGAGTCTACATTGTCTGCCACGCACCCAGAGGTTTGGTAGTAAAATTACTTCTTCCCATATTTCACTATAGTGTAGTATATTCTTTCTCGATTTTTATACCCCGCCGATAGTGGTAGGGTATTATGGTTTCACGTTGGACGTCCATTTGTCTGTCCGTCAGTCGTACGTCCGTTCATCCATTTCCGGATGATAACTTGATTAAAGATCGATGGATTTTCAAATAAAAAAAAAAAAAAAAAAAAAAAAAAAAACTCGGTATGTGCATTGATTTTGTGAAGGTCTGGTTCGGGATTGCTAATGAGCAAATTTCTTCAAATTTTGACGGAGTTATCCGCCCGAGACACACCCATATTTCCGTTCCGGTCGATAATTTGAGTAAATGTCAAGGGATTTTAACCAAACTTGGTAGATACATTGATATTCAGGGGACCTGGTTTGGTATTGCTAATGGGCAAATTTCATTATTTTTTTTTTTTTTTTTTTTTTTTTTTTTGACAGAGCTATCTGCCCGCGACACGATTATGGCGGGGTATTATCGTTTTACGTTTTTATTGTAAATATATGAGGGTCGTGGATGAGGCATAATTTGACATTCTGACCGCTTCAGCTACTTTCAGCGTGTGTGTGCGTGCGTGCGTTCGTTCGTGGGCGCGCGCGCGAAGCACAGGGAATTGAAGAGTCCTAATAATTAGGGTACATGTAAATACCGAACAGGAGAAGATACTTACAAACTAGCATGACAATAAAGACAGCTATGAAACCAACAGGTATCAAGAGAAAATATCCCCAGCCGGTATACTCTGTCAAAACGTTACTGTCCTGAGGTTTACTGGTTGCTGTTTGGTCTTTTGTCGTCTTCCTTATTGTTGACCTATTGCCAGGAATGCCAGTGGTTACTGCCTTCGTTCTTGTTTTAATAGTTCTGAAATTTGAAAAAAAAAGATGCATTGTCTTATAAACACGTTCTTTAGTACCCCAAATTTTGAGTCATTTTCTAGCAGAAATTAGCGAATTGTTAATCTTTTCATAAATTAAGTCAGTCTATTAACATTTGAGCCAGCGCACGACAAAACCCACAATAAGACTTGTGCGACCAGCGAAGGCTCAGATCAGCCTGCGCATCCGCGCAGTCTGTTCAGAGTCCTCGCTGATCGCATGCACCTTCTACAGCCTCCAGGCTATCCAAAGAGGGATAAACAAGAACCCTTGCCACCCTGGGTGAATGTACAGGCAGGTCTGACTCTTTGCTGGTCACACAGGGCGTATTGTAGGTTTTGTCTTGTTCTGGCTTAAATTTTGTTGTGTAACGCTGGAATTTGCTTTTATGCCGTAAGTAGACTAAGGAAACCCGACACAGTCTGATCAGAATCTGCGCTACCAACTTAAAGAATCTTTTGATACTTAAGACTACAATCGAACCGCAATAGCTCGGACACCGATGGCTCATTTACCATGGCTAATTCGAACTCATTTTTGAGTCCCCACGAAATTCTCCCACTAACTCAAGAAAACAAATATTTAGGGAAATTTTCTTATTTTATCATGAAATTGTATGTTGAGCGTACTCATTAGAATCGCCTCATCGAGGCGATTCTAATGAGTACACTCAACATACAATTATTGTGAAGGAAATTTAAAAAAAAATCCCTAAATCATAGTTATTTGCTTCCTGACCTGCCACCATGATTAACCCTCAGTGGCTCGAACTACCCATGTCTCGAACAATTTTCTATGGTCCCAAAGATGTTCGAGCCATTGAAGTTCGACTGTATATCGAAAAACAGATAATGTGCTGATAAGATTGCGCGGATGCGCAACTTGATCTTGGCAGTCGCTGTTCGCACATGACATCAGGGTGTCATTCCCGCGTTTACGCGGGTTCCGCAAAATGTTTTGTCATTGAGGTTGGGTTTCTGAAGTGCAGGGTTTTATCAAAAATAATTTATTGCAAACCTTCGCAGTACAGTTGAACTTCAATGGCTGTAACATCTTTGAGACCATGGAAATTTATTCTAGACATGGGTAGTTCGAGCCACTGAGGGTTAATCATAGTGCCATGTCAGTAGGCAGTTGGGGATTATTTAAGGATGACTTTTCGATCTTCAATAAAATAATGGTGTGTTGAGTGTACTCATTAGAATCGCCTCATTGATACAGATTTCATGACAGAATAAGAACATTTCCTTAAAATATCACAATATATTTGTTTTCTTAAGCTATACCTCTGCTTGGCAGACAATTCACATGAATTGTCAAGACTTATTTTCTCTGGAAATTGAAATGAAATATACATATTTCAAAATATCTGCTGCAGTTGTGACTGGCGATTTAAGGGTTAAATATACATACGAGCGTATTCTACAATCATTCCACTTGGACAATAGTACTGAAGCGTGTACCGAAGAGTCATTTTTTTTTTTAATTTATTATTTATTCATTTTTTTTTTTCATGTTTTTTTTTATTTTATTTTTTTTTTTTTTTTTTTTTTTTTTTTTATTTATTTATTTTTTGTTGTTCCCTTTTGTTCTGGCTGCTGCATTCCAGAAAATCATTTGCACACTGTTCGCAAGCTTTCGTGACCACAATCTCGACACCACATGCGGACAAACAATACGAGTCGTGAAGTTTTTGGAGCTTAACCCTTCTCATGCTGAATAAATTAAGAAGTCACGCCCGCTTCCAATTTCCAGCCAATCAGATTACTTGATCCGGGTTTTTGATAGGAATTCACATATTTAATGACAAAAAGTGCAGATCCAGATCAGTTGGCTTCTTCAGAAGCCAACTGATCTGGATCTACACAGTTTGCTAAGACAGGGCATGTCGTGCTCAGTAAGAGAAGGGTTAAAATAACACAGTTTGAATGTCGTCATAAAAATAAAACTTACCGGAATCTCTATATTGCCCAAAACGAATACAGTGTTAAATGCTAATACCAAATTTCAAATGAGATGGAAATCATATTCTTTAACTGCGATTAAGGCGACCAAGATGAGCCGATATGTCAGAAAAGGTACCTTCGGACATGTGCACCCAGCATTGATTCAGATCAGCCTGCGCATTCGCGCAGTCTGATCAGAATCTTCTGGGTGTTTTTTTTTTTTTTTTTGATCAAATATTCTTCATGCGTACAATCAAGACTCAGACTGCGTGGATACGCGGACTGATCTGCGTCTTCGCTGGACGTACATGTGCGAAGGTACCTTTTCTGACTTTGAGGCTTATAAATATAATGTATTCACCGGCAAAACAAGGCATGATTATGTACGATCGTACTTTCTTGTACACTTATGTAATACACGCTGTCTCCACATTCCAATTTTCGATTTGCGCAAAAATGTGTAGCTCCGGCTTGTTCTTGTTTGTGTTGAGGTTTTACGGCCCAGTCAACCCAATGGGGTTATGTCGAGCGCGGTCAGTTTACCTAACCACACGTTTACTGGGCAGGCTTAGTCCTCTAAGCGGTTAACCAGTATTGTGCACATTCTTTCGCCAGAAACTGACAACTGCCCTTCTTGAATCAGCGGCAGGGAGAGAATGACCGTAGAAAATATTTCATGATCCGGCTTGTTCTAATGTATATAAACGTTTCTGTATTTTTTGGAAGGTATTCATAACATAGGCAAGAGCGAGCCCATTTGAGCTCCTGTCCTTCTCGGTGTTTGTATGTGTCCAGATGTATAGATACATATCTCAGCGGGCATATGACGTTTCTACAGCGTCACATAAATGTCATATGTCGCCTATGTTTGGATAGTACAGAAAATGTTATAACAGAAAAATCACTATGCACCTCCTAGCAATAAATACTGTGCGTTCGAAATCTTTCAGAAAGTCGTTTTTTTGCTTGGTGCTTTACACAAAAAAGAAAACTACCTATGCATAAAAAGCTTTTTTCAAGACATTGGTTTTACAAAATCAAATATTTTCACTTTTCCCCACAGTAAAATGGATGCAAATTATGAAGAAATCTGTAGGGTAGGTAACTTGGAGGCAAATTTTCAACAAGTTCCGCTTAATCAATTGTTCTGAAATTATCACAATATTGTTGTGAAACACCATTGATTCAAATTCAACAAAGAAAAGTAAAAAAAAAAAGAAAAAAAAAAAAAAAGAAAAACATTTCCTTAGACAAAAATTTGAAAAAAAAAGAAGAAAAAATCCACTTAACTATAGAAATTGTATAGGTCAGACCAATTTTTGGCCGTACATTTAATTTTAGCGTAAATATTAGAGAACAAGACACAGAAATAGAAAAGACAAATGGATTCTGATAAGATATGGTTAATCAGAACAAAATCTTTTCATTTGAAATAAAACGCCATGAAAAAAAAAACGTCTTTCTGAGTGATGTCGAAAGGACAGTTATGCAATATAGCAATTTTAAACTGAAAGTAACTTACGTCTGACAACATTTGTCTCCACAACATTCTTTGTCATCTTTGCAACACTGTGTTCCGCAACATTTATACCCGTCACTGCAACACTCCATTCCACAACACTGAAATCCCATTGGACAAGACAATCCATTTCCGCAGCACTGGTACCCATCTTTGTAGCAACCAGAGCCGTTAGGGCAGCAATAGGAACCAGCCTCGCAACAGTATTTACCACAACAGAGATGATTGGTAGGACAACAACCACCCGTTTCATCACAACAGTCGAACCCAACCGGACAACAATGTTTCTTATTCGGACAACAGTTGGTATTCTCTGGACAGCACAACGAATCACCACAACACTTCGAGGATGATTTACAACACCTCGGACTGCCTTGACAACATTCGTAACCATGGCGACAACAGTGTTCTCCACAACAGAGGTCAAGGTCGCTGCAACACTGACGCTCCCCCGGACAACATAATGTATTATTGGTGCATGTGCCTATTCCGCATGATGTGCAATCTGAAATAGAATAAATAAATAAATAAATAAATAAATAAATAAAATTAACCTTGGCACAGCTGAACAGAGACAATATGCGATAGCCGACATACGAACAAATTATACAGTAAAACCTCAATGACTTGAACATCTTTGGGATCATGGAAATTTGTTCGAGATATGGGTTGTTCGAGCCATTGCCAGGTCTGGAAGCAAATGACGATAATGCAGGAAAATATTTTTGGTCTAATGGTATGTTGAGTGTACTCATTAGAATCGCCTTGATGAGGCGATTCTAATGAGTAAACACAGCATACAATTTCGTGATTAAATAAGAAAATTTCCTGAAATATTTATTTCTGCTGCTGTCGGAAGTACTTTGTAGGGACTCAAAAACAAGCTCGAATGAGTCATGGTAAACGACCCATCCGGGTTCGAGTTATTGAGGTCCGACTGTACATGTAAACTGCAACAGAGGAACCGCCTTGGAACTGTCAACAGAACTATTTCTGGAACAGTTAATTTTAGACTTCTATATTTAGTAATGTTCAAATAGGATATCTACATGTATCTACAGCAAGGGGCTTTTCAGGACTTCTTAGTCGCACGGTGCTTGTTTTATTTAGGATGATTGGTACTATTTGAAAGGAATTTACATGATTGCGGCCATTAACTCAATCAATAGGATTTAAACAATGTCGATTCGTAGATGACGTCGCGCATATCATAAATTGTAAGTTTTAATCGTACATTGTAAGCTTCAGCCATTAGTCTTTAATGCATTTTGAGAAAATGATTTTTCAACATTTCCCCAAACTGGGGACGCAAATTTGACATTGCCTTGAAAAGGTAAAAGATCATCCCATGATCATCATTTGAACAATTTTGGTAGATCTTGAGTCCCCGATGCTATATACAGCCTCAACGCTAGCCTGTTTCTGGAGAAGAAGATTTTAAATGTTTTACCATATATGGACATGACAGCCATCTTGTTCAGTGGTGCAGAACCATTCGAACCGATAGAAGGCTCCTTGTAAAATCTGGTGAAAATTGTTCAAGAGGTTTCAGAGAAGAAGACGTTTAAAGGTTACATGATTACACGATGTATATAGCCCAGGGACGAGGGCAAGAAACCCCTGGGGGTCGAATTTTTGATTGTTCCTAAATGGTTTTACTACTTTAAACCTTTTAACAGTTTTAGCCAATGTTTCTTCAAAACAGTTTGAGAAAATGATGTTTCAACATTTTTCCCATACAAATGTATAGGGTCGCAAATTTGACCTTGGCGTAAAAAGATCAGAGGTAAACCTAAGATCAACATTTGAACAAACTTGGTAGACATTGAGTCTCCGAGATTTAGCCTCAAAGCTTTCTAGGTTCTGGAGAAGATTTTTAAGCGTTTTTACCATATATGGGCATTGCAACCATCTTAATTAACGGACTGACCATTTGTGCCATTTCCCCTCCCCCCACCCCCAACCTTTAACATAAGACTCCGCATGAAATTTGAAGAAAAGTAGGCCAGGGTTTTCACTGAAGTCGTTCAAAAGACGGACAGACGGACGGACGGACAAACGCCGGACGGCAAGTGATCACAATAGTTAACATTACGTAAACATGCCCATTCAAATATACTGAAACAATTTACCACCCAAAAAAATGAAGAAAAAAAATCAGATAAAAAAAATCGGATATTTTCATATTTCTGCCCAAAACATAAATTGTGGGTACTCGTTAAAACCGCCTCGGCGAGGCGGTTCTAACGAGTACCCACAATTTATGTTTTTGAGCAGAAATAAGAAAAATAGTGTATTCCCCTGTAAAGCCCAGTTTTACATATAAAAGTGGTGTTTAAGGTGGTCAAAATTATATAGGCTTGTTTTCGTGATAGATTATATGTACCCTAGTTCACAAATATGCGTTCGGTCCTTAAAGGGAACTCGGTAAGACATCAAAATAAAACAAAACTAAGGAGGTACTCAGAAAACGCTGCAATTACGGAATACAACGAAGCTGCCCAACACATGGGGTAATGTTTAATTACATGAAATGACAACACAGAACAGAACTTCGTGTAAACGAAGATCGAACGTACAAACGAGGAGATACTGCAAGCGTAATACCGCTGCTTTGGGACGGTCAACAGGCTGTGAGGGTCGGGTGAGGACTTGAACACATATAATCAGAAATGTTGAATGACAAAGATTTATAATATATTATAAACAGGCGACATTTATCAGACTACATATTTCGCATCTGTGAACAGGTATATATAGTTGCCTCGAAGTAATATAAACTATTAAATGCCCAAAGCAATGATAAATTCAAATCGCTTGTTTAAAAATCAAAGAAAACTATTTTTGCGGCTTGTCGATATCCACCCTAATGCGTCTTTCTATTTTTATTTTTGATTTTTTTGCACTTTAGATTTGTTTGTGTTGAGGTTTTACGGCCCAGTCAACCCAATGGGGTCATGTCGAGCGCGGTCAGTTTACCTAGCCACACGTTTACTGGGCAGGCTTAGTCCTCTAAGCGGTTAACCAGTAGTGTGCACATTCTTTCGCCAGAAACTGACAACTGCCCTTCTTGAATCAGCGGAAGGGAGAGAATGACCGTAGAAAATATTTCATGATCAATCTCCACGAAAGAATGTTGCCGACCTCGGCGGGGGTTGAACCCGCGACCTCCTGGTCTCCAGTCGGACGGCGCATCCAACTGAGCCACCGAGGCCGGTTGCACTTTAGATTATTTGTACAATGCCCCTATATTAGGTATGAGATCATCACAAGACAAAATATTTAGACGTAAACGTCTAAGTACCGGTGCAAATTTGTTCATGTTTACATAGAGATATGGGACAAGGGTATACAAAAGTTTAATAATTTTTCAACGTAACAGGTAAAAAAGAAGAACAATGTGATTCTTTAATGTTTGCTTTTATTAAGCTTGAAATGGAAATAAAACAGACATTAATCTGCTTATAACACAGTTTGTTTTAAGATTTTTTTTTTTATATTTGCCGGGATCGTCACAAACCGACGTCCCGGCAAATATAAAACGTCCGTAGTGAGCTAATCGAATAGTCATATGTAAAAATCCAAAGCTATATTAAGAGACCGACGCGATTCTCGCGCCGGTCAGAAATGCTCTCCAGCATCAAAGGCAGCTTCTCGATCTTCCAAAAGATAACAGTTGAAAATGGTAAACTGACATGTAACATTTAACCCTTAAACTGCCAATCACAACAATTGTCGTCTGCTTTGTCATCTGCTTGTGATTTTAAAAATCATTGTTGCAAACAGTGTGGACCCAGATCAGATTGCTCCTCTGAGAGCAGTCTGATCAGGGCCCATGCTGTCTTCCTGTATGCAAAAATAGGTTTGAAAAGTTTGCAAGAATATTCAGCAGACGACATAAACAGACGACACTTTCAGATGCATGTTTTCTTGGCATTTTAAGGGTTAACGTTAAGAACGCTGGGTAAAACTTTCAGCAGACGACATTTTGAAATAGTTTTCTTATTTCTCCCAGACATTTCATGCAAACTCTCTTTTGCATGAAATGTGGAGCACTGTGAGGCCCTGGTAAAGCGTCGGATTCAAGAGCTAGAGCCCCAGCGAGCACCAAGAGGTGTGTCCGTGAGCAAGACACTTTATCCACATTGCTTAGTACTGATTTCAACCAAGGAAGGTCTGTAAGTAATACTTAGATAATGAGGGTGTCGCACTATCTACAGAAAGTAAATGCCAGTGCCTATATTGTTGTCGTCTGCTGAATTCCCCAGAAAATGGTAAAGGTTAAATTGAAACATACCTACAAACGGTGTCCAGCAGCATCCAACCACAACAACAGCGAATACCAAGGCTACGTTATATCCATTCATTCTTACCAAAGATAGTCTCTACTTCATGTTATAATATCATACAAATACTATACCATGTAATATGACAGAGGGAGACATTTGGAAGTCAGTTTACGATCCCACTGTATATGTCTTTAGTTTTACTAATTTAATAGTTCAGTTATATATTGTCTGTTTCCACTGAAAGATGGGTTTTCCAGTGCTACACTGATCTATGATTTTTTTTTTTAAATATTTAACTTTCGAAAATTGTCACTGTATTTTGTAGCGTGAGCACACTGATAAAAAAAATAGCAGACGACACTTCGAAATAACGTCTTTCTTATATTTGTCCCCTGAAAATAAGGTTAAGAATTACATTCAAATACAAAAATGTAGAAATGTGCCAGTAAAAAGCTTCTTTTCAAGACAAAAAAAAAATATGGCTTTCACAGTTTTCTTGCTCTTAACCAGGGTGACCATTAAAGTAAAGTGAAGGCAGACCACTATGTCCCGGTAGTATTTGCTCCTCTTTCCAGTGGCGGTAGCCTCCCAGGGGAAAGAATTTACCCCCACCCAAAGAGGTAAATTGTTTCCTTTATGAGATACACACTCTTGGACAGGTCTACTTCTAATAAAAGGGTTGTCTGGTTAGTTTGTATTATTAAAATCTTTCATAGAAATTCCTGTATTTAACGCAAACGATGTAGATCCTGATCAGACGCCGCGTTTTGCGGCGTCTGATCTGGGTCTACACTGTTTGCTAATGTTCCGTTTATGAGATGCTAGGCAAGGGTGTGTTGTCACGAAAGTGTGAAGAGATATAAATTATTCCTGTAGCTTTTCACGTAAAACAATTCCTGCATTTTTCACTCTTTAGTTGGTCTTTTGTTCAGCCTTTTTGATAAACACTTTTTATGTCTAGCGGACCATACAAGGGAATTTGGAAAACAGGGTAGCTTCAGATCAGACGCGTCTGATCAAAGTATATATTGTTCGCGTTAAAAATCAGGGCCCAGTTGTTCAAAGCTAACGACATCGTTAGTTAACGATTCGTTAAAATTTACATCGAGTGATACGCAAATATGCTAAAAATTTTTGCTGAAAAAATGTGAGTAGCTTTTTAAGTGCAACAGCTACTCACATTTTTCAGCAAAAAATATCAGAATATTGTGTATTGAATCCGTTAAAATAGTTAACGAAATGACACTTAACGAATTTGGCCCAGATTTTTTTTATTAAACGTAATAAAAAAAATAAAAAAAAAAATAAATAAATAAATAAAAATAAATAAATAAATAAATAAATAAATAAATAAAATACGACCAACAAAAAATAAATAAAAAACAAACAAAAACTAATAAAATAAAATAAATCCGCCAAGCCTTATTTGCAATGGACCTGTCCAAAGCGATGGGACCCGTCAACATAAATGGGTTAGTTTGCATTTCATGCTAATGCTGTAGATCTAGAAGAGATAGCTCACAGAATGCCAGCCAGTCAGGATCTACAGTGTTGACCATTTCTGTCTATAGTTCATGTAATCCACCTTTTTGATCATTTGTTTCGAGAAAAAATCCGACTTCATTACGAAAACATGCCTATAGTATTCAAATATACTGAGAATTTTACCACCAAAAAATGAAAATTTTCAGATACAAAATTCTGATATTTTTTCATATTTCTGCTCAAAACATAGATCGTGGGTACTCGTTAGAACCGCCTCGTGGGTACTCGTTAGAACCGCCTCGACGAGAGGCGGTTCTAACGAGTACCCACAATCTATGTTTTTGAGCAGAAATAGGGAAAATAATGTATACCCCTGTAAACCCCAGTTTTACTCTATAAAAGTGGGGTTTAAGGGGGTCAAAATTATATAGGCATGTTTTCGTGATGTGGCCAGTTTCAAAAATGATATATTAACAAGATCCACCATATTTTTTAAACTATAAAAGCGAAAGACACATAACGCAGAACACAAAAGTTATCCAAATTTTCACAAATATGCATCCATAATTATAGAATTCTCCAAAGTGTTGTTCTGAATACAACCGGCTATTATTTTTGTCAGTCTTTTGTGCATGATATTAGAATAAACAATGTTTAACACTTAACATTCTGGGTAAAAACAACATGTAGACGACATTTTGAAATATTTTTCTTGTTTTTTTTTTTTTTTTTTTTTTTTTTGTTGTTGTTTTTTTTTTTTTTTTTTTTCCCAGAATATAGGCTTTGACCTTTCATGCAAATTAATTGTCTCCTTAGCGGAAGCTACGCTTTGAAATTTCATACAAATTGTCTAGGTGATAACTTGCATGAAATATCAAAGCCTTTTTTCTAGGAGATATAATGAAATGTCAAAGCCTATTCTCCGCTAAGAGAATAATTTGCATGAAATATCAAAGTCAATTTTCTGGGAAAAAAATATGAAAACTATCATCAGTTTGTCGTCTGCTGGATTTTACTCATAAAGGGTAAAGATTAAATTTAAAAATCTTATCCATCCATACTCAGCAATTAAAACTATCTTGTCACACAGAGCAGGGAACAAATATAGCTGTCGTCCTAGGTGCGAATAAAAATTTCAAATAGCTTGTAAATTTTCAGATGTTTGCGATACCAATCTCCAAGTTCAGCACACAATCCCCCGCTTCTGGCTAATCTGATATTTTCTCAAACCTTTTGCCTGCTGCAATTGACATTTTGCAGACACTATCTAACAATGATGGGTAGCGTAACTAAATGGACATTATGGCGTATACGAACAGAGAAGGCCCTGATCAGACTGCGCATCCGCGCAGTCTGATCAGCGCCTTATCTGCTCACCGACATGGTCTGTTGTGTCAATTATTTTGTAGGCGGAAAAGGTAAGCATTGCACTGCGCGAATGCGCAGCTGATCTGGCTTTTCGTTGGCCGAATATACAATAAGCTCTCTCTTCCCACGTTGCACATCAAATAAAGCATTGTTTTGTTTTCTCAAGAAAATGGTTACCATTTCGTCCTTGCGAGGCGATCCGAATAAAACAGCCGCGCCATGCAAAAACGTGTCTTTTGGGCACATGCGGACAGCAAAGGCCCAGATCAGCCTGCGCATCCACGCAGTCTGATCAGGGCCATCACTGTCCGCTAACAGAATCATTGGATACCACAGAATGTATGAATGGAGAGTAAAAGGCCTAGATGATACTTTGCGCATGCGTAAGATAATCTGATTTTTCGCATTTTGCGCATATTTGAAGGCTCTTTTTCGCTTGACGCGACCCATTAATGAGCGACAACAAGTGGTACCGTACCCGCCGAATACACGTGCAACGAGCGAATTAACAGATCAGCCTGCGCATCCGTGAAATCTGATCAGAGTCTTCGCCGGGCGAGCTTTGGATAAGCAAGGATCAGTTTCTTCACTTGGACCGCGATGACTCTGTTCAGACTGTGCGGATGCACAATCTGATATGTCTTCGTTTGGAAGCACAGGTACACAGATAAAAATCTGGCGTTGTGGCTGAAATGTTACGTTTTAATTTTAGGAAAAAAGGCGGTTGGTTGTGAGTGGGCGAATGGAAAAAATGATGACACAAAAGTCTGTCGTCTGCTAATTGCCATCCGTTGCAGTGTAAATGTAAATTACCGTTGTCTATATTATATCTATATGTTCATCAGTGGCCCCGCGGGTCCTTGTCATTAAGATTTTGATGTTAAACAGAGATTTTGGGACACCTGAATGACTAAAGAGTTTTTGATCAAGGGCAACAGATATGCCTCCAAGGGATATAACGCTGACATGGAAATATTTATCTTCCTTCTTATTAGGGGCAACTCTTAAAGAAAAGAATTTGCTCCCTCTGGGAGCAAATTCTTTTCTTTGGGAGTAGCCCCCATTTTTGAAAGGTTTTAAATACTAGGGAGCCAACTTCCTGTATGCAAAAGTTGTTTCCCTTTGCAGAATGAAGAAAAAAAAATCTCATGTGCGCCGCAAATGGAAATCAAGCACTGACAGCACAGGTGGGTGAATTGTCTCTGGCTGTAGGCTGGCTCTGGCTGTAGGCTGGGAAAATGGTCCTTACTTGTTTGTCTGTCATTACTGACAATGACCAATCCTAATCAACTGTGTAATGTGTTATTATTTGTGTGTTCTAAGATGGCTGATTAGACCATTCTTAGCTCTAAACTGCCTCTTGCAGATGGAACAAGAGAGGTCTGAGGAAGAAAGCTCTGTTGGTAATGCCTTAGCTCTGGCTTTCCGCTGTGCACGTTTCAGCTCGGCTTCGTTGTTTCTTTTTGTTTCGTATTCACCAGCACCCTTTCTTATGAGGCCTCGCCACTTTGTTCGATCCTGTGCAATCTGTTCCCACGACTCTGTTGGTATGTTGAAGTCTTTAATGGAGGCTTTGAGTGCGTCCTTGTATCGCTTCTTCTAACCACCATGGGAGCGTTTTCCAACTTGTCGTTCTCCATAGAGGATTTTCTTTGGCAAACGTTTATCAGGCATTTTGATAACATGGCCTGTCCATCTAAACTGTGCCAGTTTCAGAAGAGTATGTACACTCTGCATCCCTGCCCATTTCAGGACTTCTGTGTCTGGAATCCTGTCTTGCCACTTGATCTTTAGAAGTTTTCTAAGACAGCTTGTATGGAAGTGGTTCAGTCTTTTGGCATGCCGTTGGTAAACTGTCCAAGTTTCGCATGCGTATAATAGTGTTGGCAGCACCAGCGACCTGTATACTTTCAGCTTTGTGTCAAGTCTGATTCCACTTCGGTCCCAAATACTTCCACGTAGCCGGCCAAATGCTGCACAAGCTTTGGCAATCCTAGCATTGACTTCATCATCAATGTGCACAACTCTAGACAATGTGCTTCCAAGGTAGGTGAACTTGTTTACCACTTGCAGTCGTTGACCTTTCACTGTGATGATAGGCTCCTTGTAAAGCATTCCAGGTGCTGGCTGATATACCACCTCAGTCTTTTTTATGCTGATTGTGAGATCACAGCTGTCACACGAACCAGATACTTGATCCACACCTTTTTGCATTTTCTCTTCTGTTGGAGCACCCTTTGACACGTCATCAGCAAAGAGGAACTCATCTAGAACCTCTGTCTGCACCTTGTATATAGCTTGCAACCTTCTTACGTTGAGGAGTTTCCTATCAAAGCGATTCCTAATAGGTATACCATTGTCACCATTTTGGAAAGCATCTGTAAGCATGGCAGAAAACATCATGCTGAACAGTGTTGAAGCTAGTACACAGCCTTGCTTAACTCCATTTGTCACAGGGAATGGATCAGAAAACTCGCCATCATTTTGGACCCTTGCAAGCATACCATCATGGATATACCGCACCATTGCTATGAATTTGACAGGACAGCCAAACTTTGCCATAATTTTCCCAAGTCCCTCACGACTGACTGTGTCAAATGCTTTGGTAAGGTCGACAAAGGTCATATAGATGTCCAGAACGGGGACGTAAGACTGCTTCATTAATCCTTACTTTCATTTCCTGTAAATTAGGCAAATTGTGCAGACCCTGATAAGACGTTGCGGCGTCTGATCTTGGTCTGCACTGTTTGCCAATATCCCAAATGTCCCAGTCCAGGTTTTACAAATAACCCTCTATCAACAGCACTCTGACGTTACCGCGACAAGAATAACATGGCTATAAATAGCCGCTAGTTGGTTTCGTACAAACGCGCGGTTTGGTTTCATTGGTCAATAATAATCACGTGGACAACTGCCTAAGGGAAATTTTGGTGTTTGATTACTATGGCTCGCTTGTAAACAATCGCCCAAAAAGTGTGTATCAACCGTTACCACTCTATGGGCTAATGCAGCAGATGACAAACTGGTGATATTTTTCGTATTTTCCCCAGAAAATAGGATCAGACATTTCATGCAAACCGTCTCCAATGGAGACTTTTGATTGTGTTGGGGTTTAACGACACGTCAACCCTTGTGAGTCATTTTGTGCTTTCTCACACATAAAATGAGACTAGAAATAGAAGAGATAGTAGAGGAGATGAAAGAGAAGGACAGGGGAGATAGGAAAATGAATGGCAGTGAAAAAAACAGAAGAAATAAAAACAATTCTCCTCTACCCTTATCAAGGATAGCAGACCTTGCCCAACTGTAAGCCAGTATCAGTTGGACGCCTCGGTGACGTAAGATACACGACACCTTTGCCTCACCAAACCACCCCATCCAATGGAGGCAGTTTGCATAAATGTCAAATCCTGTTTTCTTAAAAAAATAAGAAAATTATTTCAATATGTCAAATTTTACCCAAGGAGCTAAGCGCTAAGAAGAACAATAACTTACAATGGTATATTGAGTGTACTCATTAGAATCGCCTCAATAAGGCGATTCTAATGCCTACACACAACATACATTTCATGATAAAAATAAGAAAATTTCCGTAAAATATCTATAAATATTTGCTTTCTAGGGCTATCAAGAGAATTTCCTAGAGACTCAAAACGAGTTCGAATTAGCCATGGTAATCGAGCCATTGGTGTTCGAGCCACTGAGGTTTTACTGAAGATACATGCATAATGTCTTTGGTCCAACAAAACCGCTTTAGTCGTGTGAAGAATTTCTCCCCAGTGGGATCGGAACTTTCGCCCGTCGGAGGCGATGCTCTCGCGGCACTCCTACTATATGTTTATTTGTTTTATCTTATAAAACAATCACAAAGTTTACGCTAATTTGTTTTGTTTTCTAAATAGCCAAAATGCTCTCGTAATTTTATCAAACCTCAATCGACCTTTGCCCTCCGGTCTTAAATTTAACCAGTTTATTTTATTGCATATGCAAACCCTGTCACAGGAAAATACTTAACGCTACGAGGTTATATAAATAAAATCTATAATATGTTGCCGTTGGAAGCATCGAAGATAAAATAACGAAAATCAGAGTTTCGGTTTCATTGAGACTCTTCGTATGGCAGCAAAGTACTTTGCAGGGCTGCCTAGGTTTTTTTTACGTTCCTTCTAGCACTGGCTAAAGCGGAACTCTATTTTCCAAGACATCGTAGTGCCAGGAGAATAATATATGAACCTATCATAATACGAGTAGTGCCAGGAGAATAATATATGAATCTATCATAATACGAGTATGAACATAGGCAATGCCTACGGGCGAGCTTGCAATGCACTAAGTTTTATCAAATGTGTAAAATACAAGTCAAAATGCATTACCTTTGGAAACAAAGAACACACAAAATCAAGAAAATTGGAAACTCGGTAAGACTCAAGCTATACCATTAAAATTTTGGTACCGGATTCTGGTACCGGATTTTCCCACTTGGTCCCGGCAAATACAAATAGATCTGCCACATTAATTGAGAACCCGACAAACTACAAACAAAATGTTTATTTCCGGTTTGGTTTGACGGCAACGAAACGCATGCTGTTCCATAGAGTTTGCTCGCGCAGGTCTTCGGCCTGCGCCGCATGTCGGCCACATGCGGCAGCGAGCTCGCTATTAAAGTGTGAGGGGTAGATAGAAAAAATTCGTCCCGAGGATCATTCTGGCATCCGAGGTTGCCCCTCATACCCATGATGGATTCTTTTTCTCGCCTACCAAACGAATGAATGCTTAACCATCGGTTAAGAACGTGAAACAATTAGAGCGACATCGGTTGTGGCATTCGACGACTCAAAAATGGTAAACAAACTTTGCATTTTCTGTGTTTTATGAGGGATATAAATGTTTTGAGGGAATTATTTGAAAAACGGGGAATTACATTCAACAGCCCATTGTTATCGGCGTCTCTGGAGTAAATCTCATATCACCTACTTCACACATATTGGCTGAATTATTTTTTGCGTGCTGAAGGTGTACCGAAAGCCATAGAAAACACGTGGAAATTCGTGGTGTTTATTGTCCTGTCTTTAGTTTTGCGCTTTGCAAGAAGTTCAGCATATCATCACGCACACACGATAGACACATATGATCATTTGTGTTATGGATATATTGGTTGTCAATGCAGCATTGTTGATAAATCGCCACGCAAAGGGTCGAAAATGAGTGGTTACGCATTAGAGCTGTAAATTTTGTTTTATTTAAATCTAATGCGTAACCACCCATTTTCGACCCTTCCCATGGCGATTTCTCAACAATGCTGCATTGCATATATTTCCGCTGGCTGATCTGGACCCATTTCTCATCACGGAAATATACCTATATAAACTGACCCTCTTAAACCCCCTTTTTAATAGCAAAACTGGGGTTTACAGGGGAATACATCATTTTTCTTATTTCTGCACAAAAACATAGATTGTGGGTACTCGTTATAACCGCCTCGCCGAGGCGGTTCTAATGAAGACCCACAATCTATATTTTGAGCAGAAATATAAAAAATATCAGAATTTTATCTGAAAATTTTCCTTTTTTTGGGTAAAATTTTCAGTATATTTGAATAGGCGTGTTTTCATAATGTTATGCCGAAAAGGCTCTACCTTTTTCCCGAACAAATATATACACTGTATGCATCATCAAGGTTTGAATATGCAGTAATACAATGTTACTTGCCTGTTAATCTCTCCATGAACAAGTATGCAAATCGACAAAAGTGAGGGAATCCAACATTAGCCATTTCAACTTTTTTATTGAGCACATTTGGCATATTGCACAAAGTCCCATTAACAATATTATAAATAACAGTGAAACAAAGTGTCATCAGGGACAACAAGAACTCTTCATATATTTTTCTACCTTCGTTCCGAATATCACTGGCGTCTTAGGCATTACGAGGAATGGACATACCATTACGAAAACATGCCTATTCAAATATACTGAAAATTTTATCACCAAAAAATGAAAAATTTCAGAAAAAAAATTCGGATATTTTTCATATTTCTGCTCAGAACATAGATTGTGGGTACTCGTTAAAACCGCCTCGATGAGGCGGCTCTAACGAGTACTCACAATCTATGTTTTTGAGCAGAAATAAGAAAAATAATGTAAACCCCAGTAAACCTGTTTTACTAGCGAGGCGGTTCTAACGGGTACCCACAATCTATGTTTTTTGAGCAGAAATAAGAAAAATAATGCCAACCTCAGTTTTACTTGATAAAATCGGGGTTGGAGGGGGTCAAAATTGTATAGGAGTGTTTTCGTGATGGGCCCAGATCAACCTGCATATCCACGCAGCTTTATCAGGACTTTCAATGTCCGTTTATAGTATCATTAGGTACTGTAGAACATAACGAAGAACAGCAAAGTTCCTGATCAGACTAAATATTTCCGCTGGCTAATCTGGACCTTAACTATTTGCATTTCCCCCGAAGACCCATTTTCTTATCACGAAAACATACCTGTACAATTTTGACCCCTTTAAACCCCAATTTTATATGGTAAAACTGGGGTTTGCAAGGGTAGACATTATTTTTCTTATTTCTGCTCAAAACATAGATTGTGGGTACACGTTAGAACCGCCTCGCCGATGCGGTTCTAATGAGTACCCACAATCTAGGTTTTGAGCAGAAATTTGAAAAACATCAGAATTTTAATCTGAAAATTTTCATTTTTTGGTGGTAAATTTTTCAGCATATTTGAATAGGTATATTTTCGTAATGTAATATGCCGAGGCTCTACTTCTTTTTACGAACAAATATATACAATGCATACGTCATCAATATTTGAATGTGCAGTAGTACAATGTTACTGGCCTGCTTATCTCTCCTTGAACAAGAATTCATAGCGACGAAAGTGAGGGAATCCCATAGAATACTTCAAACACTTGCCATTTCAATATTTTTTATTGAGCACATTTGACATATTGCACAAAGTCCCATTAACAATATAATTATCAACAGCAGTGAAAAACAGTGTCATCTGACAGAAACAACAAGAACTCATATATTTTTTACCTTCGTTCCGAATGAATATCACATGCGTGTTAGGCATTACGAAGAAAGGACATTCTTTCAGAGAGACAACTTTCAGTGAGTCAAAGTCTTTGCCTCCTTTCAAAAAAAGGTCTACTGTAAAAGGAAAGAATTTGCTCCCAATGAGGAGCACATTCTTTCTTTTTAGAGTAGACCCCTTTTCAGAAGGGTCTTGGTATGCAGGGAAGCAAACATGAAATCACAAAAAGATGTCACCCTTATAATCAAAGCACTGACAGCACTACTTGGTCGACTGTTTCCGAGTATAGGCTGGAAAAATGGACCTGAACGGAGACGTTTATTTTTATCCTTGACTTCCTGTAATTTAAGCAAATAGTGTTGACCCTGATCAGACGCCACATTCTGCGGCGTCTGATCTGGTCTGCACTGTTTGCCAGTGTCCCAGTCAAGGTTTTACAGATAACCCTCTTTACACTGCACTCTGACGTCACAGCAACAAGAATAGCGTGGCTATAAATAACCGTTACCTGGATTTTGTACAAACGCGTGGTTGAATTTCATTGGTCAAGGTTTGGCGTTTGTATACTATGGCTTGATTGTAAACAATCGACCAAAAATACTAAGTGTCCCTATAACTGTGTCTGAAATATATTAACCATTTCAGTCCTACAGACAAAACAGCTATGTTTGTTGAAAGTATAGATCCAGATGAGAAGGCTCTTAATGAGCCGTATCATCATAATCTACACAGTTTGTCATTTTCTTTTGGGTTTGACTGACGTCATATTCGTAAAAGCGGGCGTATCCGAATTCAAAGATGGAGAAGTCTACTTTAGAAACTCAGGGCTGAAGTTGTTACATGAACGTTTGTAATATAGAATGCACCATTAGTATGACTGTTTTTTAAATGAAATTACATTTCAGAGAATTAATAGATCTTATTACAGAGACCGCAACTTGATATTTATGGGGATAATTTATGATATTGTAAAAGCTGAAAAGCTTAATTATCTTAAATAATTGAAACGAGGGTTAAGCATACCATACAAAAATGAGTTCAATGTTTTTACCTGCCTTCTTTTTAGTCCTTTGTATAAAATAATTTTACAGTCTAAATGCTAGTAATTTATAAGCGCCAACGTGTGAAAATGTGCGTCCAGCGAAGACTCAAGTCAGCCTACACAGATGCGCGCAGGCTGAACTGAGCCTTCGCTGGACACATGTAACATAAGGCATACGTTTTCGCAATATAGCTCTTTAACCGCACATAATAGGATTTAACCTTTGTCATGCTGAATAAATTAAGATGCCATGTCCACTTCGAATTCCAGCCAATCAGATTACTTGATCCGGGTTTTCGATAGAAATTCACATATTTAATGACAAACAGTGCACATTCTTCAGAAGCCAAATGATCTGGATCTACACTGTTTGTTAAGACAGGGCATGTGTTCAGCAAGAGAAGGGTTAAAGGTAAATGAAATACCTGGCCTCTCCTTATAAGTATTGCACAGTTACGTCAGACACTTTAAGATAAATGGATATACCTGGCTATTTCGCAACCATTTATCACAAGGGAGACAATTTTTGTGACCTCTTGTTTGCTTGTTTGAAAGTGGATCTATTCTAAAACGAAAGATTTTGTTCTCTTTAGGGACAAATTCTTTCCTTATAGAATAGGCCCCTTGTCAGAAGGGGGCGAAACAATTTGACAGAGTTGCCTCCCGTGAAAGTGTGTTTATTCCCCGTAAAACTCTTTTAAATGAATAGTATTTTAGTCAAGGGGCATTAACAAACATAAACAGAAATAAATAAAGCATAATAAAAAGAAAAAAACAAAAACAAAAAAAACAAAAACATCAACAACAACAAACAAAAAAAACAACAAACAAACAACATAATAACAACAACAAACAAACAAAAAACAACTGCGTAAAGTTTTTAACTCTATATTCGCCCCAGTTTGAGGTGTCTCCCTCCTTCCACAGGGTAAATGTAAAATAATATATATATATATATATATATATATATATATATATATATATATATATATATATATATATATGGCTGCACATTAATGAACAAAATGGCTTCATTGGAAGCGTGGGCAGGGTGGTCTAGTGGTTAGCGCACTCGACTTTCAAGCGCGATATCGTGGGTTCGAATCCCGCTCGGGTCGAGACAATTTTCAGACCATTAGTACGCCTAGCTCATACTCGACGTTCCTTGGGTTGAGTATAAAGTGGACAGGGTGGCACATGGTGACAGACAGCGGCACCAAGTGTGCATGGGTGATCCATGAAAGCAAGGCTGTACAAATACATGTACATAACAATCGCCGCTGCCTCTATGTGCCTCGGGTGCCTGGTAGCGTTAAAATCCGCGCAACGCACAACAATCATTGGAAGCCTTCGTTCATTAATGTAACAGCCATGTAAAATGGTGAGTAAAGAGCTAAACACCTTACCACGTTGTATATGTTTTTATCCCTTTGGATAAAGAACCACAAATGGAACAAAACAAAACAAAAAACAAAAAAAGAATATGTGCATTAGCTGAAAACAACACAGACATCACAGACGCTTTAAAAAGTATAAAATATTTACAAGAACCCCGCTCATCTCCCCATCAAACATGCAATATGCGTATACATCCGTCAGGACCTAATTTTTTGGCGCGTGTTTAACTTCAAATATCGTGTTAGTGTGCAGCGGTCTCTGACAGATTGTGTGACCAACGCCCAAGTTAGCTTTCCTTCTAGAATTGAATAGACGTGTTAACTCCTCACCATACTTGTCTTAAATTTTAAACGTCCTTTCTACTATTTATTGATATGTATAAAACTGCTGTATGAGTGGCAAGCAGCGTAGGACCCTGATCAGACGCCGATATGCGGTGGCTGATCTGGGTCTAGACTTTTAACTCATGCCTGTCTGTTCGAATTACTTAGAGTAAATAACGTAGCGGGGGTTTCTTGTTTCTCCAACTCCAAGATTAGATCATAATGCCTTATTTATCTTTACCACAAATTTAGCAGACGGCAAACTGAAGACAATTTTCTAATTTTTCCTGTACAACAGGCTTTGACATTTCATGCAAATTGTCTCCTGAGGAGACAATTTGCATGAACTGTCAAAACCTGTGTTCTGGCAAAAATACGAAAACTATTTCAAAATGTCGTCTGCTGAAATGTTTGCCCAGCACGCTAAGCGTTAAAGCTCTTCCAATATGTCTTTTAACCGAATACTGTCAATCAGAAATTTAGGAAGGGGAAGTAACAACGCGTTTTCATTAATACTGCGTGACAAACACTTCCGAATGCACAATACAGCGCAACGAAACAATGTCGGCGGTAGCACAGCGTTGAGTCTCAAATATTCCAACGCCTCCTGTCGAACTTGCAGAATTTCCGGAGGCTCCATTTCCCAGTTGATTAAGTAATCCACTTGAGAAAGATTGTAGCCATATCCCGCCAGTAAACAAGCAAATTCGGGAAATCCTAGTTCCATGGCAAGTTCGAATGCGTCTCTGAAAAATTCATAGTTCCTTCGCATTATTCTTCCTTTAACGTACATATCACAGTCCCAGTCCAGCAGGACTTTAGCGGTAGCAAGGTCGTTCTTTGAAGCAGATATCAGTAATGGTGTCATTCCTCCAAAAACTGAAAAAAAGAAGGAAAAAAAAGAAAGAAACATTTTTGGGTAGTTTAGTCTAGGCTGATGATCCACTAAGAGCCGCGTCGCTGGAGTGACCAGCCTTTATAGTAGTGATATTATTTTGGTTTTATTTGGTGGATTATAAAACAGGATTATAAGGGAAAAAAACAACATTTAGTCACTAGCGACTGAAGCCAGTCGACTGGAGCCAGACTACAATAAACTCCTCGAGTAACCAATGATAGGTGTAACCAAAATGTTATAGTAACATAAACGCTTTCCGTTTCGTTGCTTATGCAGTGATACAAGCGTTTCCGTGATTTGTCAATAGCATAGGCTAATGACACGGCGGGGATTTCAAATACATGTAGTAAGAAAGTCAGAGCATTTTAAAATGTGGGCCCTTTTTTCTAAGACCATGCAAGCACCTTATTCTTTCTTCCTTGCACACTAATATTATGTTTGTGTATCAAACAGTAGATAATTTAGAATGTGTATAGTTTCACAAATCATTTGAACTTTATTGTCATTCTGACAAAAAGCTCGGAAGGGCAGCATTCTTTTTGAGACTAGAGAAGAGGCCGTAAAATATCATTAAATTGATCAGGTTAAAGTAGATTTTGGTGACTGAAGAAAAAAAAGGGAAAATTTTGTTTGTGATTGAGTCTGGCTACCCTACATATGATAATGTGGACGCACAGCTATAGGTAGCAGCTATTAAATTCATATAAGTTTTAGCTTTCACAAAAAGTTTGGTCTACGCTTAGCACAAAATGTGTGCTAAACGTAGACCAAGCTTGTTTCTGAAAGCTAATACTTGGTTATAAATAACTGAACTTTCCACGAAAAATAGCATTGGATCAGTCCATAACCTTTCATAAAATGCTTCCGGGGCAATAACAAATACTAAGATTGTCTAAGCCCATGAGCGTCGACAATTAAGAGACATAAAGCGATTATTAACGTTCAAAGTGCTCAACAAAATTACAGCATACGACATCCATCCATTATTCAACTTCACGATATTTTTCAGAGAAAGTAAGATTTGGCATTTTATGTCAATCGTCTGCTTAATGTGAAAATGCCAAGTCTTACTTTCTCTGAAAAATACAAAAACAAAAAAACAAAATTACACCTGCTGCAGTTAAGCACTTTATGGGTTAGGCGGCAATGAAGTTGTTTTCTCGTGTTTGTTGCTCAGGGAAACACGTGACCTCTATCCGTATAATGCAAAACTATGATCTTTTCCAACTAACTTTTCACATCCCGTTCTTTTTACCTTATACGTTTCTTCAACAAGTCCATTTTAATACCTATGCATGTCTATAAAATAGCTGGATGAGTGGCAAACAGTGTAGACCCTGATCAGACGCCGCGTTCTGCGGCGTCTGATCTGGGTCTACACTGTTTGTTCAAGCTTGCCCTTCCGAATACGTAGAGTAATTACGCTAATTTAATCAAATCGAACCCTCGAACCCCCTCAGAAATCATCCTAGATCCGACCCGGCTATGGTACTTGCATCTGGAGACTAAAATGTCATAGTTACACTTTCTAATAGACAAAGTGCATTCAAATAAGTTTGCTAATTTTACCTGGAAACTGTTAAAAAACAAAGTAACATTTTGTCAGAAACCGACTCCACACCTGAAAAGCGTGGTCCAGTCACGTTAGTTTACCATCGGTACAGAGGGGGCTCGTGGGATTCAGTCGAATCCCCATTTGACTTAAAACTTCATTTCATTGGAAGAAATTTTGGATAAAAGTAGGATACCGTATTACCCCTAAATATTCACTCCCCCTACTCTTAACCATACACTTCTCTTCAATGTCCATTTTACTACCTGTTAATCTATGTTAATTGCTGGATGAGTGGCAAACTGTGCAGACTCTGATCAGACGCCGCGTTCTAGGCTCCACTATACTGTTAATTGCAAAGCAGATGATTCACATGAAATGCCAAGATTTAATTTCTCTGAAGATTAAAAAAAATAAAAACATTGCCTGCTGCAGTTATGATTGGCACTTCAAAGGTTAACCCTTTCAGCACAGATACCTTTGCAGACAGTGTAGATCCAGATGAGACGGCTCATCTGGATCCACACTGTTTGCCATTTTCAAACGATTTATGACAACCGTCCCCCCACCCCCATTTATTACAATGGACATATCCAAATTCTAAGATTTCCACTTCAGAAATTCAGTGGTGACAAGGTTATGATATCACTTACATTTGAGCTTGATGGATGCACCATTTTCTAGCAAATACTTCACTAGAGGAGCACATTTGAATGTTGCAGCAATAACAAGAGGATTGCTGTATTCCCGACTACAGTTATTAAGATCAGTACCAGCTTTCAATAACATCTTAATAATTTTCCATGCAGCTTCATCGATTTCTTCCCTGTTTGGGTACGCCCTGATGTAGTCCCAGATTAGATTCGTGAGCGGAGTTTTACCCCCACTGTCCATACAGCTGACGTCAGATCCTGCAGCGATTAAAAGCTCGACTGTTTCTACATTTTTGGCTGTCACGGCAAACTGAAATCAACAGCAGCAATGACACATTTTAAATTATGATAAGGGACATGTACTAATATACGTACAGAGGATATTCACACTTTTGCTGTGAATCATCGAGTGTAAGGAAAACATCAGTATTTTCACGAGTGCGAAGCACAAGTGAAAATATGAATGTTTTCATTACACGAAATGAAACTTTTTTATGGTATTCACTGAAAAGAGTAAATTTTCTTTTTATTTTTTTGATTACACGCCAATGTGCGCTTCTGACGTCATAACTAACGTCACCAAACAAAACATGAACGTCATGGCGTCGCATTTTCTTAGTAGTGCTTAACTTGTGAAGCGCTGATTATACAAAAACAAAAAAAGTTTCGGCAAATCAAAATAATCTTGTTACCAAAATGTTCCTTATATTGAAATTAAGAAATGCATACCAACACTTGAAAGTTTTGTCCAGAAACGGAGAAGCTGGAAGAACGAAGTTGGAGAAAAAACGAAGTGGGATCGACACCTGTTAGGGAAACAACGAAGACAACCGAAGTAATCCGAAACGAGAAATGAAAATAACCTGGGCCCAGTTGTTCAAAGCGTCGTTAGCTTAACGAGCTCGTTAAGGGTCATTTCGTTAACTGTTTTAGCGGATTCAATATACAATATTCTCATATTTTTTGCTGAAAAAATGTGAGTAGCTTTTGCACTGCAAAAGCTACTCACATTTTTTCAGCAAAAAATTTCAGCATATTTGCGTATCACTCCATGTAAATTTTAACGAATCGTTAACTAACGATGTCGTTAGCTTTGAACAACTGGGCCCTGATTATGTTATGTACACTAGTGAAAATATCGCATCCTTCCATTGAGTGAAAATATAACTTTTTTATTTCGGATATACAGTGATTTTACCGCTTGCAATAAAATAATTCCGAGTATTAATAATATAGGGTGTCGTCTCCCAAACAAACATGCAATCTATACATACCTATAATCAAGGAGGTCGTCTCCTATACATACATGTAATCAAGGGACCGTCTCCTTTACATACATGTAATCAAGGGACCGTATCCTATTTATACATGTAATCCAGGGGACGTCAAAACATACATGTAATCTACATTACATACATGTAATCAAGGGGGTCGTCTCCTAACATATATGTTATTTTGGGATGACGACGTCTCGTTTACATATATAAAATCTAGGGAGACGTCACCTATAAATGCATGAAAAAAAAGTCGTCTCCTATACATGCATGTAATCTAAGGGTTCAGCTCCAATACATATATATAATACAGAGGTCGTCTTCTATACAGGCACGTAATCAAGAAGTCGTTTCATATACATACATGTAATCTAGAGGGTCATCTCCCATACATATATGTAATCATGAGGGTCGTCTCCATACATGCATGTTATCAAGATGTCGTCTCGTATACACACGTTATCTAGGGGTCGTCTCCCATACATGCACGTAATCAAGGGGATCATCTATCATACATGCATGCCATCTTTGGGTCGTCTCCTTTACATGCATGTAATCAAGGTGTCTTCCTCTATACGTACTCGTAATCAAGGGCACGTCTCCTATACATAACTCACCTACACATAACTGTAATCAAAAGGTCGTTTCCTATACATACATAATGAAGGGGTCCTCTCCTACACATACATGTAATCAAGGGGTCGTCTATACATACATGCAATCAAAGGGTCGTCTCCTATATTCACATGTTATCAAGCCGTCTCCTATACATTAGCAAGGGGATCGTCTCCTTTACAGGTATGTCATCTAGGGGCCCTCTCCTTTACATACTTGTTATCAAGGTGTCTTCTCCTATACATACTCATAATCAAGAGGGGTCGTCTCCTGTACATAACTGTTTTGTTTGTGTTGAGATTTTACGGTCCAGTCAACCCAATTGGGTCATTTCAAGCGCGGTCATTTCACCTAACCACACTTTTACTGGGCAGGCTTAGTCCTCTAAGCGGTTAACTAGTATTGTGCACATTCTTTCGCCAGAAACTGACAACTGCCCTTCTTGAATCAGCGGAAGGGAGAGAATGACCGTAGAAAATATTTCATGATCAAATCTCCACGAAAGAATGTTGGGTCAAACTCGCGACCTCCTGGTCTCCAGTCGGACGCGCATCCACCTGAGCCACCGAGGCTGGCCTATACATAACTGTAATCAAGAAGTTGTTTCCTATACATACATGTAATAAAGAGATCCTCTTCTATACATACATGTAATCAAGAGTCGTCTATATATACATATAATCAAGCGGTCGTTCCCTTTATATACATGCAATCAAGGGGGTCGTCTCCTATACATACATGTAATAAAGGGGGTGGAGTTCGTCTCCTATACATGCATGTAGTCAAGGGGTTTTCTCCTATACATACATGTTATCAAGGGGTCATCTCATATACATACATGTTATCAAGGTGTTGTCTCCTATACATGCATGTGATTAAGGGAATCGTTTCCTACACATACATGTAATCAAGAGGTTTGTCTCCTATAAATGCATACGATAACAACGTCGTATGCTATACATACATGTAATCAAGGGGTCGTCTCTTATTCATGCATGTAATCAAAGGGATCATCTCCAATACATACATGTAACCATGCGGTCGAGCCTTATACATACATGTGATCAAGGAAGTCATCTTCGATAGATATATGTTAACAAGGGGTTGCCTCCCTTACAGTCATGAAATCACGGTGTCGTCTCCTTTACAAAAATGCATGTTATCAAGGGGTTGCCTCCTTTACATATGTGTAATCCAGGGGTCGTCTCCTACACATACATGTAGACAAGAGGTTGTCTCCTATGCATAAATGCAATCAAGTGATCGTTTCTGATACATAAAAGTAAACGAAAAGGTAGTCTCCTATACATACATACATACATACATACATACATACATACATACATACATACATACAAACAAACATATATTACATACATATGGTCAATTTTGTCGTCACTTATACCTACATGTAATGCCGTTCTTTTACTTCTAAAATCCTTCATGTCGTACACAGCACCAGCATTCAGAAAAAGATTGACAATTTCCCCAGCATTTTCAGATGATTTCTTCGCACAGATGGCCATCAATGGAGTTATCCCATGGTTATTTCTGATGTTTATATCCGCTCCATGCTTTATCAAAAGTTGCACAGATTCAACACTGTCATTTTCAATGGCGATATGAAGTGGTGAGTTTCCAGCCGTGTCCTTGGCATCTATGATATTTAAAGGACATGTTGTAAGAAGAAGTTCTCCTATTTCTAGATATTCTGTAAGGATACATATCATAAGGGGTGACTGTCCCCAGGATCCCTGCATATCTGCCTGGGCTCCATACTCTAATAATACCTGTAATAAGACGGTATATAGCCATATTCGATCTAATTACCGCACTGTGCGTTAAGGTTTTTCAAATTACTAAAAATAACAAGCTGTATATTTCATGAGAATTATTTTAAGCTGCTTATGCGGTATTTTTTTCTGATTCATTTCTAAAAGCATATGTTGTTGGTACTCAATTAAAATGCTTATTAGTATTTTTTTCTGATTAATTTTTAAAACCATATATTTATGGTGCTCATTTGAATTGCCTTGACTTGTTAAAAGCATGTGTTGTTGGTATTCATTTGCACTGCCTCTATTTGTCGAGGCAATTCATATGAGTACCAACAACACATGCTTTTAGAAAAAGGTAGATAAAACCACACGGGCTGTAATCTGAAGACTAAGAAATTGCTTGACTGTGCGCTTATAGGGGTATGTGCGGTAATTAGGTAGAATTCAGTATACAGCTGATTTCTTTGGGGCACATATATACAGTAAAGTACGACTACTAAACTAAACATCAGTCTGCCCGGGACCTATGTTTCGGCAGTATCCAATGACCGTCAGTTCAGAGCTTTTAAAGGCTTTGATCTGACTGGGCAGATTGCGATGCGCAGGTACATTTGAGCCTTGTTCATACATGCCCCATTTGCAAAAAAAAAAAAAATAATAATAATAATAATAAGTAATTAAAAATTATTGAGCTTTGAAGATCTAGCAAAAACTGTCATGGAAGCCGACATTTTTGTAAGTGACGCCATATTGAAAGCGACGCCATAACCACTCATTAAATATGTACAAGTATAAGCTTTTACAAAAAGCTTGATCTACGCTTCGCACACAATAAAGGTATAAGCTGATTTTAATATTGTTGAGTTCTTTACAAGCGAATCTTGGCTAAATCGATTAAATTCCAAAATGCAAAGTGTGAATTGGAGAGGTCTAAATTATATCTCCTTTAAATGAGAATGACCCTAGCTCACTATAAAAAAATAATTACAGCTAATTTCCTATCGCTTCTCAGACTAACCACATCAACACTAAAACAAGACAAAATATTTAGATGTAAAAGTCCCGGCGCAAATTTTGTTCTTGATTACTTAGAGATATGGGACAAGGATATACTAAAGTTTAATGAATTTTCAAAGTAACAGGTAAAATCGAACAACAATGTGATTCTTTTACTTTCCCTGCCACAGGCGATAATAATGGGACTTTGCAAACAGCATAGACTGAGATGAGACGGCTCACATGAGCCGTCTCATCTGGATCTACGCTGTTTGACATTCAGTCTTTTAACTTTACGTATACATTTCTTTTCAAGCGATAGTTTGTTAAAAAGGAAAAGCAGACGACAAATGTCGTCTAAAATTTGGCACCGAAAGAGTTAATGTTTGCTTTTATTAAGCTTTATGAAATTTCTTGATTGAAATGTAAATAAAATAGACATTAATCTGCTAATAACATAGTTTGTTTTAATATTTTTTATATTTGCCGGGATCGTCACATACCGACGTCCCGGCAAACATAAAACGTCCTTAGTGAACTAATCGAATAGTCTTACATATGTAAAAATCCAATGCTATATTAAGAGACCGGCGCGATTCGCGCGCCGGTCAATAAGCAGTTAAAAGAATATCCGATTTTGTCACGCTGTCCCGGGAATGCTATAAATTGCGCTCAGCAGTACCAGTGCATCCACCCATTTTAAAAGTGAAATTACCAAGATTAATGTATATCCCATAAACTTTGATAAAGAGCTGCAATGTTACCTTTTAGAGATCTTTAGAATATCTACGTAAGTGTAGTGTGCCGAAAAAAGGGCACGCAAATGGAGAACACCATCTGTACATGTATGTGCTCAAATACTTGAAATATCATTCTATTCTATTCAGTGCTATATCTAGTCCCGGGTTTTACTTTACTTGTAAACATATAAGGTCAATGGTGCATTATGCGTCAACAATTGAATCAATTCCGTTTCCGAACCAAAACGTATATAAATATACATAAATCAAATCTGAAACAACAGACTGAAGCAAGCTGACTAACTCTACAATACTGTAGGAATAATTTCAGGTAAATACGGCAATCGACTACTAGAGAATACCAACAATATTTTTTTCGGAACGTTTCTAATGTGTACGCACGACATATGGGTTTTGGGGAATTAATAATCAATACGTTGCATAAAGTATGCGACTACTAGAGATGTATATGGATGTCAATGCAGTAACGTTCTGTTAGAAAACACACTTTGCCTTTTAGTGTAGTTGATATGTTCTGCTCCTGTCGGATCAGTTAGCCCATTCTCGGAGTTTCGAAAGAATACATAGTCGAACCTCATCCTTGGGACCATGTAAATTTGTTCTAGACATGGGTAGTTCGAGCCAGTGAGGGTTAATCATAACGCCAGGACAGGATATAATTAAGAACTACATAGGCCTAGATAAGAGTGGGTATCAGGTTAATATTTTTCTTATTTCTCCACGAAAACATATGTTGTTGTACTCATTAGAAGCGCCTCGCTGAGGCGCTTCTAATGAGTACCAACAACATATGTTTTCGTGGAGAAATAAGAAAAAGATCAATACTTTTGGATTGAAAAAGCGCCTTAACTAGAGCAATAAGCTATATTTTCGATCATCTATATAATAATTGTATGTTGAGTGCACTCATTAGAATCGCCTCGATGAGGCGATTATAATAAACACACGGCATACATTTCATGATAAGGAAATTTCCCTGAAATATCCATAAATTTTGCTTTCTTGGGCTGTCAAGAGAATTTCCTACGGACTCAAAAACGAGCTCGAATTAGCCATAGTAAACGAGCCATCGGTGTTCGAGTCATTGACTGTTTTACTGTATGAGGGTCCTGATCAGGTCTAATTGGTCCTAAAAACTTCTGACACTTCATCTATTTTTCAGTTGTGTGTGTGTGTGTGTGTGTGTGTGTTTGTGTGTGTATGTGTGTCTCAAATGTCATTTAAGAATTCATCGTCATTAAAGCTGGTGTTAGTGCGGTGTAACGGCCGTAAAACATCTCCCCGTATTTCACTATACTGTAGGTTATATTTTCTGGTCCATTTTGATCAATGAGCACGCTCCGGGAGTTGTGAAAATAAATATGAGGGTCACTGATGAGGCCTAAAAGGCCGAAATTAGCTAGTCTGACCCAGAAATTTTGATACTTCAGATGATTTCAGTTTTGCCTGTGCGTTCATTTCTCTCAATTATCATTCCTGTCAGAATCCATTCAATATAACTGTACCTACTTCAGCACATTTGTAACGACCTTTTTCACAGCAAACATGTAGAATAGACTTTCCACTGATACGGACGGGATCCTCCATCCACGCATTCGGGTCTCCTCCGTTCTCTAGTATCGCACGTAGTTTCTCCGGATGGTCATTCTGGACAGCTTGGTACATAGCAACATCCATAGCTTTTGATGTTGTATCTAGAAACAAAATTACAATTAAATGTATTGAAAATAATGATAGACGGGTAGCCTATATGTGACATTGTGTTTTTGCAAGATTGTTTTGTGTTTTCACTGTTAACAGAATGTATTTGTAACTTGTGATTTCCATATTTTTACTTTTAAATGTAACGAATAATGCACAGGCAGCCAATAGCCAGTGACTTTACCGTAAAAAGATACTGGTATTTCTTGTAGTGCAGCATATATATATATATATATATATATATATATATATATATATATATATATATATATATATATATATATTATAAAACTGAAAAACAAAATAAACACACTTTTTCCTGTTTCACCTCACTTGCTTTTGTCCCTTTGAGCACCCTTTCAAAGACAAACTGAAAACGTAAAACTCAAAAGTCAAAACGCTGAAGTCACAAGTTACATACACAGAACTCAAAACATCCTTATAGTAAAGTCACTGGCCACGGGTTGCCAGAGCACTGGCCGTTACTCTGAAACACACACACACACACACACACACAACACGGAAGTCACAAGTTACAAATACAGAACTCAAAACATCCTTACTGCTTACATCATCAATACGTGGGCCGCGCCATGTGGAAACGTGTCTTCGGGCATATGCGGACATCGAAGGCCCGGGTCAGCATGCACATCCGCGCAGTCTGATTAGGCCCGTCACAACCCGCTTATAGACTTATTAGGTATCACTGCATAAAAAAGCAATGTCGCACGTTATTAACATGCAGCCATTAACAGCCATGCATTAACCGGCGAAAAGCCGTGTATTAACAAGGCAATTCACGCGCTGTTAATACACGGCTACTGCTGGCTTCGGTGGCTCAGTTGGATGCGTGTCCGAGTGGAGACCAGGAGGTCGCCGGTTCAACCCCCGCCGAGGTCGGCAATATTCTTTCATGGAGATTGATCATGAAATATTTTCTACGGTCATTCTTCCCTTCCGCTGATTCAAGAAGGGCAGATGTCAGTTTCTGGCGAAAGAATGTGCACAATACTGGTTTAACCACTTAGAGGACTAAGCCCGCCCAGTAAATGTGTGGTTAGGTAAAACTGACCGCGCTCGACATGACCCCATTGGGTTGACTGGGCCGTAAAACCTCAACACAAACAAATACACGGCTACGCAACTTTCAGTATGATCGTACCGGGGTCAGAGATTTGCTGCCGTTACGAGATGTGTACTGCCCGGCCCTAGAACGAGCATAGTCCGTTGAAATTGCGTTCGCGAGACATCGGTGAAAAGGCGAAACAAAATAGTGCACGAAATAACCCGAAATGTAGCAAATGTTTTCAATTTTTATGTAATAATAGCGATCGCACATGGTTTTTCAATGCATTAACAATCGCCAGGTCCCTAGGGAGGTGCTGAAAACCGCGGCCTCCGGCCTCGGTTTTCAACACCTCCCTCGGGACCTGGCGAATGACTAATTCTATTCTCAGTTAACTCGAAGACACCTTTACTCATGTCGTGGCCCATGTTTCTAACGGAAAATGCCCTAGGCGCACCTGCTGATTAGGACACCAAATGTTGGCCTTCTATATTCGTATATGTTCGTTAGTCCCTTTTTACTAATTAATGCATACCACAAACATCGATTTCACTTCAACTGCTCCACTGATTAGGACAAGAAAGCTATTACATAGTAAACAATGAAGTTTTGTGATCACACATGGGCTGCTGAAACATGATGTTACATAACAACAGCGACAATATATACTGACATCCATCTCAAGATGTTTTTCGCTCAGAGCTTTATTTTAAATGTAAACAATTATATGATCGGCAATAACCTATATAGGAGCCATTTGTCCTACAATTAATTTCATGGACAAACATTGGGAAAGACCTATACAGTTCCTATAGTAAACTGAATTTTCAGGGAAAATTTTAGAAAATATTTGTCACTTTTCTGCACTGGTGGTTTTTTTTTTTTGTTGTTGTTTTTTTTTTTTTTTTTTTTTTTTTTTAATATTGACGTTCCTTAATAACTATGTAAAAATTCATTATTTTGAACAAGTGAGCTTGACTTGCCGAAACCTGAATTTGGTTACTACGTACAGATTTTTGCACAATTTGCAGCCATGTTCCCTAAGGAAAGATAGAAGAAAAAAAAACATTGGATTTTTTGAATGAATAGAATAAAACTTGGTACACATGTTGTAACTTTATGACAAATGTTTTTTTGAATCATGACAAAAATTTGCAAATTTACTCCTTCAGAGTGCAAAAAGGCCTTTCTAAATTATGTCGAAAGCAGACTGGGCTCTTTGCTATTGAAGCTTGCGAGCCGAACTGATAATCCATTGTAGACTGAATGAACTCACCCATACTTTATACTGGAAGATTCTAATTTCTATTTTAGGTATGCCGGGCTGTGATTTAGGTATTCCCAGAGAAAAATAGTGGAGCTATTTGCAAACGGTGGAGACCCTGATTAGACGCCGCGTTCTGTCGCGTCTGATCTGGGTATGCACTAGTTGCTAATCACCCATTTAGGGGTCTACTGACGACAATGGGTTAGCAGCAGACACACAATCTGGGCACAGGAAGCTACCAATTAGAGTACACCGGTAGCTTGGACGCCGACCAGACTGCGTAGATGGATGCACAAGCTAATCTGGGTGTCCGCAGGCCTCATCTGAAGACCTTTACAATTGTCGTGGTGCACAAGATGCGGACTGGTAGGCCTATATAACTTGAGACAGGGAGTCCTTGAAACCATGAATATCTTGCCCCCCTCCCCCCCCCCCCCCGCCCCTCCCCCCCCCCCTCCACACACACACAAAAATAATTCAGATAAAGCGTCTGATCAAGGTCTACACTGTTTATAAATGTAGGCTATGCATAAAAATTTCTGTAAATAAACTACTCCTCTATCCGGGCTGCCCATGAATTGAGCAAAGACCAAAGATGTGGAAGAAGAGTTCACTGTGGATTAATGGGTCATTTTACGCAGTTGGCCTAATTGGTATAAACTACAGCCATACCGTGCGCATGTGCAGGCCGTTTCTAAAGCACATTTTGGCACGATTTACGCGACGTAGTACCATTTTCGCGTGGGACGTCCTGCAGAACACTTAAACATACACGCTAAATATCTCTACAACACATATTCTTTACTCACCTGCACTTCAAGGGGAAAATATGCTGAACAGAGACAGTGAGTCTACACATCTTGCCTTGGAGAAAATATCCATGATTTGGCAAAGTTTGTATGTAGGTCAAAGAATTGTTTACAAAGTTGGCAAACTTTTCTTATAAAAAACACAGGTATCCCGTCTCCTTGCATAGAAAGTCTTATCGGTCCGACAGTTCTTCAAGAGACGGGAACCAAAATGTTGCTGATGTTGATGGATGAAATTGGATAGTCTCCCTTTTATCATAGAAGAACAAGTATTTATCTTTTCGAAAAGGATTGCAAGAGATTATCTAATTTTTGACTTAGTCATGATTGTAAGCAGGGTAGATCCATGATGATGATTTGATCAAATAACCATACAAACTCTACGTATACGGAAAGACAGGCAGGAGCAACTAGTGTAGACCCATTCAGACGCCGCCGAACGTGGCATCTGATCAGGGTCTACACGGTTTGCCACTCATTCGGCAATTTTACACACATTCATAGATAGTAAAATGGACTTGTTAAAGAGAATTTTAAGGTACAAGGTAAGGGGTGTGAATGTTTAGAGTAAATACGATATCCCAAATTTATCAAATTTATCCAAAATTTCCCATCATGAAAATAAAATTTTGATTCAAAGGCGGGTTGACTGAACCCCCGAACCCCATTTGAATCCGTGCCTAGATAGTTATCCTTTCTTCTGTAATTACACGATGGTAGGCCGCGTTCGGACTCAGTGACCTAAATCTTACCCTAGTGGATAGGTGCTCAGAGACTGAATAACACATCTATGCCGAGTGGACTCTTCTACCTTAACTCGTTGGATCGATCCATTTCCAATGGTAGGGGTGTCTGGTTAGTTTTACTATTACCATATTTATAGAAATTTCTATATTCAATGCAAGCAGTGTACAGGAAAGTAAACAGGTCACAAAAGTTGTATCCCTTGTATAAAAACGTCATATACCCGCTGGGGTCTGATCTGGGCATTCCCTTTGTTGGTATATAAAGTTGGGAAAAGGAGCATAACATATACCAAACATCTTTTTGGTAGCACTGGATCCAGAAAGGATGCTGAAATGGTAAGCGTCAAACTATATGTTGAGAGTTAATCATTAACAGTGCAAATGATTTGTTTACCTGAGGCCTATCGGCTTACGCCTTTTTCAGAGGTTTTCTATTTTAAAAAATAACATAAAAATGTAAAATCTACGAATAAAAGATTATGCTCTTTTCGGGCCCATGTTATCTGGCCCGCTGCGACTTGATAACTGATCGTGTTTAGATATATGTGAAATGTAAACACACATGTAAAAATGTAAAATCACATGAACAAACCGTTCGGGCATGCGACAACTTCTGTGGAACGTTTTGTTCATGTGATTTTACGTAAGTTGGGCCCATTGTCGGTGGGGGTGGGGGTGGGGGAATAACTTCCTATATATAGCATAGTACGGATGTGCGTGCCGAATGGCCCCCTTTTTCAGCGCTGCCAGGTATATGATTGGCCCCCCTTTATTCGACAAAAAGTATATGACTGACCCAATTTCTTGATTTGTATATTAAAGGCCCCACTTTTTCTGACATTCCGGTATATGCACATATTTTTCACTCACAGATTTTTGAGGCTGCTTGTTTTCTTGGTATTCAATGAATTGACTGCATTATTTGTCTAACTACCAGCATAAATGGATACAAAAAATCAACGGGCAGTATATGAATGGGTCATTATTTCAGATGATCTAGTATATGAATGGGTCCGTTTTTTCAAAGGCCAGGTATATGACTGGGATAGGTTTCGAAATACTGGCTCACACACCCATACCAAAATTACCCCCAAGTTACCCGCCTTCGCCCCCCCCCCCCCCCACCCCCGCTCCCCCTCGAGGGCCCATTTGCCTTACGTATTGGTGAAAAACACTCAGTTTGGTGTATATCCCTTTCGGTGTAAGGTTTACGTGCATTGTATACATTGCGTATATGGGCACAGTGGTTTAGACAGTAAATATAAGCTTTATACGTTTTGCACATTGTGTTGACAGTGAAGATAAGCTTAATACTTTTTGCGCGTTGTGTTTACGCATATTGTTTACATTTCACATATATCTAAACACGATCAGTTATCAAGTCGCAGCGGGCCAGATAACATGGGCCCGAAAAGGCGATAATCTTTTATTAGTATATTTTACATTTTTATGTAGTTTTTAAGATAGAAAACATCTGAAGAAGGCGAAAGCCGAAAGGCCTCAGGCAAACAAATCATTTGCACTGTTAATGATTAACTCTCAACATATATATATATATATATATATATATATATATATATATATATATATATATATATATATATATATATATATATATATATACTGCATGCAGTATCCATAAATTCTGTAAACGGGCAAAGAAGGCCCTGATAAGCCTGTGCGATTGCGCAGACTGATCTGGGCCCGCGTTGTACGCAGATTGCAATAAGGACCCTGTTCGCATTAGGGCCCTTTTCGTGCGTTGCGCATCATATACATAGAGCTCTGATAATCATTAAAAAATACAAGGAACACGTAATGAAACAGTTCCACACCAGCGATGATATAAACCAAAGTACTGACAGGATTGGTGGGTCGATTGTCTCTGAGTGTCGGCTGGGAAAAAAAAAGTCTTAAATGGGGACTTGTTTCACTTAACCCTTAGCTTCCTGTAATTTAAGCAAACAGTAAAGACCCTGATCAGACGCCACGTTCAGTGTCGTCTGGTCTGGGTCTGCACTGTTTGCCAATGCCCCAAATGTCCCTGTCCAGGTTTTTCAGATAACCCTCTATCAACAGCACTCTGACATCACAGCGACAAGAACAACGCGACTATAAATAACCGTTACCTGGATTTCGTCTTACGAACCAGCTGCAGTCATCAAGAAGCCTACTACACCGCCTTCTCCTCCAAATAGCCCGAAGAAAAAGAGGACGAGACATAACAATACGCCTGAGTCGACCAGAGAGCCCAGCGACCTTCTGATGTTCTACGACGCAGTCAGCAAGCTGTTCCCTCTGCACGAAAAGTATGATCTTCAAGAAGTCTCCAAAATATTTCCAAAGAACTTCAAAGCCATAGCAGTGAAAGCTAAACGTCTACCATGTCCAGAAGAAACACTCAACCAGTTTCTTCGTGTATATCACCGAGAGCAGGAAAATTGGTTTATCATCAAGGGGCCTACATCCAAGCGCTACGTTGAGGAGATCTACACAGAGATCGAAAAGAAATTCGAGACAGGCATACCACTAGAGAACAACATCTTATACAACTTCTTAGAAGCCTCCTGCAACAATCCAGAGGGAACAGGCCGTCGGAAAGATGTCAGGTTCCTCCGCTTGGGACCTGAATTACGCTAACTAGGTCACCAGCGCGGACCTTGATGAGGACACCCAACGAGGACACCCTCTTGGCACCCGGGTGAGGACACCCACCCTGCATCCTTTCCAGCGACGACCGACATGTGGCTAGAGAAAGAATCTTATTCACAACTCGAGCTGAGCATCGAAATGCATTGTGCGGTCGAAATTGACACGCATTAGGTACGAGATTGAAAGCTCAACCTTTTTGGCCAATAGTCTAAATTCTGAATCTTACCGGCTGGACTCGTAACTATTTACACGCACGGGTTCTGGGCGACGTGACCTAGTTATGAATTATATCTAGGTCGGTTTCAAGCCAACCCAGTCGTCCAGTAAAACTAATCCAGATTTTGCTGGCGTAGCCCCAGTGTGACTCAGTTGCCCGGCTATGTTAAAAATCTGACTACATGTACTACTACTATTCGTCTTACGTGCGGATTGATTACATTGGTCAGTGATAATCACGGGGACAACTACATTAAGACAATTTTGGCGTTTGTATACTATGACTCGATTGTAAACAGTCGACCCAAAAATGCCTCACTGCCATTTACCCTGCTAGCATTCTTTATAAATCTACAGCGGGCCGTTATCGGCCCGTCAGCTACCCTGACGGGCCGATAACGGCCCGCTATAGATTTATGTAGAATGCTCATTGGGTATTGATTTGACAAAAACATATATTCATTCATTTATCCCTTTGACAGAAGGCGTCCACATCTTTGTCACTAGGACGGTAACAATTTGTGTTTTATTCAGAGGACGTGTCGAGGAGAAGTATTCGGTAATAATTCTAGGATAGTTTTCTCCACAATGAACTAATTATGTCTGTTTCAGACTTAATACGCTTAGTAGATATTTCTGCCATGTTTTACAGGGGAGGCAATATTTGTGACTTCCTGTTTACATTCATGTATACCGAGTTCCTTTCGAAAAGGGATCTATTCTTAACCCATTTAAGCCTAGCGTCCCATAAATGGGACACTGGCAAACAGTGTAGACCCAGATCAGACTCCACAGAACGCGGCGTCTGATCAGGGTCTGCACTGTTTGCATTAAATTCATGATTTTTTTTTATAAAACGTGGTAATAGTAAAAACTAACCAGACACCCCTTTTACTAGAAATGAACCGGTCCAAAAAGTTAAGGTAAAAGAATCCACTCGCTATAAAAGGGGTTAAAGAAAAAAAACATTCTCCTTAGTTTAGATCCCTTTTCAGAAAGGAGACAAAAGAATTTTGACATAGTTACCTCCTTTGAAAGTGTGTCAATACCCCTTAAAATGATAAAGTAATATTTGTGTCATGGATCTGACAGAAAAGCAATGGGATGTCTTAACATTTGGTCTTTAAACTATTTATAGTTAGATTTTGAAATTATGACCTTGCTTAGGAGCTCCTCCCCGGGATACTATGATTCGTTTTTCACCTATGACGAACACTCCTTGAAACTGAGTAAATCCTTTCTGACTGAGATAATCTTATGCCTCGTGGATGATGAACGTATAATGATTAGACGCTTGAAGATTATTGCTCTTCTTTCTTTCTGTCCATCTTTCTTTGTTATGTTTTGTTTTGCAGGTGATTGTTCTAATGTCTGCTCAGAATCGAGTGGTCCCGAATTCGAATTCTGCGACAGGTGCTGAAAAAGAACGTTAAGTAAGGGCCTACACTGTGTACCCGAAATATAGGTATTTCTGTCAAAATGGGAAGAAGTAAACGACAATCAAACTCCCCTAACAGCAACCATTTTGACAGTGACTGACAATATCGTGTGCTCAGATTTAGGCCAAGTCGGGCCAGTGCGTTGTAATATACCTATACCTGTATGTCATGAATACTATGTATTACTAATGGTCAATATTGCAAATAATAATACTTCAGATCATACAATTGTCAGATATAGGATGGTTTCCATAGAGTTTATTTGTTTGTTTTGATCGATTACGGAGAAATAAATCACTAGTGGTCTAAGGCTTGCGCGTAAAAAACGAGTGAGCGAAGCGAACGAGTTTTTTACACGAAAGCCTTAAAACATTAGTGAATTATTTCTCCGTAATCGATCAGAGCAAACAAATAAACTGTTTATTACATTTTCATTCATGTTCTACCTTTGAATTTTCACATTCAGCCGTTATGATTTCCTACTAAAATAGTTCCAGTCAGTGCATGAATTTCCGGAGGCGTGGTTAAGTTTGAAAATCAGTCGCCATCTTGTTTTCACTTTAATGCAAAAATCATCCTGTGCTTGAAATACAGACACAACAATGTCATGAAAGTTGAACTGGATTATCAAGAAAATAATACTTTATATTTGCGTTGCAGGTCTTTTTTCAAAAACGCCAACTGAACGTGAAAATTGCAGTCTGATCTCCATGATTTTATCAAATTCACCGCGAAACGTCAACTATTGTTATTTTTGTTACCAACAACGTCAGCAACGTCGCCTAGCAATTATGACGTCAAAACGTTCGAAATGAAAAAAATCACCGAGTGAATAATTATCGATTGTAATTCACTGCGAAATCTCAGTAAATCACTGCTAAAAATTTAATAAATAACGGTAATAGGCAAGGCTGGCTAATCAGAGCTGAAAAGGTAATCGATTATCAGTCCTGCCATTGTGATCGATAATCGATTAGTAATCACCAAAGATTTGGTCATAATTTTACCTGTCTGTCTGAACATGACTCTTACAATATGTTATACTTTACTGTATGTATTTGGTCAGACAGACGTGAGCAAACAGTGTAGACACAGATGAGACGCCGCAAAACGCGGCGTCTAATCTGGGTCTACACTGTTTGCCACTCATCCAGTTATTTAAGACACAACATTAGGTAGTAAATTGTAGGTATTCAAATTTCAGATAAAGTATGCCAAGGAGTTGAGATGTCTGAATACTATGGGTAAATACGGTAAAGTAACAGACACAGAAATCAAATGATTGATTATTAACAAATCTGTAATGATTATCATTTTTGTGGAATTTATCGATCAATTAATCGATTATCCGATTAATTGTTCCAGCCTTAGTAATAGGCATCATCATCTGTTTACACTTGATAGATTTTCCACCAAGGAAGGCAACTTTTGTGACTTCCTGTTTGTTTTCTTGTGTACAAAACCGCTTCTGAAAAAAAGGTTACTCTAAAAGCAAAGAAATTGCTCCTTTCAATATGCTCCCACGGGGAGCAACTTTTTTGCCTTTTAGAGTAGACCCCTTTCCAGCAGGGGGAGGGGTCAAAAATATTTAGACAGAGTTACCTCCAATGAAAGTCTGTCCGCTATCCTTACGGATTTCATAGATTGCTATGTTCGTATAACAGTACTGTTACATTTTGTAACGTAGGAAACTTGCGATACCACAATGCGGGACAAGAACGTTCCAAGCAGTGTTCTCGAAAGCCTTTTGAGCTTTTCCAAGTGTCAAACCAAACATTTGATGTGTGATGTTGAAAGAACTCGTCAAATATACAACACTTCCGTGATAATTAACATAATGGCATTCCATGCAAAAATAAATTTAAAAGGTTAATTGCTTAATTTGAACGCTTGCCACAGTATTACCCAGTGAGCTCGCAACGTTGGGACAACGTTGCGTCAACGTCGATGCAACGTAATGACGTTGTATAAACGTCATTTGCCCGCTGGGTACAGGCAATATCGTTTTAAGTATTAATTCACAAGGTCAGTGACGTTGAATCAACGTTTAAACGACGGTGTTTCGACAATGTGTGCCCCTTGGGTATCTGTATCAAACGTGTATAAGTGCATGCAATGTATGTAGTAAAAAGAGGATTTCCGCTTTGGAATGTATTGAATATTGAACAAGATGTTTTTCACTGTCACACTATTTACGTCTATCGAATCAAATAAACAGCTCGCGATATCAATTATTTTGAGTCCACGTACATAAAAAAAGATACCATGTGACGTGTGAAGACACATCTGCGTAATTTGGTTAAGTTTGTCCACCGTTTAAATATCCAGATGTTGTGTAGTAGACATGAAACGAAGATACTGAGCAGACTGTGTCGATGCGCAGAATCTTCTGGGACATCAAACAAGTAACAGAAGCTAGGTTTTTCATTGAACAGGCCTGTTTCAATCTCATCGCCAGCTGTTACGTTTGCCGTCTTTTGTCCGTAACCGTGTAAGTATACAATGAATATTGAGGTATCCAACGGGGAGAAGAAACTATCAACGGTAAAGTGTCCCATATATTATGGCCGCTGGGGCGGTGGGAGTTATGAGCCCACAATGTCTTAGGCTACAATATATGAAAGGCGGGGCTCATTAAATGCCTTTTACCTTCCCCGAAAGGGTATTCATTCACTGCTGGGTGAACAGAAAATGTTTCAGTCGATGGTCTGAGGAAGGCTCAAAACCGCAACCCTCAGCGCCGCAGTCAAACACAAAAAGCCGCTCGGCTACGGCGCCTCTCTCGAAACGCAAAAATTTGCAATTATACAAAAAATCCTCCTCAAGTGTCACCTAAAACTGAGCAGGTTGGTAATAGCTAAGACAGTAGACTATATTATGCGTTTATTGTCAGCTTTTATTCACAGTCAGCAGGTTACAGTTACAGTTTTCAACTTGGAACCGATGTTTGAAACGTAGCCATATACAGTCGAACTTCGATGGCTCTAACATCTTTTGGGAACATAGAAAATTGTTCGAGACATAGGTGGTTCGAGCCACTGAGGGTTAATTATGGTGCCAAGTCAGGGACAAATTGCGATAATTTAGGGATTTTTTTTTTTTTTTTTTTCGACTCATCCACGGTAAACGAGCCATCCGTGTTCGAGCCATTGAGGCTATACTGTAGATAATTGCTTGATTTATTCAGAATTGAGAAACATCCCGATTTTACCACAAAAGACGGTTATCAAGATTTGGGGATGGTGGGTGGAGAGAGGGAGCCTCAGAAATTATGTGGAAGTTATTGTGATATTTGTTCGGAAAACTGATGCAACATTCACTTGGGTCGCGCTTTGCGAAAACTGCACAGTCTGATCTGGGCATTCACTCTCCTCTAACAGAATCATTGGCTGCTGTATAATGTATGAATGGAGAGCAAACGTCCGGATGAGGCTTACGCATGCGCGGGATTAATCTGAATCTGTGTATTTTATGCATGTTAGAAGACACCTTTTCTCTTGACGAGGCCCACTTATCCCTTTGTGTCCCTCAGTAAGTCTGCCACGTTCCTAATCCAGAAGTGAAATTAACGTAGCCGATAATGATCATAAAATGTGAATAAGAAATCGAGATAACATTTTTCGGACAAACTTTGTTAAAATGCAAAGGAAGAAATATCGGGACTATTCTGACACGGTTGAACTTGGAAACGCGCTGCAGTTTGTACCCGTTTCACAGATGAGGAAATTTACTATGACCCGTTTAATTAAAGTCATTGTTTTATTAATAGTTGGATATATAATAGCTTCTGTTTATATGAAGCATAGAATAGTAAGTATTTCAATATTACAGGCACACAAAATTATGTGATTTGTTCAGCTAGATTTAAATATACTGTTTACTCTCGTTATTTCAAACAATGATAGCTCACACTATTGCTAAAGTCAAACATTTAAGATTAGTACATGTTCCTTATGTTTTAACTCAATTTATCTCAAACTGCTGTTATCTCAAACCAAAAAATGTGGTCCCTTAGAGGAATATCAAACACTAATTCTTATTCTTTGTTGGAAATCACAAGAAGAAGTAATAGAAAAAGAAGTGAAAGAAGAAGATGATCTTATTCCAATAATTAGGTCGTGTCAAGCAAAATAGTGTCTTCGAACATGAGTAAAATTGGCAGATTTACTCAGATCATCCTGCGCATCGAATCCTGCACATCAGATCATCAAAATGCGCAGATTTACTCAGATCATCCTGTGCTTGCGCAAATTATCCTTCGCTCTCCATTCATACATTCTGTAGTGTCCAATGATTCTGTAAGCGGGCAGTGAAGGCCCTGTAAGTGGACAGCGAAGGCCCTGATCAGACTGCGCATCTGCGCAGTCTGATCAGGGCATTCTCTGTACACATATGCTCCAAAAACACGTTCGCGTAGAATGGCCCGTACAATATCATCGTATGTACCCTTAATATTGGGTCACTTTAAACTCTTACCATACTGGTCCTAAAAATAAAAAAAAAAATCCATTTTACTATTTTACTACCTGGTTATCTATCTAAAACTGTTAGACGGGGGTAAACAGTGTAGAACCTAATCAGACGCCGCATACTGGGTCTACTTTGTTCGCTGAAGCCTGTTTGTCCCAAAACTTAATGGTACATACATATGAGCAGAAATGTGGGAAATGTACCTACAGATATGTGCTCACAGGGAAGACTCTGATCAGCCTGCTTATCCTTGCAGTCTGATCAGTATTGGCATTCAGTTGACATCCAAAGACCATAGAATTTTTAAATTTAAGTATAAAGAAATGACTGCTCAGCCGACTGTGCGAATCGTAGGCTGGTCTGAGCCGCCACTGACACACATCGTATCAGTCAAGTCTGATGATCTTGCGCGTCCGATGAAGTTGCGCGATCGGAAATTTTACTAAATATATTCCCTAAAATACTTGTTAAAGGACTGAAAGCGTTCGCTGAGTTTCTTCACATAGTTATTTAACAATGAGAAATCAATTATTTGTGTATCGAAAACCTGCTGCATTTTATAATAGAACTGTTTTAACCCAAATATGCCTAGTATCTTGTTAGTATTGATTATTATTATGTTTTACAGACACTGTTTGACTATGTGGTTCAAGTCCAAACAGTATCCAGAAAGCTGTTTTTACCATTTCTGTTTCAATTAAAAGATTGCCATAATCGAAAATGTGTATGCAGAGCACTTGCTGAAAGAGTGGCAAACAATTAAGCCTCCGCCCCCCCCCCCCCCCCCCTTCCCCTTCCCACTTAAAGGGAAAGGCAATACAGAGAGAAAGTAGCTCTATCGGGATAGACCTTTCTAGCCAAAATGTTTGATACAAGTGGCATGAAAACCGACCGGCAAATAAATAAAAACCAACTGTCATGGAAGCTGCCATTTTAGGCCTTTTTAAAAACGCATAATTAAAATAGACAGCGTATAGATGGATAGTTTTTGTCTTACTGTTTCTGAACCTGTTTTCCTTAAGTGGCAAGGAACTTATTTTCTAAAAACAATGCTTTTGTTATAAAAATAGTGAAACATTTTAAAGTTTAAAAATTCTTGAAACCTCATTAAATATTCAAAATGTCGGCGATGTTAAATCCTTCAAACAACAATAACTTTGCTATTTCTTGCCCGATTTTGATCAAACTTGTATCAATCATTACGATTTGTTAAAATGTATTTTATGTTAGGGTTGCGTTCCCCTTTAAGGAATATAAAACAGCAGTTGTTTTTGTGAGTTGTTTGGTATTTGTAGCGAATCAGTCGATTCTTGGCATCACGAAAACATACCTATATAATTTTGACCCCCTTAAACCTCACTTTTATATTGTAAAACTGGGGTTTACAGGGGTATACGTTATTTTTCTTATTTCTGCTCAAAAACATAGATTGTGGGTACTCGTTAGAACCGCCTCGGCGAGGCGGTTCTAACGAGTGCCCACAATCTATATTGTGAGCAGATATATGAAAAATATCAAAATTTTTATCTGAAAACTTTCAGAATTTTTGGTGGTGAAATTTTCAATGTATTTGAATAGGCGTGTTTTCGTAATGGAAACCCGGTGCACGTTTTTTTTTTGCACCAAGTATGCGCATTATGAAAGTAAAAAAGTAACCTTGTCGGATGTAAACAATTACTTTGTCTGATGTAAACAGTAAGCCTGGCGGAGGATAACAGTTTTAGTGTCGGATGTAAAAGTAACCTTGTCGGATTTAAACAGTAACGTTGTCAGGAGTAGACAATATCATTGTCTGATGTAAACAGTAACTTTGTCAGATGTAAACAGTAACATTGCCAGGTGTAAATGGTAACACTGTCAGATGTAAACAGTAACAATGTCGGATGTAAACAGTAACATTGTCTGTGTGTATATATACGTTACATATCTCTGCAGACAAGCACCCACAATATCGCCATATGTAAAATGTGCGTGCGTGTGCAATATATTAATACACTTATGTGAAATGTATACTTCTAAGGCCATCATACTAGATAAGACATTTTCTTCACATTTTTGGGTCGACTGTTTACAATCAAACCATGGTATACAAGCACCAAATTTCCTTAAGGTAGTTGTCCACGTGATTATCATTCACCAATGTAATCAAACCGCGCGTTAGACGACATCCAGGTAACGATTTTTGTTAATAACCGCGCTTGTCTTGTATTTGTGACGCCAGAGTGCTGTTGATAGAGGGTTATCTGTAAAATATGTACTGGGACATTTTGGGACATTGACAAACAGTGCAGACTCAGATCAGACGCCGCAGAACGCGGCGTCTGATCAGGGTCTGCACTGTTTGCATAAATAGCAGGAAGTTAAGAGTTCAATAAAACAGTCTTAAGTACCCGTTCAGGGTACGTTCCTTGCCAACAATAAGAGACAACCGCCAGTGCTGTCAGTGCTTTGATCTTATTTCTCCATGAAGGCGCTTCTATTTAGTACACTCAATATACAACTTCGTGGAGAGCACGAATCATATTGTGTTCTAGACACACCTCCTATCAGCAGCCATGTAAGCTCCAACATATATTGCGGAAAAAATGAAAAAAACTGGGTTATTAAGCATAGCAGGACATATTTATACAGTAGAAAAGATTGATAGAAATAAGAGAAATCAAATATAATGTATACGTTTACATTCTCGGTTTTCAATATATATTATCTCTCTCTCTCTCTCTGTGTGCGCGCGCGCGTGTGTGTTTGTATATATATATATACATATATATATATATATATATATATATATATATATATATATATATATATATATATATATATATATATATATATATATATGTGTGTGTGTGTGTGTGTGTGTGTGTGTGTGTGTGTGTGTGTGTGTTGCGGACAAAGAAGTACAAAGTCATATGATTCAAGTGGTAACAGGCTGCATATTATACAACGTAAACACTGTACGTCAGCAAATTCAATATAAATCTAAATGGTGCTCTCGATTTACAAAAAGAAGTACGTTGGAAGCAAACACAGCTGTCAACCCAACTATTGTCAGCTCCGAGCCTATCATTCAATATTCATATCAACATTTTCAATACCGCATATCTTATGATTCATTCCACAGAGTAAGGATAATTGATTGATTGTGTTGGAGTTTAACGGCACGTCAACTCTTGAGGGCCATTTTGTGTCGTCTCCCAGAGAACGGGAGAAAAGAGATAGAAGAGATAGTAGAAAAGATGAAAGAGAGGAATCAGGGAAGAAAGAGGAACAGGAATGAAAGTGAAAAAAAAAAAATAAATAAATAAATAAAATAAAATAAAAAACAGATGACATAAAAACATTCCCTCTCTACCCTTACCTACTACAATGATAGCAGGCCTTGTCCAGCTGTAAGCCAATATCAGTTGGAGGCCTCTGTGACGTAAGATACACGACACCTTCGCACCACCCAACCACCCCCAAGTAAGGATAATACTCGTATATTAACTTCAGATACAGTAAAACTTCAATTACTCGAACACCGATGACTCGTTTACCACGGCTGATTCGGCTGTTTTCATACTTGTATATCACAACATGGGTGTGTGGGGTGAGTAGGTGGCGGCGGAGGAGGGTCCAGGCCTAAAGGGGACACAGATGAAAACAAAATGCCGATGGTGGTGGTTGGGGGAGGGACGGGGGCGGGAAGGGGGCGGTGGATAGGCAAAGTTAAGGAATGTAGATTGATTTTATGATCAAATCTGCATGATTTTAAAATAATTTGGCCGAAATGGGTACAGGTCTCGTTTCATCTTTTGGTCGGTCAGACACTCCATAAATATTTCATTTACATTTAGGTTTAAAACCCCAGTTCCGTAGGTTTTTAAATGGGGACGGTGTGACCGTTTAGAGGTGGTTTCAAAGTCTGCAATGTTTTCTGTCGATAACAAACTAAAATTACAAAGATCTCCTCGATACAACTCTAATACTTTTCATATCACGCTAGCGTGATATGAAAAGTATTTGAGTTGTATCGAGGAGATCTTTGTCATTTTGTGAAGTTTATGAAGTGTAGACCCCTTGAAAATCCCCACTTATATTAGGGAAATGGGTTAACAAGGGAAGGTTATTTTTCTAGCTGATGCATTAAAACCTAGATACGAGGACTGTTCGGAAAATTTGTAGACAACAATGTTAAGTAACATCACATGGGAATCTCTTTTAAGACAGTTTGCCGACATGCATTTAAAATCAGGAGCGTTACATAAATAATAATTATAATAATAATGATAATAATAATAATAATAATAATAATAATAATAATAATAAAATACTACTATGAAGATTCTCTGATCTGGACCTCTGGTTGTAAACGCAAGGGGAATGCAAGCAAAGAACAGTATAGTTCTAAACTGAGGAACATTGCAAAATATGGATTTCGATGCACATTAGATTAAATTCTGTCAAATTGAAGGGAGTTATGAGCATTTAAAGATTTCAAAATGACTGACATATGGGTGTATTATTTTCATTTTGAATGTTTAATTGGATTCCACAGATTTTTAAAAGAACTATTTAAATTATTTACTAGGTTTTAATTCTTTTAAACTTTGTTGGTTTTGTTGAAAATAATAATTGTGTACTACATGATATAGATATCTACAGAAGCAGTGCAGCAAATATTTGTAAGAATTTTTTCACATTTCAAGGTCTAACAAGTAGCGGCACCGATGGCAGCCAGTGAGAACATATTCAAATCCCTGTCATTTTTTTTTATTACTTTCCAACCGAGTTTAATCAAAATGCATCAAAATCTGGGTCTTGAAGTCCATACCTACTAAGCACAGTGAGTTTATTGCCTTTCCAAATCAGATCCAGCTTTTGGTGGGACTTGATAGCAACTTGAGTTAGCAACAGATTCTGGGATTATCATGTCCTCTTCACCACTTCGAAAACACATGACATTGCCTGACATATGACATCCCAAAAACCTCCTATTCAGGGTCACAAACGCGAATGACCGACCGATTCGTTGTAGCACTCCACCCAGCCAAATACTTCCCTACAGAATCTTTTACTATCTGATCTGGAATTTTTCTCCTCCCCCCCCCCCCCCCCTCCCCCCCCCACCCCCGTGGCCTGAAATAAATAAAACAATGCAGTCTTTTGTACCTTACACTGATTATAACATCTACTCTGTAAATCTATTTATAGATAGGACTATTTTCAGGGTACCAAAACAGTGTGATGCCAATAGTGGTCTGGTTCCTGTTATACCATACGGTTCTGCTAAAACTGTACATCAACAATCAGCTAGCTGCACACCACAGCAGTCGGTTGAAACAACCAAGTAGAAATTAAACGTACATTTGTATTTCCAGATTGGGAAGAACTTGATTACTAGGAGATGTCTTTTTACATTGTTACTTGATTTTAAATATTCTAACCGACCATTTCCTTTCAGGACAGCGAAAACTGGTACGACATCACTGAATGTGTTTCTCGAGAGGTGCCGAGGTTGACAGTTTCTTTGCTGGTGAATTCCCGGATGACATTTTTACCGTTTTCTTTCCATGCACAAATACAAATCATTAATTTTTCACCAAGTATACACCATTGTTTTATTTTCAGCAAGTTCCTGTACGAAATTTCCGGACTATTTGTCTGGATCCTATAGTTTTGATAACTGTGCGACCACCTGGCGCTGTCAGTCATCTATAGCTGCTCGTATCAATTAATAACTGTAAGCCCAGCTGTATGCTGTATTGGGAATCGGGCTCTACCAAGTTTGTTCAAATAACGTTAAAGCTGAACAAAAAGTAAGAAATAACAATAATAATAATAATAATAAAAATAATAAAATTGCACTTTTTAACTTTTGTTGCCTGTCCTTCTCTTCATCTGTTTGTCTGCTCACATTTTCACTCATCTATCTTGCATGGCAGACAACTGAAGTGTTTTACACATGCTAAAATTAACTTGACCCTAGCCGATGTTCTATTTATTTTGTGAGCTATAGCCAACGCTATTTGCATCCATGGCCTAAGGATTAACATGGTTGACAATCATAAGGTTTGTCACCGTTGTGGATTCCAGATTCATCCGGGTCACATGAGAGACGCCAAATTCTGCGACAACCAGGTGGTATTTCTCAGGGTAGTCCGTTTTCGCCCAACTCGCATTAAAGACCAGATCAATATAAGTAAAACAATATTGAAAGGCATTAAACCCCAAATATAAAAAGTCAACACGGTCGTATATGAGCAAGGTGTTTGCGTTTGGTAATATATTCCTCGATCCGAGTTTCCATTCCATTCATGAACAACACAATATATGCTCAGATTTCATTAAATGCTGAGATATTGAAAGCGGTTCCCTTTAAGTAAGTGAAGGGTGCCTTAAAACAACATATATATGGCTACATCTACCACTTTCTTCAGAATTATTTCGATGGCGGCTTTGCTAAGGTATTGTAACTAATCATACAGCATGTAAATCACTTCCTAGAGCTGATCGTAAACTTGTCAAAACTATAGGACCTAGACAAACCTGTAAATTTCGTACAGGAACTTGCTGAGAATAAAAGGGGTATACATATAATTCACGAAGAATGAATGATTTGCATAGAAAGGTATGAAACAAATATCGTTCGGTATTTCACTAGCAAAGAAATTGTCAGTCTGGACAACTCTCGAGGAACACAATCAGCATAAAAAGCAGTGTCGCACGTTATTAACAGCCGTGCATTAACTGGCGAAAAGCCGTGTATTAACAAGGCAATTCACGCGCTGTTAATGCACGGTTACGCAACTTTCAATATGCTCGGAGCCACAGATTTGCTGCCGTTACGAGCATATATAAGAAAATAAACAACAATAGCAAGAAAAAAGAAAAAAAGTAACAAATATAATAATAAAGAAAGAAAAAAAAAATAAACTAAAACTAAGCAACCAAAAAATAAATAATAATAATAATAATAACATGAAACTAGAAATGAGATACACAAGAGGTAAAAGGAAACTAGTTTCTTTAATCAATAAAAATAATAATGATAACTATTAAAATAAAATAACACAAACAATAACATTACTGCGCAGAGTATAAAATGTAAACAAGACAAGTTAGGCTGCTAACTGACTTTTTGTCGTGTTTCACTGACCTTTTTTCGACATTACATATGCTGTAATTTTACAGGCCAAGTCAAAGTTTACAGAAAATATGGAAATTCCTAAAGTAAATGCGGATGAAAACGTCAAGAAGGAAAACGAAAATGTAAAGCCACATGATATAAGACTTAAAGAACAAGTTAATCAAGTCTTTGAAGAGTTCAAAAGGAAACAAGAAGAGAAAGAAAAACGGGATGTTTTTGAAGAACAAATTGCACAAGATATTTTAAACAAAGACAGAAATGAAATACCTAATGATGATATTCGCGTTGAAGAAAACGAGAATAAAATTAATGTTGAAGTTGTTGATAACATAAATGATATTGAAGAAGATGATCCTGCCGAGTTTATAAAAGTTGACATTAATGCTCAGAATATTGACAGACCTAATTTCAATGATGGGAATGATGATATAATTGAAAACGAGAAGGAAAATAAAGAACTAAACGAGAATGAATTAGAACTTGAAATTGAACATAGATTAGCGGATGCGATTAGAGATGCAGCTAACGAAGTTGCCGACGAGAAACAAGATATACTTGAGAACGCTGCGCAAGCAGAAAACAATGATGTTGCAAACATCGAACCACAAGATGTTGAAGCTATATTAGAGAAGGAAGAATTTAAAGATACTGCACGTAATATAGGACATGAATTGAATCCAGAAGAAATAGAACATATTATACAACATAAAGGAAATCTAGATTATGATCACGAATTCCCACCATTTGTTACAGCGGCACGACAGTCTACTTTTAATGCAGTTTTACAATTGATATCCTCCATTCAAGCGTATATGCCTAATATGAAAGTGTATGTGTTTGATCTTGACCTAGATAATGAGCAACAGAAAACAGTAAGTATTATTGAACTACTCTACTTTCAACATCCTTCAGGAAGTCCCAAATAGGCATACAACGTTGAGCAAAGTTGATTCAATGTCTTGGCGATGAATCAACGTTGAATCGACAGTGTTTCAATGTTGTAAGCCTGCTGGGCGTTTTCTGAGAGAAGCTTTACCCAGAAGAAGTAAAGTCGCATTTTTTTTTTTTTTTTTTTTTTTTATTTTTTTTTTTTGCACGCATCAAATCTAAACCTTTTTTTCGTAACTATCTATGCACCAAACGTTTTATTCTGTTTAGATTTTTTTTGTACAAATAATTGAAAATTTCCGTTTCTTTCGTTAGTAAAAATGACTGTAAATCAAGCAACATCTGATAGGATGGGTAGTTTGGATACAGGTTTTCGAAAAGTTCCACCCGTTCCAACTATAATTTTTACAATATTGTTATGGAACATCAATAATTTAAAATCTACAAAGAAAAGCAAGGACTTTTTTTGTAGATTTTTTTTTCTAATTTCTTTTCCCAAAAATCCCTGTTTACTACAGAAAGTGCATAGATCAGGCCCACTTTTGGCCGTTAAATGATTTTTTAGGTTGAAAACAAAGCTATAAAAAAAACCCCAAAAAACAAATGGTACCAGATAAAACATTGTCAATTAGAAAATAATGTTTCCATTTAGAATAAAACGCAACGCGAAAAACGTCTTTCCGACGGATGTCTAAACATAATAGATACAATCCGAATAAAACGTTGGCTGTTGCAATGCGTTGACATCTAGAAATTTGTTAATATTTTATTGCGACGTATTCTCAAGAGATATATTTAACATATATGCCGAGTAGACTCTTCTATCATAACTCTTTGGACCGGTTCATTCCATTATGAGGGGTGTCTGGAAAGTTTTTATTATAACCTTGCTTTATAGAAATTCCTATCCCAAATACTAACAGTGTAGAGCCTGACCAGACGCCGCGTTCAGCAGCATCGGATTTGGGTCTACATTATTTGTCAATACCCCCATTATGGCACGCCAGGCATAAATGGATACCCAGTCAGCATTATACGTAAATCTATATCGGGCCGTCATCGGCCCGTCAGGGTAGCTAACGGGCCGATGACGGCCCGATGTAGATTTACGTAGAATGCTAGCTGGGTAACAGTGCTGGATACATATGACAGATTTTGTCCGCCAAAAGAGATAATTTTCATGAGTTCCTGATTGATTTCCTTTACATCGAGTAATCCTGTTTGATACATTTATTTAAAATAAAACCAAAAGGGTAGTATCGCTTGTGACCAGCCTTTATAGTCATGATATCATTTTGGTTTTATTTTAGTGACCAGCCTTTACAGTCAGGATATTTATTTTTGGTTTTCAAGTATTTTAGTGGACTCTCAAACAGGATTATAAGAACAAAAAATCACTGGAGACTAGAGCTAGTCTACCGTGCATACTGATCAAGGCCTTCGCTGTCCGCCTGAAGTCCTTTTGGATCGTTGGCTGCCCACAGGGTGCCATGCGAGGACTCTGATCAGACCGCGCACATGCAATCTTATAGGAAATGCTTCGGAACACGAACGGCCATTTTACAATGGCGGATTCCTTTTTGAGCCACAAGGAAATTCTTCCGATAGCTGAACTTGAGAAAACAAATATTTAGGGATATTTTAAGATTGTTTCTGATTTTATATATAAATGTATGTTGTGTATAGTCATTAGATTCGCCTCATCCAGGCGAATCTTACTGATAAGTACACTTAACATACCATTTAGGAATGTCTTTTCGATCTTCTACAAAATAATGGTATGTATACTGTACTTATTGTATTCGTTTCGATAAAGCGATTCTAATGAGTACACACAAAAGTCATTTTCTAGGGACTTGGGATGCAAAAACAAGTTTGTATCCTGAAGCTTTTCCTACAAGATTGCATGTGCTCGCAGTCTGATCAAAGTCAAATGTGGATAATTTAGGGATTCCTTTTTCATATTCTGTAAAATAATGATATATGTTGAGCATAATACTTTTAATCGCCCAGTCTGAGGCGATTCTAATGAGCTCATACAACAAACAGTTTCATGATAAAATAAAATAAAAAATAAATAGATAAAAAAAAATAAGAAATAAAGTAAAATAAAAACAAATCAGTCTGTGAAATATCCCAAAATACAGTATAACCTCAATGGCTCGAACACGGATGGCTCGTTTACCGTGGATGATTCGAACTCTTTTTTCAGTCCCTACAAATTTTTTCCAATAGCTCAAGAAAACAAATATTTACGGATTTTTTTTTCTTATTTTATCATGGAATTGTATGTTGTGTGTACTCGTTAGAATCGTCTCATCGAGGCGATTCTAATGAGTACACTCAACATACAATCATTGTGTAGAAAATCGAAAAGATTTCCCTAAATTATCGTTATTTGCTTCCTGATCTGGTGCCATGATTAACCCTCAGTGGCTCGAACTACCCTTGTCTCGAACGAATTTCCATGGTCCCAAAGATGTTCGAGCCATTGAGGTTCGACTGTATATGTTTTCTTGAGCTGTCAGAATAATTTACTAGAGAATCAGCCACGATAAATGAGTCATTGCTGTTCGAGCCATTAAGTGTTATGAAATAAAGTCACTTCCAGTTTAATAGCTGCTACCAGAAAACTGGGTAATCAAGATTTTTGCCGTACATGTATGGAAATCTGTGGTTACCCCACTATATACCTCCTTTTGTTTTTCTTCAGCTGATATCCCTATGCAATGTTCACCGTATGCATTTCATGAAGGAATTATTTCCTCGACATGTAAGCGACCTGGATAACTATCACTGGAAACCACTGGTAATTCAGGTGAGTATCCTTTAGCCCATTTCCCTCCGAGTTTTATCGGAAAAACCGAATATCTACGATCGCTTTCCGAACAAAAAAATTAACTGACAAATCAAAGTCGCAATAAAAATAAAGTGGTCAGGAGAATTGTCTCGGAAGCGAAGTGTTTTTCAGTGATAATGCTAGCCCCCTGCCGCGTAAAAGGTTGAAAAGTCTTCCAATAATCAGATGTTGGTAGCTAAAGCTGAATCGCCCACCATTTTTCTTATTCCGAGATCCCTAGCTGATTTAGTCATATAACATAGTGCCACGTGACGTTGATAACGAGTGAATTAGGGAACAGTACGGTACGGAAGCTGTATCTTTTCGTGTTCCCACCCCTTCCTTGGTATAGTTTTTTTTTTTTTTTGGCCAAGGAAACAACGTGTGTTTTTTCTTTCTTTCTTTCTTTATTTATTTAATTTTTTTTTTTGAATTCCTGTTTGGTCTCCTGTACACCAATTTTGTTTACTTTAAAAGGAAATAATTTGCTCCCAAACAGACTCCTTTTTAGAAGGAAGCAAAGCTGTTTTGACAGAGATGTCTCCCTTAAATGTGTATCACTTTCTTTTAAGATAAAGATATTTTCACAGAGTTGTTAGTTTTTAAGTGTAACAATTTCCTGCCAATGCTGATTTCCTTGCCATCATTTTATGTTAGTATCGGCATGTTTTTCTACAGTCAAACTTCAGTGGCTCGAACTTTTTTGGGACAATTGAAACTTGTTCGAGACATGGATAGTTCGAGTTCCTGAGGGTTACTCATGGCGCCAGGTCAGGAAGCAAAAGGAGACAAATTAGGAAAATCTTTTCAATCTTCTCCATTGTAACGATTATTGAGAGTACTCAGTGGTATTGCATCACTCACACTTGAATAAAGCCCTATGTGCATTTTATCGATGTGTAAACTCTGGCGAATCACTCTCAAGTTGAATAAAGCCCAAAGGGGACTTTTAACCCTCGATCTTTTTTTAAGCAATGATATTGTTAACGCCTCCATCCTTCTGTCAGTCTGTCCGTCACGCTTTCTTCTCCTAAACCACTGGGCGGAATTCTACCAAACTTGCATCATGACTTCCCGCCCACCTGTCTGTCACGCTTTCTCCCCCTAAACAATTGGGCGGCATTCAACTAAACTTGCTACATCACTTCCCCTCATGGTAAGGGTGTGCGAGAGCAAATTATTTTTCCGTGCGTCGATCGTTCGTCCATCTGTCCGTCACGTTATCTCCTCTTTAACCACTGGGCAAAATTCAACCAAACTTGCTATATCACCTCCCCTTATAGAAAGGATGTGCGAGAGCAACCTTTTTTCACGTCTATCCGTCCGTCCGGCGTCCGCCCATCTGTCACGCTGTCCACACCTAAACCACTGGGCGGAGTTTGACTAAACATGCTACATCATCTCCCCTCATGGTAAGGGTTTGGGAGAGCGGTCATCCGTTGCTTTTAGCAACGTTAGCAAAGAAATAATAGCTTTTCTTTAAATAATCATACTGTTTAGGTCATTCTACGATTACTGTATATATCGATATACAGGTTTAGTCTATTTTGGCCGCGTCAAGCGAACATGTACAAAATGCGCCTCACTTTTTTCGCATATTTTATCAGAGAATTTTATGCGATTCCTCTATGGCAGATGATTTATATGAAATGCTTAGTCTGGTTTTCTCTGCAAAATAAGGGAAAATGCTGAATGTCGTCTGCTTTAAAAATTTGCACGGTGCTATAAAGATATTAATAGCTTTATTCATTTATAGCATACTTGTTCAGCTTCAGATCCTGTCAGTTGAGATAGTAATTGATTGTACTACATTGTTTTTGACAAATAAATACTGTTTAAACAAAAACCCCATGTAGTAAGACTATGCTATGGAGCAGTGAATATCTTTTGCAGTGGCAGTTCATCAAAGTTAGAGAACGTTAAATACTCTGTTAAGATAGTTAAGACTTCCTTTCTGGCAATGCGTTTGTTTCTAGCATTGTCATTTTGTTTAAAGGTTGCAGTCAACCAAATCATCGTTTCTTAAGTAATGAGATATCTAAAGGTTTATTCCCTGCGTGTTTTGTAATCTGACAATGACGGGGTATCATGCAGTGCTTGCGACGCTTTAATTTTGACACAAAAGTCAGTCACCTGACTTCTCATTCCTAGCAGCAGTATCGTGGAGGAATAATCTTCAAAGGTTTAGAAAGCTAAACGTCTGTTTGTTGTATAAAAATAGAAACGACCCCTCTTTCAAGTTTCTACTTTTGTTCAGTATTTGCTGTATTAGTTAGTTTTAACATTAATACATGAGGATCAAGGTGGCCCTGTATCGCTCGCCTGAGTACTAAACTATTTTGAGTCTTTTGGCCTTTTAGTTTAAGAGAAGCAGTTCAAAATACAGTTTCAAGATGTCGGATGTGATGGCCACCGTTCTAAGGCGGTTGTCCCGGTGTTAGTCTTACTCTTTGTTGCTTTCTGGTTTATTCTACGAGGCGATTTGTTGTATGTCTTACCATGTGTCATTTTGTTCTTGTGTTTTTCAGTCCTTTTAGTATTGCGATTACCTCGCTTGGGGAAGAGAGAGCTCATCTTAGTGCTTTTCGTACGTTTGTTCGATTTGTGCTTGTTTGGATTTGTCGGTTTCCTCTCCCTCTTGGTGTCTGGGAAAGACTGCGGTTTGTGATTGTGGCACTCCCTGGACTTTTCTCTTACCTTTTTTGATTTAATTTATAAATCACTTCGATACTTTTTTCTAAGTTTCCAGTCAATTGGCCTTTTGCTTTTGGGGTAGAAGAAGTTAAAAATAAATTTGCAAGAGTGCAGCCATCTTGGATTTTTGATCCCAGCGATTTTAGCTATTTTTCATTTACAAGTTACCCTGATACTTCCTACCAAGTTTCGGGTCATTTGGCCTTTCTGCCCTGAAGAAGTTGTTCAAAATACAGTTTTAAGGTGGCCGCCATAGTCTGCATCTTGGATTTCAGATCGGAAAGATTTAGTCTCATTTTTTTTTATTTTACAAGTCGCCCTGATACTTCCTACCAAATTTTGAGTCAGCTTGCCTTTTGGTTCAGGAGAAGAAGTCAAAATTTATTTTCAAGTTGGAGCCATCGCGGCAATCTTAGATTTCCGATCTGAACTATTTTAGCTATGTTGAGTATACAAGTCACCTCGATAATTCCTACCAAATTTCGAGTCAGTTCAGATTTTCGAATTGGCGGCCATGGTAACCAGGTTGCATTTCCAATCGGAATGATTTTAGCCACTTTTGCTCTTTAAATCACCCCTTTACTTACTACCAAGTTTCGAGTCAGCTGATCTTTCGGTTCAGGAGAAGAAGTTCAAAACAGATTTTCAAGATGGTGGCTATTGCAGCCATCTTGGGCTACATATCAAAACGGTTTTCGCTTTTTAAATATGCAAGTCGCTTTGATACTTTCTACGAAGGTTTGAGTCAATTGGCCTTTCAGTTCAGGAGAAAAAGTTAAAAAATAGATTTTCAAGTGGCGGCCATGGCAGCCATCTTGAAGTTACAAGTCACCCCCGCTACTTCCTATCAAGTTTCGAGTCAATGGGCCTTTAGGTTCAGAAAAAGAAGTTCAAAATAGATTTTCAAGACTGTCGCTGAGGCGGCCATCGTGGATTTTCGCTCGCAACGATTTTGAGTGTTTTGACTTACATTTCACCCCAATACTTCTCACTAAGTTTTGAGTCCATTGGCCGGCCCAGGAATGTAGGAGGTGTAGTTATTTGAAGCCAATTGTTTACACCGCACTACGGTCGATGGACGACGGATATTGACCGATCACAATAGCTCACCTTCAACACTTCGTGTTTAGGTGAGCTAAAAAGCATGTTGTTTTGATATACCGTAAAGTAAAAGAGTTCAGGTGTATAAACCGAAGTTACAGTAAAATAGATTGTTCATTCATAAAATTAAGAACCTTGAAAATCTGTATGTCATATGTTTCTGTCTTTTAAGAAACCCATAAATGAATTGATACATGCTAACATCAATGCATGCCAAATCTGAATGTAGGCAGCCATGTTTGATTCAATTGAAAGCTGTACATGGTTCGTGCAGCTTCGATCAAAACGTTCTCGAGCTGGAAATAGATATTTTATAGCCCATAGATTGATGAATATTATTGCATAAAAAGCAGTGCCGCACATTATTAACAGCCGAGCATTATCCGGCGAAAAGCCATGTATTAACAAGGCAATTCACGCGCTGTTAATGCACGGCTACGCAACTTTCAATATATGGTCGTACCGGGGCCACATATTTTGCAGCCGTTACGAGATGTGTACTGATCGGCCCTGGAATGAGCATAGTCCGTGAAAATAACGTTCGCGAGACATCGGTGAAAAGGCGAAACGAAATAGTGCGAGAAATAACGCAAAATGTAGCAAATGTTTTCAGTTTTTATGCAATAATAGCGATCGAACATGGTTTTTCAATGCATTAACATCCGCCAGGTCCCTTGGGAGGTGTTGAAAACCGCGACCTTCGGCCTCGGTTTTCAACACCTTCCACGGGACCTGGCAAATGTTAATGCATAAAAAACCATGTTTGATCCCTATAATATTGACATTGTGCGACCTATTCCATCTTTTCATACTTCGCTCTATATGGATCTTGACTGCTAAAAAGCCCTTTTGGTATAGCTCCTTTAATGTTGATTGGATATACCTGTATACGAGGAGACATGGATAAACTTTCAAAGAATTGATTTCGAAACAGTCTGAACACCTACATAAATGATACATAGACTTATGCCCCTGGGTTGTTCAGATATGACTTCATTTGCGGCGAACACCTACAGATTCCATCGGATCGGGCTATAACTTGGTGGACAGCTAGACAATGAAGTTGGAGACGAAGCACGTACACTTAACATTGCGTGATGGATAGCTCTGGCGGTTCTAATTAGATTTCCTTTAGACTTGCAGATAAGGAAAACATGGGTATATTAAGAGTTACGTCCTCCAGAATGTAGTAGACACTGAGTGACCTTGACTACTTTTTAGCACAGGTGAGCGTTAAGGACCACCATGCTCCTTATATTTTAATTCTTTTTCAGATGGCCTTAGCAGAGCTGAGTCACATCACATGGGTTAATCCTGGCCTAGTACTGACCACTCAGAAATTCGGAATGTCATTACACCAATCTCATGAGAACGGTATATTGGTTTTATCGCAACCTGCTGTTTACACAACGTTCGCCGCAACACACCCTGATATGTATAATTTTCTATCAACGAACAAGGAAAAGTTAGCTTGGGCAAAGCATCAGGAAATTCAAGCAATTATGATTCATAATACAGACGAAATCCACGAGAATATCATGAAACTGTTCACAGCCTGTGCCATTGAAGAGACTTGTTTAGCACCACTTGGCGCTCAGTGGCGGTGTTCTTTTGATTTTACTGGACGTAGGTACGCCGGGTGCCACCGTTATGATGAATCAGCTTTGAATATATTGTTAAACAATATGTTTAATTTTGACTCGAGTCGATTTGCTAGGTCAAGCTATTCCATGTTTCGAAAATCAGACGCTTCTGGGAGGACTCCACGATTGAAATACTGCAGAGACATATCTGATATTGAATTGTAAGACTATTAATGAATTATAGTATACAGTAAAACCTGTGTTAAGCAAGCATTTATGGGAAAGCCAAAAACTGGTTGCTTAAGACAGGTGCTTGCTTAATACAGGTAATTTCCACTTCTTTGCCTTTAATGAGATCTGAAATAGTGGCCTTTAAAGGCAGGTGATTGTTTAATACAGTGGTCTTTAGGACACGTTTGACTGTATATGTGTATCCTAATTATTATGACAGATAAGCCTGAGTAAACAGTGTAGATCCAGATCAGAAGCATGCAACTCTATTTCAGCAGTTTCTAGACATATCTGCACGTAATAGATTCTAAAAGGAACAACTCTTGAGAGCATTGAAATAACACACACAAACAAACACACACACACACACACACACACACACACACACACACACACACACACACAAAGACACAAAGAAAAACAAAAGCAAAAAAAAAAAAAAAAAAAAGAACGACAAAAACAAACAAACCAGAACAAACAAACCAGAACAAAAAGCAACAACTTAAAAAAGCTTAAAAGTCAAGTCAAGCAAGTTTGTCTTATTGGGCGTTATCTATGACCGTCATGTATATTTTAAAGATTTGTGGAATAGGCTCAAAGGACAAGACAGTGTATGGTGCCAGTATGAAACAGTGCATTGTATAGTGCGAGCATATATATATATATATATATATATATATATATATATATATATATATATACTCTACAAAAATAATTTAAGGGCCACCAGTTTTATTTTCCCTTTGATTATCACTTAAATGCGACCCTCAAGTTTTAAAATTATTTTATGGGCAAAACTGGAAGTCTCAGCCCTAATCAGCTCAACATAATCAACATGTTTAGCTACAAAAGTGTCAATGGCACCAACAATGCCAGACCAAAGGATTCTTCGAAAAATGGGAATTTCCAAAATAACGATTTTTACCCAAAAATGAAGTTTTTTCGGTATGTGAAGTTTTTTCACATACCGAAAAAATTCTTTATTTAATGAAAACAATACTCTGTCACACAAAAATAATGCAAACTCAACCTTCCTTCGAGTAAAAGGCACACAGATATGGCCAGAAAAAGAAAGGCTAAAAATGCCTCGAAAGTTCCCCATAGACAACGAATAATCTGCAGAGGGTACCTCTAGCAAAATGTGCGTTTCTTGATAAAAAAAATAAGGCTTTTCTATGATGTTTTCACAGTTGGGAGCCCAGACATCACTTCTGACGCGAAAATGTCAGTTTTTGATTTTTGGGTAACAAGTAGTGTTTTTTGCGAATTTTAAAATGAAAATTTTGATTTAAAATTTTTTGTTGGAAACACTCCTTTAGGGCTTCCTTTTAAAGAAAAATTCAACGATATTTTGATATCTTCTGTTGTTGTTGCCCATACACCCGGCCAAAAGTTGTATTTATGGAAATTTGCACTATGCGGCCAATAAATTATTTTGCTGAGTATATATATATATATATATATATATATATATATATATATATATATATATATAGATAGAGAGAGAGAGAGAGAGAGAGAGAGAGAGAGAGATAGAGAGAGAGACCTTTCAGAAGGGAGTCTAAACAGTTTGGACATCATTACCTCCCTTTAAACTGTATCAATTTCCTTTAAGTTGATAGCACACTTGGCAGCTTTTTCCACCATTTAGGCAAGGAAGGTATTTTTGTAACTTCTTGCTTGCGTCCCTGCAGGTAAATCCCCTTCTGAGAAGAAATCTTGCTTACCAAGTAATGCTTACTATCCGCGGACGCCTGATTACACCCTTTGTTCTGGGGTCCATGTCTGTTGGTCTGAACATTCTGATTCGTCATTCGTTTATGGATTTATGATTTTGAATTACGGCTTTGGTTCCATGACCGCAACTACTCTAAAAGGAAAACAAACTCTGCTCCCAAGCGGATTAGAACCCTTTTTCAAAAGTGATGCAAAACATCAGAATAAAAGTCAAAAAGGATTGCTTTGGAAACAAAGAACACACAGAATCACGAAAATGGAGACTCGGTTTGATTGAGTCTCTTCATATGCAACACTGTAGTTTGCGAGGCTGCATTAGTCCCCAACAACGGCTTAAGCGGTATTTGATTTTCAAAATAACCAGGGCCCAGTTGTTCAAAGCGTCGTTAGCTTAACGAGCTCGTTAAGGGTCATTTCGTTAACTGTTATAGCGGATTCAATACACAATATTCTGATTATTTTTTTTTTTTTTTTTTTTTTGCTGAAAAAATGTGAGTAGCTTTTGCACTGCAAAAGCTACTCACATTTTTTCAGCAAAAAATTTCAGCATATTTGCGTATCACTCGATGGAAATTTTAACGAATCGTTAACTAACGATGTCGTTAGCTTTGAACAACTGGGCCCAGGATGGTCTCAGTGAACCCAAAGGAAATAAAATATAACCTGCACTATGATGATGTACGAGGAGACTTTTTACGGCCGCCACACGGCACAACACCAGCTACAGTAGAGTAAAATAAAAGTCAAAAAGGATTGCCTTTGGAAACAAAGAACACACAAAATCACGAAAATCGGGGACTTGATTTGACTGAGTCTCTTCATATCCAACACTGTAGTTTTCGCGGCTACATACCCTTGTCAAAAGAGATGCAAAACACTTTTTGAGAAGTCGCTCCCATGATATTTTATCCATTCCGCATAAGCTGTTGTGAATACAGTCGACTTTCAATGGCTCGCACATCTTTGGGACCATGGAAATTTGTTCTAGACATGACTAGTTCGAGCCACTGAGGTTTAATCATAACACCAGTTCAGGAGGCAAATAAGTATAATTTAGTGATGTCATTTCCCATCACGAAAACACGCCTATATAATTTTGACCCCCTTAAACCCCACTTTTATACAGTTAAACTGGTGTTTACAGGGGTAAACATTATGTTTTCTTATTTCTGCTAAAACATAGATTGTGGGTACTCGTTAAAAGAAATATGTAAAATATCAGTTTTGTTTTTTGTATCGGAAACATTTCAGTATTTTTTTAGGTGAAATTATCTATATATTGGAATAGGTGTGTTTTCGTAATGGTCCTCTATAATGTAATGATATGTGGAGTGCATTTATTGGGATCGCCTCGACAGACACAATATGCATTTTCGTTATGAAATGAGAAAAAGTCCCTAAAATATCCTGAAATATATTTGTTTTCTTGAGCTATCGGAAGAATATCCTAGAGACTCACTCACGATTTTGAATCAGCCAATGTAAACGAGCCATCGAGTCATTGAAGACTTACTGTAACTGGTTTAGCTGCTTATTACATGGTGATGTAATACTTTGATAGACATGCGCAGACATACAGGACATTCGACAAACTTACAGTTTACGTTGGTGGCTCTAAAGACAGAAAGAGTGGTTTGGGAGAGAAAGAAGGTTTCTCAGCCTGGCCGTCAGTTCAAACTACCACTTGCACAAATCATTTGCATTAAAATTTCGATGACTCGAATATCTTTTTAGTAATTTGTTTTACACATGGGTAGTTCGAGCCACTGAGAATAGTAATAGTACCAGGTCAGAAAGCAAAGTGAATAATTTAGGGTTATCATTTCGATTTTCAATATAACAATAGTATGTTGATTGTACTCGTTAGATTCTAATGAGTACACACAACACACATTTTCATGATAAAATACGACAATTTCCCTAAAGTATCCTAAAATATTTGCTGTCTTGAAGCTGTTGGAAGAATTACATAGGGACTCAAAAACAAAATTAGCCATGGTAAACGAGCCATCAGTGTCGAGTTATTTAGGTCTTATCTAAAGGAGTATAAATGCAGCCTGATCAGTATAGTCCTATTGAAAGAGAGCAGGTCGAGTAAACATCCCAATTCATGTTTGTCGTCAGTACTTGTAAAAAGGAGTCACATATCACCAGCATTGGAAATTATATCAAATCTATTGACCTAAACCACTGAAAAATACTGATTGAATAAATTAATGCATGTATTTGTATTACTGATGTATATAAATGTATATATAGTGTTATGACCATTATTAAAGCTAAAGGCCTTTGTTTACATCCTCAAATCTATTTAAATGGTAAAATATCCTCTTAAACTAAATAAATATACTTAACCCTAGTCCTGCTGAACCCGGATATATACTGCATTTGCAAACAGTATAGATCCAGAAAGTCTGTAGATCCTGAAGAAGCCATCTGATCTGGATCTGCACTGTTTGCTATTCAGTATGTGTATTTATATCTACAATCTGGATGACGTAATCTGATTGGCTGAAAATTTGAAAAGGGCGTGGCATTTTAATTTTTTCAGCAGGGCAAGGCTTAAGAATAATATAGAGGATGTCCAGGAAGTGTCGCAATCACAGACCATAGCCTACCTATGCATTACGAAAACACGCCTATTCAAATATATTGAAAATTTCAACACCAAAAACTGAAAGTTTTCAGATAAAAATTTGGCCATTTTTCATATTTCTGCTTAAAACATAAATTGCGGGTACTCGTTAGAACGTTAGTACTAACGAGTACCCACAATCTATGTTTTTGAGCAGAAATAAGAAAAATTATGTATACCCCTGTAATCCCCAGTTTTACTATATAAAAGTGGGGTTTAAGGGGGTCAAAAATTATATAGGCGTGTTTTCGTGATATGACACCAAGAGACAGAATATCTTCTAACCCTCTAACATCCGGAAATTTGTGATAAGAAATATCTGGACAAACATTCAGGGCCCAGTTGTTCAAAGCATCGTTAGCTTAACGAGCTCATTAGTGGTCAAATTGTTAATTGTTCTAGTAAGTACATAGTTAATTCACAGGTATTTTTGCTGAAAAAATGTGAATTGCAAAAGTTACTCACATTTATTCAGCAAAAATATTGGCATATATGCTATATTTAATGAGTTTTAACGAAACGTTAACTAACGACATCGTTAATTTTGAACAACGGGCCCAGAAAATTAAAGAAACTTCTTACAACCCATATGTTCATCCTCAGTAGCTGAGTAGTGTGCAACAGTCTGGCATCCCTGGCAGAAAACACATACAAGATTGAAAGAGCTCAGCGGGCAGCAGCTAGATTTGTACTCAATGATTATGATTTCACCAGCAGTGCTACGAAAATGCTTCAAATCTTAAACTAGCAAATTTTAGAACACCCAAGAGTACAAAATTTGCTGAATATGATACTTAAAATAAAATGCAATCTATTTGCTGTTGACCACTGTAATCTTACAGAAATTAGAAATCTCAACTTCTTCGTACCATATTCACGGAGATAATGCCATATATACTCAAAGATACTGGAATGCCCTTCTTTACAGTGTTAAGGCCAACACCATCCTGGGCGAGTTTTCTGCTGACAAACATCAAATTTGAAGTTCCAGAAAGGTTTTCATATTTTAATGTTAGTAAATGTAATGTGTTTTAAAAGTTCTCACTTGCATATAAAAACATCCATCCTCATCTTATAAATACTATTTACTCATTTTCATCTTTTATTGCCATGACGAAACACGCCTATGTAATTTTGAGCCCCTTAAACCCCGCTTTATTTAATAAACCTGGGGTTTATAGGTGCATACATTATTTTTCTTATTTCTGCTCAAATTCATAGATTTATCGACATACAAACAACCCCCACCCCTACCCTACAGGTTTCTACATAATTAGCATTCTTTTTTACTATGGAAAAAAGTGAAACTATTTTTTTTTAAAATAAGAATGGCTAGAATAAACGTTTTTGTTCATTGGTAGTTGCGGCAAATGGTTTTGCATTAAGTCATGACAAAATTTACTTTTGTGTAAAGCGCCAAGTAAACAACAACAACAAAAAAAAAAAAAAAAAAAAAAAACACAACAAAAAAAAAACAACAACAAAAAAACACACACACAAAAAACAAAAAACAAAACAAACAAACAAAAAAAAAAAAACACAAAAAAAAAAAAAAAAACACAAAAAAACACGACTTTCTGAAATATGTCGAAAGCATAAGTAAACATAGACAACAGACGAAAGCTTGTTATTGTTAACCCTTAAAGCGCCAATCACAACAATTGTCGTCTGCTTTGTCTTCTGCTTGTGATTTTAAAAGTCATTTCTGCAAACAGTGTGGACCCAGATCAGACTGCTCCTTAGGAGCAGTCTGATCTGGGTCCACACTGTTTGCCGGTATGCAAAAAAAAGAAGTTTGCAAGAATATTCAGCAGACGACATAAACAGACGACATTTTCAGATGCAGTTTTTCTTGGCGCTTTAAGCTTAAGGTTAACTACAGTTGCCTTTATGATATGACAACGGCTGTATCTCAATCAAATTTTAGACTAAATAAATCTCCCCACACTATACGAATAGTGGAAGAGTCTAATTTTAATTTTAGGTATGTCAAGCTATTGTGTAATTTAAATATTTCTTCAGAAAAAATGCCTAAACTTTTGGCAAACAATGTCGACTGTAGCCTCTGATCTGGATCTGCACTGCTTGCCAATAACCCTTTATGGGGTCTCAGACTAAAAGGGATTAAGGAAGCTAGATACACAGAGTAGCTCTCCTCTCCTTCACATCAACCCCCTTCTGAAAAAGATAATTAAAAAGTAAACATTTGCCCCCTCCCCCCACCCGCCCCCGTCCCCACACTCCCTATGGAAGCAAATACCTACCTTTTAGAGTAGACCTTTTTTAGAAGGGGTGCAAAATAATTTGAACAGAGTTGTCTCCCCTGAAAGTTCTCTTTAATTATAATAGATGGATCATCAGACTCAATCCATTTATGCCAAGCGTCTCATAAAAGGGACATTGATAAACAGTGTAGACCCAGGGTCTACAGCGTTTGCATTAAACACAGAAAAGTCCAAAAAGTTAAGGTAGAAGAGTCCACTCGGCATAAATGGGTTATTATATAAAGGAGTACGTGCATTAAGGTACAATTCCCCTCCCCCCCCCCCCTTCCCCCCCTTCTTAACAGATATATCTCTACATATCGAGGGTTGAGCGCAAGACTATGGTAACTCAAACATATTTTTGAAACCCTTGTTTAGGGGCAACTTGGACCCCTTTGTAAACAATGCAAATTTAGACTACCGTCAGGGTAGCTGACGGGCCGATGACGGCCCGATGTAGATTTACGTAGAATGCTAGCTGGGATGAGGTCAAAGACCAGTCTTGGCAATGTAATCGTTACAATTTTAATATCATTAATTTTACATCGCTAATGCATGAAAAAATGGCCAAAAAAGATATGAAGGCCGGGAATGACTCTTTCTGGATTGCGTTTTGATTTGGTGTTATAATGTTTAAATAAGGATTTATTTGGGCTCTCGTTAGATAAAATAAGCAAACATATGCTATCTTTGAAATTTCTGGAAACTTTTAACACTTGACTGGTACATGTAAAGAACAGATATGAATATCACACAGGTATTGATATATGATGTAGATCTTGTCACAAGTTACAACACATTTCAATCTCATTTTGGCATTCTGGTGTGCTCTGTACTAACTAAGCGTTGCAATTTGTTGAAAATGCTGAAAAAAGCGTTTTTACAGTTGTTTCCCAAATTTTTTTGTCAATTTTTAAGTTCAGAAAGTGGCCGTTCAGAGAAAAAAAAGTAGAAAAAAAAAGAACAAAAAAAAACAAAAAAAAACAAAAACAAAAACGTAAACTACAACCATTCCACTGAATGGTTACAGAGAAATCCAAGTTATTTACAGACTGATTTTAGGCATCCTTAGTGCACGTAGTCTTTTCTAATGTGATATATTCCCCTAGGTTGGTAAGTAATGAATAAATGAGCCGGGACGTGAGAAAACGTACCTTCTGACATGTGCGCCCAACAATACCTCAATCAGCCAGCGCGTCCGCGCAGTCAGGGCCCAGTTATTCAAATCGTCGTTAGCTTAATGAGCTCGTTAGTGGTCAAATTGCTAACTGTTCTAGTAAGTACAATATCTAATTCACAGGTATTTTTTCTAAAAAAATGTGAGTAGCTTTTGCAAATGCAAAAGCTACTCACATTTTTTCAGCAAAAATATTAGCGTATACGTCATATTTAATGATCAAAGTTTTAACGGTACGTTAACTAACGACATCGTTAGTTTTGAACAACTGGGCCCTGATCAGTCGTTGTTGTCCGCAAAAAGAAAATTGGCATCCTTGGCTATCAAAAATGCTCCCAGAGAAGATTCTGATCAGACTGTGCTAATGCGCAAGCTGAACTGAATCTTCGCTAGCTGATCCCACATGTCCAAAGGTACGTTTTCGGATATTGCGGCTCAAATAATTGAGTGATATATCGTCATTTAGAAGCTCCCGGAGAAATAAACAACACCAGTAATATATTGGAGCTAGAAAATTACGTGTCATTAGATGTTAGTCAAAGTAACAGCAAGTGTTATAATTACGAGCGTTTTACAGACACACTGATTGAAGAGATTACATCCAAAAACCAAGATGACACTGACTAAGATTTATGGGGGGAAAATGGTAGGTTTCTAGGCATGCTTTATGTTTTGTTCTTAAGACATCTGCAATCCGCTGATTTCTTGTTGTCTACGCCCACGGTCCCACGTGTCTACGCCCACGAGCCCAGGGGCGTAGACAATCTTCACTCATTAATGCCGAGTGGACTCTTCTGCATTACATGAAACTCTTTTGGCCGGTTCATTTCAAAATAAGGAGCGTCTGTTTTATAGCAGCTCCTTACTGTGCAAACAATTCTGTGACATCTGATCTGGGTCTAATATCCAATTCATGGGATGCTAGGCATAAATGTTTGCTCTAAAGCATTTTACGAAAAGTCATAAACTCGTCCAATACTATTTTTGTTATGCTGCTTAACCGTTAGCTTTTACAAAAAGAAAAAAAAAAAAAAAAAAAAAAAAAAAGAAAAAGAAAACAAACCTTGGTCTCACAATGTGAGCTAAGCGTTGACCAAGGTTTTTTTTATTTTGCGTAGACCAAGCTTTTTGTGAACGCTAAAACCTGTATTATGGCACGTTGAAGATAACTTGCGCTTTGGGACAGGTTATAATTCTATATAAAAAGGTAGGCTTGTTGAATTTGTAATGCAAAGTATAACAAAATCACATGTACCTATGTATAACTGCTCTTATTGCTCAAGGATCGAAATGGGCATATTCTGTGCAAGACAATATAGTGCACTCGTGAAAATGCATATCCCGGATGGATTCACATCTATGGCCTCCAAAGGAGACCATCTGAATGAATTGTCAAAACTCATTTTCTTTGAAATTTCGCAAAAACCATCGCTAATTTTCATTTAATGATCTAGCCTACAATGTGCTAAAGCTCAAGTTGTATATGCAGCGTACCATACGATGGGTATTTCATGTAACATTAACCCATTTTAGTCTGGATACCCCAAGAGAGCAACTGACAAACAGTGCATACCCTGATCAGACGCCGCAGAATGCGGGTCTGATCAGGGTCTCCACTGTTTGCTAATAGTTGGCCATTTTTCTAAAGAAATATCTAAATCACATAGCTTGACATACCTAAAATCGAAATTTGACTCTTTCCATATAGAGTTTGCGGGGGATTTATTCAGTCTTATAAAACTTCAGACACAGAGAATCGATTCTGAAATACTTATCAGCAACGACGACAATCACGTATCGTCAAAATATATATCCTAACGGTCTCACAGCGACTGACTGTAGGTGCAAGTCACTGACGCGATTTCTAACTATTGTATTTTTCTAGTGTCTGAATATATCGTTTAATTTCGAGCATGGATAAAAGTGATAAAAATTATTCAAGCGTTACTGCAATGTTGCTGTCATACTGTTAGGCAAACAGGGCTTTAGTCTGATTCAGAGTCGTTACTTAAACAAACTATCTTTTTTAAATCGTGTTGACAAGATTGCAATTGTTTTTATTTAGACACCGTGTTTCTGTAAGCCCCTACTGTTTGCTTGTCATCTAACTATTACCACATATTCCTAGCTCAATAGATTCCTCAACCGAAACGTAAAAAAGGCTAGAGTCGAAAGTTACAATAACGTAAAAAAAAAGACACAGGCTGACTTTACACAAACGTTTAGCACGTGATTTACACAACAGCTCCAAACAGTATGAGTATCAAACCCCTAACTAAAAATCTAAAATTATTATAATAAGATTACAGTTGATCCCCAGCGGTGAAAAAGGGCCATCAGATATTTTTTTTCACCTATTTACGTACAAAATACTTGTATAGGGGGGGGTTACGATGTCTAAACTAGATCGGCGACTAATTTAGCCCCAACCGGCATATCCTGCAGAAGACAGGTATTTTGATCCCATTTGCGCCCCTTTACGAGAAATGTGATCCTTCCTTACCTCATTTATATTTGATTCATTTGGCCCCAGGGAGCGATTTGGCACTACGAGAAATGTGATCCTTCCTTACCTCATTTATATTTGATTCATTTGGCCCCAGGGAGCGATTTGGTGGTGCCAAATCGCTCCCTGGGGCCAAATGAATCAAATATAAATGAGGTAAGGAACCACCAAATCGCTCCCTGGGGCCAAATGAATCAAATATAAATGAGGTAAGGAAGGATCACATTTCTCGTAAATGGGGCGCAAATGGGGTCAAAAAACCTTCCTAAATCTTTAAGTTCGTATGCACTTTTTAATTTCTAATATTCAATTCTTGAGATTTCTATGCTAATGTACTTGATATAATTTTTGCTCACTACTATGGCAGGTGCTCTGGCTAGTACCCAAATGCAACAATTATGGGCATATTATCTAGTCAGGATTCGAAGATTTCGGCAACATTGTGTCCCCTATGGCAAACTATTGTAATTTAAAAGGCATTCCTAAAAAAAATATTTTTTTTTTTTTTTTTTTTTTGTTTCTTTTTTCTGAGGTCAAAGTCTCCTATTTTCCTTGCTTTATAGTATTAGGCTTATTGGTCTGTTAGGTACCGTGACTCAAACAAGAATGGAGTAAAGAAGTATAATATATCCTAGTAAGAAGACCGGGATATTCCATTTTCACTTTGTTTTATTTTCGGACACTCAGACATCACTTCTTCTATCATTCTTTCCTCCCGGCTCCTTTCACTATTCTCTGCGGACATGTTATCGACATGCAAGACAACCTAGAGACGTGGCCATGCCATCTAAGCTTCGCTATGGCTAAGTTATCGTCACGCATTACGACTGACTCCCGGATCCTATTGCGAAGCTCCTTATTCACAAGCATATCACCTCAGTACTTTGGATTCTTCTCTCAAGCTCTGCTGTAAGGGCCCAGTTATCACAAACAAAGGATAATGGACAATATGAGCGTCTGCATCAGCTAAGTTTTAGAAGCAAGTGAGATGTTCTTGTCTCTCTATGACTCAGTTTGGAGAGAACAATTCTGGAAATTATTTCTGGTTTAAATCCCATGTTAGAGATGATTAATCCCAGATATTTTAAGTTCTCCACTGCTTCTAGCCTCTGGCCTTTGGGTGAGTAGCCTGACTCAAACAAAGGTGAGTAAAGGTACGTTCACATTCCCTAGTAAGAAATCCATGAGTGATTAATATTTGATCTCTCTATTATGGCAAAATACTTTTCAAATAATTTCAAATAATTTTTAATTTAATAAATACTTCAATGAGTCAGTCTCTCATCTTTCTTTTGAATTATTACCGTATAGGTACGGTAAGTACCTTGACTTAAGTAAGATAGACCTTATGACTAGAGCCTCCTGATTAGAATATTTGATCTTAGCAAAATCCATTTTTGTTTGAGTAAATGTACTAGCATACATATTTAAAAGCATAATCGTTTCAAACGAATGAGAAGCGAAGGCAGCAGAAATAGTAACGCATAATGAATGTGAAATAAGATATGCTATTTACGTAAGCAAGACATTTATCTCTCATGGGCCCCTTATGGAAGAATTTGGTCCAATCCATTCCTATTATCATTTAAATAAGGGTACTAACCAAACAACTAAATAAAAACTCTTAGGAATATTAGGCTTAGACTTCAGAAACAATCACTGAAATAGAAACTGTGTATGAAACTTACGATATTTTATATTTTATCAGAAGGAAGACAGACATATCGACCTCTCCGTGACTCCCTTACTAGGAATCGTAGCATTACTTTCTTCATTTTGGTTATTCATGGCATCTACTAAACTACTAAAACGTGACGATTTAAACAAATTGACGGATGCGTCTCCTTACATAAAACTAAACGAACATATATATGAAATCTAAAGATTTTTGCCATTAGGAAGATACGTTGACTCCACCTCTATCTTTAATACCTCTACCACACTAATAAGCATCATTGTGTGAAGGAAAAAGAGGCGTGCACTTCCAGATATAACAAATAAAGTTGGAAACGTGTATTAAATTACAATACTTTGAAATAAGGAAGACATATATACTGAACCCGTTCTGGGCCCCTTAATAAGATGTGCTTCTCCCTACCTCCATAATTATAATTTGAGCTACGCTCGTAGGAAACCAAGCCAATAGGCATAACTAGTTCCAGTATAGAATTAACAGCCGCGACGCAAGAAATGAGCGTGAAAATTATAAGCATAATATATATGTATATATAAAACAAAACTAGGAAACTATGTCTATTTGAAGACATATTCACACCATGATGGGCTCCAGATAAGAGGAATACAACCCATCCGAAAGATATCCTTCTTCGTAATAGGTATTATTATCCCAAGGAAAATACGAGGCAAAATTAACAATTTCAAAGAAAACAAAAAGCATAACATGTTCGGTAACCTGACATAAAAAACAACAACAAAAAAAAAAAAAAAAAAAAAAAAAAAAAAAAAAAACATAAATATTATAAACAGGCTCGTTAAAAGCCCAAATAAATACATGCGATCTAAATAACCCCACCCATATCCTGTTTGTTTAAGCATGTCTACCTGACTACTAGGCAAACATATTTCTAAAAAACACGCCTATTCAAATATATAGAAAATTTTACCTCCAAAAACTGAAAAGTTTTGAGATAAAATCTGTAATATTTTTCATATTTCTGCTGAAAACATAGATTGTGGGTACTCGTCGAGGCGGTTCTAACGAGTACCCATAATCTATGTTTTTGAGCAGAAATAAGAAAAATAATGTATACCCCTGTAAACCCCAGTTTTATTGTATAAAAGTGGGGTTTAAGGGGGTCAAAATTATATAGCCATGTTTTCGTGACGGCATACAGTGATCAACCCAAACTAAGAAGGAAAAAGAACTGTGCAAGTTTCATGGCCTAATTTTCTGATTGTTGATGACTTTCTATAAAACACTAAGCATTAATGAATAGTCATGAATATGCAAAGGCGCTTATTAACATATATAGATTATTAACAGGAACGCAGTTTATAAATGTTCATTTGACACAATTTATTAATCTGAATTGAGCAAAGTCTGGGCTATGATTAAATTATCTTGAGTTTCACTGTTATTTTATTTAATTTTTTTTTTTTTTTTTTTTTTATTTATTTATTTATTATTATTATTATTATTATTTTTTTTTTTTTGTCTTTTTTTTTTGTTTGTTTTCGTCAAAACCGTAGTATATACATAAAAAAAGTGTGTACACACGCACGTACGATGGACAAGCGCAAAGCAATATGTCCCATAAACTTCTTTGATGTTGATGAATACTAAGGGTCATAACTCTTCAAGTACACGACAGAAGGCTAGGAAATCATAAACTGGTCAGCAATTTATTTTCCTGGGAAACCCACATAAAATTTCAAGATCCTGGTGTACACGGTTCTTTAGTTATGAAACATACCTGCAGTGGGAAATGCTAAAGTCAAACGTCAAATATTATTTTCTGATATCGCGATGGCAATCTTGCAAATTAAGGAGACGGTTGCCGCACCGCCACCAGATTTAATATACCGCATTTCGACAATCAATTTCTTGTTACAGTAATCCTAAAAATTACCTAACAAATAAATCCCTGCTAACAGAGATAACGCTAAATTCGACATACAAACATATTAGCCTTCTCCAGTAAAACGCGCCAGGTCTGCTGTGTCGCGAACAAAATTGTAACCCGAGGTCTTACTAAAAACCGAGAAGGATCTTTTACCCGAAAACGGCAGAAAAAGGCGCTATTTGATACCGAAAAAGGACTTTAATTCCAGCGTTAATCCCCATTCGTTCTATAGTCCTATAAAATTTCAGACAGCCGCCCCCATCAGTACACGCAGTGCTTTATTTATTGTTTTTAACAAGAGCAACTTTGCACGTAAAATAAAATCTTGAAGGTTCCCTTTGGACACCAAAACCACACAAACAAGCCTGGCGTTAAGAAAAGACAGACATGTCAATTAATTTTTCATTGGCAATCGAAATATAAATTTTCAAGATCTTAGCATACTGTGGTCTTTAGTGATGCAGCATACGCAAAGTTTTGCGGATAGACAAACATGGTGGATACAATATGTCTCAGCTTTTTTTTTTCAACTTGGGGGCGTAATGGTCACTCTCAGACAGACGGGCTCCTGTCATACACAATCCCACAAATTATCTTAAAGTCATCTCCGGAGCATTATCACTTTCATCTATAATAAGATATTCCCCGGAAACACGTCTAATTTCATTAACTTAGCGAATAAAGTCTGAACATTGCAGGTTTGCCTCCTTTTTGTGCACAACTGTGCATTTGAATTTGAGCAGGGGCACACCATTTCCTACAATATTACATGTCGCCCCGGCGAAGACTCAGGTCAGTCTATACATTCGCGCAGTCTAATCAGAGTCTTCGTAAAGCACTCTGTGGGTAGCCAATGATTCAAATCCTTTCCAGGCGGGCAGTTCATACTTAAATCAGCCTGCGCATCCGCGCAGGCTGATTTGCGTCTTCACTGGGCGCACATGCAATCTTGTAGGAATGGCTATGTCCCGGCTTATTTAATAACATATAAAAGGGGAATGTTCTTGTTGCTGAATTAGAAGATTGGTTACAGTTTCAAGGGAGACAATTTTGTCAAAATTGCTTTTGCCTCCGTTCTGAAAAGTAGCGTAATCTGCCTCCTGGAAACAGGCCTAATCTGGAAGGAAAGCATTTGCTTCCCATGGGAGTGAATTCTTTCCTTTTAGAGTAGGTCCTTTTACAGAAGGTGCTTAACTTGAAGGAAAGCAAACAGGGAGTAACAAAAGTTGTCTCCCTTGTAGAGAATTGCGGAAACTCTAACATGTGTATCTAGTCCTTTTAAAGGTTATGTAGAGGAAGATATTTTGTGGAAGTTCAGACAAAATTTCTTTGATAGATGTAGACTATTAGGAAACAGAAATTGATAATCGTTAACAGTAAAATTCTTACTCCACTTGTTTGACGCTGGCTTAGGTGGCTCAGTTGGATGCGACTGGTGATCAGGCTCCCCGCCGGATGTGGTCACATTCTTTTGAAGAGATTGATTGGATGCACTTCCGACAATCAATTTTCTTGTTACAACCATCCTAAAAAAATACCTAACAAATAAATCCCTGCTAACACTGATAACGCTAAATTCGACATTCAAACATATTAGCCTTCTCCAGTAAAACGCGCCAGGTCTGCCGTGTCACGTAAAAAAATGTAACCCGAGGTCTTACTAAAAACCGAGAAAGATCTTTTACCCGAAAACGGCAGAAAAAAGGCGCTATTTGATACCGAAAAAGGACTAATTCCAGCGTTAATCCCCATTAGTTCTATAATCCTATAAAATTTCAGACAGCCGCCCCCATCAGTACACTCAGTGCTTTATTTATTGCATTACGAAAACATACCTATATAATTTTGACCCCCTTAAACCCCACTTTTATATAGTAAAACTGGGGTTTACAGGGGTATACATTAATTTTCTTATTTCTGCTAAAAAACATAGATTGTGGGTACTCGTTAGAACCGCCTCGCCGAGGCGGTTCTAACGAGTATCCACAATCTATGTTTTGAACAGAAATATGAAAAATATCTGAAATTTTTATCATTTTTTTTTCCTTTTTTGGTTGTAAAATTTTCAATATATTTGAATAGGCATGTTTCCGTAATGTTTTTAACAAGTTAGAGCAACTTTGCACGTAGAATAAAAATCTTGAATGTTGCCTTTGGACACCAAACCCACACAAACAAGCCTGACGTAAAGAAAAGACAGACATGTCACATCACGAAAACACGCCTATATACTTTTGACCCCCTTAAACCCCACTTTTATATAGTAAAACTGGGGTTTACAGGGGTATACATTATTTTTCTTATTTCTGCTCAAAAACATAGATTGTGGGTATTCGTTAGAACCGCCTCGGCGAGGCGGTTCTAACGAGTACCCACAATCTATGTTTTGAGCAGAAAAGTGAAAAAATATCCGAATTTTTTCTCTGAAAATTTTTATTTTTTTGTGGTAAAATTTTCAGAATATTTTGAATAGGCGTGTTTTCGTAATGATTAATTTTTCATGGGCAATCGAAATATAAATTTTCAAGATCCTAGCATACTGTGGTCTTTAGTGATGCAACATACGCAAAGTTTTGCGGACAGAAAGACGAAGGGAATGACAAACATGGTGGATGCAATATGTCTCAGCTTTTTTTCAACTTGGGGGGCGTAATGGCCACTCTCAGACAGACGGGCTCCTGTCATACACAATCCCACAAATTACCTTAAAGTCATCTCCGGAGCATTATCACTTTCATCTATAATAAGATATTTCCCGGAAACATGTCTAATTTCATTAACTTAGCGAATACAGTCTGAACATTGCAGGTTTGCCTCCTTTTTGTGCACAACTGTGCATTTGAATTTGAGCAGGGGCACACCATTTCCTACAATATTACATGTCGCCCCGGCGAAGACTCGGGTTAGTCTGTACATTCGCACAGTCTAATCAGAGTCTTCGTAAAGCACTCTGTGGGGAGCCAATGATTCAAATATTTTCCAGGCGGGCAGTTAAGACTTGAATCAGCCTGCGCATCCGCGAAAAGTTGTCTCCCTTGTAGAGAATTGCGGAAACTCTAACATGTGTATCTAGTCCTTTTAAAGGTTATGTAGAGGAAGATATTTTGTGGAAGTACAGACAAATTGTCTTTGATAGATGTAGACTATTACGAAAGAGAAATTGATAATCGTTAACAGTAAAATTCTAACCCCACTTGTTTGAAGCTCAGTTGGATGCGAGTCCGACTGGTGATCAGGATGTGGTCACATTCTTTTGAAGGGATTGATCGGATGCACTTCCGACTGGTGATCAGGCGGTCGCGGGTTCGATCCCCCCTGACCCGGCAACATGTCTTCCTGGAGATTGATCTTGAAATATTTTCTACGATCATGCTCTCCGTACCGAGGATTCAAGAATGGCAGTTGTCAGTTTCTGGCGGAAGAATATGCACAAGTACTGGGTAACCGGTAGAGGACTGAGTCTGCCCAGAAAAAAAAATGTGATAAGGTTAACTGACCAGCTAGACATGACCTTAATAGTGTCGACTGCTTTAATGCCAAACCAACCATCCAATCACTTGTTTGATATTTAATGACAATTGTGCTTTAAGCATTTTAATTCCTGATAGAAAAAAAAAGTTCACTACAGCTTTTAGAAATGCAATCAGACTTGTGTTAAACAAGTGCCTTTTGAAGAGATTGATCGGATGCACTTCAGACTGGTGATCGGGCGGTCGCGGGTTCGATCCCTCCCCCCCCCCCCCCCACACCCCCATGACCCGGCAACATTTCTTCTTGGAGATTGATCATGAAATATTTTCTACGGCCATTCTCTCCTTACCGTGGATTCAAGAAGGGCAGTTGTCAGTTTCTGGCGGAAGAATATGCACAAGTACTGGGTAACCGGTAGAGGACTACGAGGGTCGGGCAAAAAGTTCTGTCACTAATAGGATTACTTAGTTTTATCCCAGGTATATTTTAAAATCTTCACTGCACTTGAATGGTGTGTTCAATAACTAACGATACCCGTTTATTTCGTGCAATTTGCTTTCCAACTGACCGAGTTATTTCAAATTGAAATAGATGCAGTATATACACTGACCAATTTACTTGTTACATTGGAACATGGACCAGACGACTGAAATTCGTAGCTATATTAAATGCCGCATTAGGCTTAATATAGATTCAAAGCAGATATTTAATGAATTGTTTGGTATATATGGACCTCGGACAATTTCAATGCGCACAGTTTTAGGTGGGTTAAAGCTTTTAAAGCTGGGAAATTTTCTGTTGAAGATGATACGCGTCCTGGAAAGCCTAAAACCTCTGTTACCAAGGCTAACATCGCTGCTGTAAAGATTGTGGTCGAACAGGATGCTCGATTGTCTGTCAAAGATATAGCTAGTTGTACTGGCATATCAGAAGGCAGTGTGCAAACAATTCTGAAAAAGCGTTTGGACCTGAGAAAGGTTTGCGCTAGGTGGGTACCTCATTTGCTCACTGAGGAGCAAAAGACACAACGCCTTAAATGTGCCTGGGAACTTTTGAAAACATACAAAGGCTGTAATAATCGGATTATTTTTAACTTGCTAACAGGTGATGAAACCTGGGTGCACATGTTTGAGCCACAAAGAAGGGCTGTTAATAAGCAATGGAAGCAAAAAGATAAAAAACGCCCATGTATTGCCAAGAGAACCATAAGTTCGAAAAAGATGTTGTACGCAATTTTCTTTAATTCAAGTGGGCCAGACGTTCAAGTGCCTTCTCCATCTGGTCATACAGTCATTGGCCGATTCTACAAGAATTCTGTACTAAAGAAAATGAAAGAATTTTACAATAAGAAACGATCAAGCAAAGGATGGTCAGGAGTCCACCTTTTACATGACAACGCCTCTTCTCATAAGTGTTAAGTTGTTAAGTCTTTTTTGGCTTCTGGAAAGGTGAAAGTTTTAAACCATCCACCTTATTCACCTGACCTGAGTCCATGTGACTTCTTTTTATTTCCAAGGCTTAAGAAAATGCCTTCTGGAAATAAATATACGTCTACAAGTTCTCTTGGCAGCGCTATTTATCAGTGTCTCCAACAGATACCAAAAAAGAAAACTATGTATCTGCTTTTCGCGACTGGGTAAAAAGGTTACAAAAATGTGTTTCAGTAAAGGGGGAATACTTTGAAGGTTTGTAATAAAAATATGTTTGATAAAACGTAGCACTGAAGTAATCCGAACCCAGTGACGAAATATTTTGCAGGACCCTCGTAAGTCTGCCTAGAAAAAATGTGATTAGGTTAACTGACAAACTCAACATGGACTTAATAGTGTTTACTGCTTAAATTCTAAACCAAACAGCCAATCACTTGCTTGGTGACTCAAGAAAATTGTACTATAAGCATTAATGCTCCATATTTCTCAAAAATAGCCATTTTATTCTCCAAGAAAGGTTTAATTTGTTCATATATGATATTATTACAATCATAAAATGTGGCACCTGACAGTCTGTAAAATTTCGTTCTTGAAATGGATGAAAAATTAAGTGATTTTTTTGCCCACATTAATTCAGAGGTCCGTTTTGGCTTTTGGAGGACTTAAAATAATGCATCACGAAAACATGCCTATCTTATTTTGACCCCCTTAAACCCCACTTTTATAGAATAAAACTGGGGTTTACAGGGGTATACATTATTTTTCTTATTTCTGCTCGAAAACATACATCGTGGGTACTCGTTAGAACCGCCTCGCCGAGGCGGTTCTAACGAGTACCCACAATCTATGTTTTGAGCAGAAATATGAAAAATATCAGCGTTTTTTATCTGAAAATTTTCAGTTTTTGGAGGTGAAATTTTCTATATATTTGAATAGGCATGTTTTCGTAATGACCTTTCAAAGCAAGTAATAGCTTAATGTAGGTCACTGATGAGGCCTAATTGGACGAAACTAGCTGGCTAGCCTAGCCCAGACAAAATGACGCCTCTGCTGTTTTCAGTTTTGTGTGTGTTCATTCACGAAAGCATACCTATATAATTTTGACCCCCTTAAACCCTACTTTTATATATATTTTATAACAATAGTTTTCTTATTTCTGCACAAAAACATAACCTGTTTGTATTCGTTAGAACCGCCTCGGGGAGGCAATTCTAACGAGTGCTCATAATCTATGTTTTGAGCAGAAATATGAAAAAATATCAGAATTTAATGTAAAAAAAAAAATGAGTTTTTGGTGGTGAAATTTTCAATATATTTGAACAGGCATGTTTTCGTGATGATTTCTCTCAATGGTCACTTATTAAATCCAATTGACTGGAGTTTATTCTTAGTGCCCAATTTCAAATAACTTTGAATTTAAAATATTTGCCGTCTGCTCAGAAAGTAAGGCAAATTAGCGTTTTTTTTTTCCTGCAGCCAATTGGTGGATTCCAAGAAATTATCTAGTGCATTACTTATCTCAAAGTGGCATCAAGAAGCATCTTCAAAAAAGAAGAAAAAGCGATTAAGAATGGTAGATTATGTTTGCGTATTTTTTATTTTTTTTTTTTTTTTTTTTTTTTTTTTTTTTTTTTTTTTTTTGTTTGTTTGTTTGTTGTTTTTTTTTCTATATCTTAATAGAGGATCTTAAAATGAGTTTCATTTACACCCGAAACTTTAAGAGTTTCTTTGTCAAGGCACATCCCCACTTATGTAATATAGGGATCAAACATGGTTTTTCATGCATTAACATTCGCCAGGTCCGGAGGGAGGTGTTGAAAACCGAGGCCTCCGGCCTCGGTTTTCAACACCTCCCTAGGGACCTGGCGAATGTTTATGCATTGAAAAACCATGTTCGATCGCTATTATTGCATAAAAACTGAAAACATTTGCTACATTTCGCGTTATTTCTTGCACTATTTTGTTTCGCCTTTTCACCGATGTCTCGCGAACGAAATTCCACTGAATTTGCTCCTTCTAGGGCCGGGAAGTACACATCACGTAACGACAACAAATCTGTGGCCCCGTTACGAACATATTGAAAGTTGCGTAGCCGTGCATTTATAGCGCGTGAATTGCCTTGTTAATACACGGCTTTTCGCCGGTTAATGCACGGCTGTTAATAACGTGCGACACTGCTTTTTATGCAATAATACTGGGTAAGGGGGTGATATCTAATTTCATCTTCGTATGCGCCTTTCAACACACATAATAACATCATTGCGTCATTTAGACATACCGCAATATAAATCCATGGAATAACTGTCAAGCCAGAAGATAATATTACCAATAAAAATAGCTTGCTCGATTTTACTTCTTATGCGTCTTTCGTTTTAGTATTTTGTCACCGTCATCTTAAACGTTAACAATAAGATATATCTACACTCGCTAAATTTACTGTCATAACACGCTGTCAATAAACATACAGATTTAGAAAAGAGAGATTGTAGGCCTGATATCTATATTTATTTTCATTCTTTTTTTCTACCGTTAAGTGCACTGTGATATTAATACGACTTTGTCGAAAAAGAAATTGTTAATCATTAACAACAACTTACACTTATAAAATAGTAGTGCAACTTGTTTGATGCTTTTTTCACAATTGTGCTACAAATACATGTACAAGCATTATAAATGCGTCAAACCCAGATGCACTACTATAGACTAACTATGTGACCAGTGATATGTGCGACCACAAATGTACTGGTCCAACAAAAGCTTGAGTGGTTCGGTGCTTATCCTAAAAAACAATAAGCGTCCGTGATTTAGCAGAGACTATTGACACGGCGACCGTGCCGAAATAGCAACAAAACAGTCAATAACGCCAAATATTCCAATTGCAGGGGGTTGAATCACGCGACTCATGACGTCAGCCTACAAAATTTGTGATTGCCGCAAATTTTGAAATTTGTCTCCACTTCGAATTTTATTTCTATCTATTCTCAGTCTCTTTATAAGCTAAGCATGATTCGTTTAGTGCATAAGGTACACTTTGATGTACATTTTTTGATAACACATAGACTGTACGCTCTTTTCATGTGATAATCTAAAAAAACTTCGACACAATTATGTGTTTGTTCGACCGGCTTGTAAATCATGTAAATTGTTGTTATTTTTATTTTATTTATTTATTTTTTTATTTTTTTTTTTTTTTGTTCTGCTTTTCATGATGTGTAGACTCGCAAAAACAAAAGACCAAAAGGAAACAAAGACAAACGCATAAACGGTCAAAAGTCTTTAGGAAAAATTCTGAAGCAGTAAAATGGATTTCAGGTAGCGAACGATAGTGTATGTCGTTGTGCCTGTTACCGGCATACACTAGTTTTTGGTTTTTGGAAAGCATGGCCCCTGCCCATCGGGGCCCGCAAAATAGATGGGCTGCTGCCCATCGGGGCCCGCAAAATAGATGGGCTGCCTAAAGCCTCCATAGCAGAGCTGCTAGTAACTAAGCAGGACCCGAATTCATGTGATCAGGTCGGGTAAAAGTCCCACAAATTTGGAGGCAATGTCTCTAAACTACTGAAATATTGTTGACTTCGACGTTATATAGCAATCGATGCAGTGTATTCAGACGTCAAGCATGGTCTGAAATCAATTCAGTTAGATCTGGCCAACCTACCTATGAAGTGTGTGATGATAATTTAGACGCACGGATATAGGTAGCACCTATTAAATTCATATTCGTTCCTGATAGAAAAATAGTTTTACCACAACCTTTAGAAATGTTAGAAATGCAATCAGACTTGCGTTAAGCAAGCGCCCATGGGAACGCTAAAGCTTGAAGATAGGTTTTAGGTTAGTAAAGGTAAACGGTTTTGTGTGTGGTCATTTCTTGATTGAAGTTTATGCTGAATGCCAAATTTCAAATTACTGTGATTTTTAAATATTTGCCGGCTACTAGGAAAGTAAGCTAAGGAAGCGTATTTTTCCTGCAGCCAGCTGGTGGATTCCAAGTAATTATCTAGTGTATTACTTATCTCAACAGTAGCAACAAGACGCATCTTCAAAAAAAGAAGAAAAAGAGATTACGAATAGTAGATAACTTGCACTCTCCAATATTTTAATAGAGGATCTTAAAATGAAGTTCATTTTGCACACAAAACTTTTACAATCTCCTTGTCAAAGTTACACCCCACTTTATGTAACGCTGGGTACGTATGCGCCTTTCATCTCATTTTAGTTTCATTTCGTTATTTAGACATACCTCAATATATGTCTATTGAATTGCTGTCGAGTCAGAAGGTATTATTATCAATAAAAATAGCTTGCTTAATCATACTTCTTTTGCGTATTCCGCTTTACCGTTTTTCATCGTCAGCTTTAAATTCCACAACTAAGTATTTCTACCATTGCTTAATATACTCATAAAATGCTGTCATGAAACTTCCAGATCATGGAGATTGTAGGCCTGCTACCAATGCTATATATTTATTTCCATACATTTTTTTTTCGATCGTTAAGGCCAAGTGCTATTATACGACTTCGTCGAGAAAAAAAAAAAACGTCTTCATAGGCCCATCAGTTGTTGGAAGGTACCTGATGTTATATTTTCTGTTAAACTTTGTTTACAGAATTCCTCATTAATGTTTGATGATCCGAGTAATTTTGTTCAACAACAATTTGAGCCGGAGGACAGCATTTCCTACATGAGTTCATGTGCGCCCGCGAAGACAGATCAGCCTTCACATCCGTGCAATTTGATCAGAGTCTTCGCAGGACATTCTGTGGGAAGCTAAGGATCCAGAGCATTTTCAGGCGGACAGCAAAGGCACTGATCAGCCTGCGCAGTCGCACAGGCTGATCAGAGTCTTCGCTGGGTGCTCATATAATAGTGTAGGAAATGCTGTGTCCCGGTTCTGTTGTATTTAGTTACATAACATCTGAAAATGGCTTCCTCATTAATTATTGATGATCCAAGTAATTAATTTTGTTCAACTACAATTAATGTATATTTTCCTTAAGAGGAATGAATACACTTTCAAGCTCTGTCAAAACTATTTAGATCCCTTTTGAAACGGGTCTACTGAAAGGGGTCTCTCCCCTTGGAAGCTAATGCTTTCCTTTTGGAGAAGACCCCATTTTGTGAAAGGATTTGGTGTGTACATCCGACTGAGCCACATTGTCCGGGTTAACTTCTTCAGGAATTTCAATATGAATAGCGATCAATTTCTACCATGTATTCTGTTTCACTCGTTAGTACGTTAAATAAAGCAAATGTTCAATTAATGTAGGGATGTGGTTCAGTTTTATTTACAACAATAATTCAGAGGGACAATAATGCGGAACTCCTCATGGCGACAGTCAAATACAGTCGACTCTCGTTATCTCGAAATCCAAGGGACTATGAAACACTTCGAGATATCCGTACTTCGACATATCAGATTTGCGGAACTGAGGAAAAGAATTAATCGAACAACCACCTTTAACAGAATGAGTCTTTAATTTGACTCCTAAGTTAGAGATACTGAAAATATTGTGGAAAAGAGGAGAAATTGCTCCTAAGGAGCAATTTCTCCTCTCTTCCACAATATTTTCTTACCTGTTGGTAGATCCCTGTGTTAAAACAGGGACTAGAGTTTCACTTCGAGATAAGCGGTTATTCGAGATAAGTGAGTTCGAGATAACGAGAGTCGACTGTACATGTAGTCAAGTTTATAAAATGCTTATTTTGTACTTGTTTTGAAATTACAACACTTTCCACACCGATTAATTTTGACCATTAACCCATTTATTCTTAGCGTCTCATAAAAGGGGCATTTGCAAACAGTGTAGACTCAGATCAGTCACATAATACTCTTCTGAAGCTGGCACAACTAAGATGGGATGGCCATGTTACCAGATAAAACGCTTATCTAAGAAAATCGGGAAGTTCAAGTGGGTAACATCACCCAGGGGTCCAGAAGAAATGTTACCTCATCAGAAGGAACAGATGAGAATTTGCAAAGCTCAGAGATAGCGCCAACAGTGAAAAGCCAGAACCAATACCTCACCATCCGAAGAATTTTCATCGGAGCTTTTCTTGCACAATATGAAACAGACAGTTCAGAACTAAAACTGGTCTAATCAATAATTAAAGAACACACGCAAGGCAATAGCACTGTTGTCAACAGACTTGACCCATTTATGCCTAGCGTCCCATAAAAGGGACATCGGCAAGCAGTGTAGTCCCAGATCAGACGCTGCAGAATGCGGCATCTGATCAGGGTCAACGTTTTTGTCATTAGATATAGGAATTCCTATAAAACCGGGACATATCAAAAATAACAAGCCACCTCTTTTTGAAATGGACCCATCCAAAGAGTTAAGATATAAGAGTCCACGAGGCATAAATGGGTTAAAGAGCATATTGATCATTGTCTGAAATTGACTGAGGAACATCAACCTCAATGAGGAGGGAGGCACATATTTCCCTGTTAGTTACCTTGAAAGCATATTGATTATGAAATATTTTCTACGGTCATTCCCTCCCATCCACTGATTCAAGAAGAGCAGTTGTTAGTTTCTGGAGTAAGAATGTGCACAAGTACTGGGTAACCGCTTATAGTACTAAGCCTGCCCAGGAAGCTTAAGCGTGAATAGGTAAGCGATAGGCAGGACATGACCTTAAAGGGAACGCAATATAAGTTGTAAGTATATCTTGAAGTAAAGTGCTTAACAGGCCATTTATTTTGATGCAAGAGTTTTCAAAATCGGCCCAGAAATAAGGAAGTTATGGTGGTCTGAATATACATTGTATTTAAAATGGCTTTCATGGATGCCGCCATATTGTAGGCTTTGTGACGTCACAGAGCCCAATTTAAATATGCAAAACCAAATTATAAAAAGTTTTTAAGAATAATTTTGATACAGATTTTTATAATATTTTAATTCTAGTGACAAGCAATCATCCCCCCCCCCCCCCACCCACTACCACACACACACACCCCACCAAAAGAAACCAACTTTATGAGAATAACTACCTTAATGAAACGAATTTTAATTTTTATGAAACCTCATTAAATATTCAAATTGGCGGCACCCATTTCACCAATATTAAAATATTCAATTGTCTATAACTTACTTTGTTTTCCACCGATTTAATCAAATTTGTGTCAAAAGTCATTGTTTGTAAAGTTCTTTACTTTAAAGCATAATACCTTCTAAGGTTGCGTTCCCCTTTAATAGTGGTTGACTGGGCTGCTCATCTCCAAAACAATCAATTTGAAAGCGTTCTCCTAATGTTGACAGCTGTGTTCTTAAACAGTTCCATCTTAAATAATTTCACTATTATAGATATCAAGAAGTTGTTACGGAGGAGTATTTGGTGATAATTCTAGGATATTTTTTGCTTATTTCACTACGAAAACTTAGTCATTTTAGGCTCAGATACCATCAAAGTGTATAGGCAATGGGTACCTTATGTCCGCAATGCCCCCTACAGTTTTTAAGTTGATCTTTTTTTTTAAACTGCACATATGTTTTTGTCGTTGTCGGAAGATGTACATGTGATTTAGGTATAATCCTCAGATTAATTCGGACTACTTTTTCCGTGTTTTGAACATTATTATTTTTCAGGCTCAGATACAGTTGACTCTCGCTATCTCGACCTCGCTTATCTCGAATAACCGCTTATCTCGAAGTGAAATTCTGGTCCCTGCCTAAACATGAACATCTAACAACAGGTACAAATGTTGTGGAAAAGAGGAGAAATTGCTCCTATTCCACAATATTTTCAATCATCACGAAAACGTACCTATATAAATTTGACCCCTTTAAACCCCACTTTTATATAGTAAAACTGGGGTTCACAGGGGTATATGTTATTTTTCTTATTTCTGCTCAAAAACATAGATTGTGGGTACTCGTTAGAACCGCCTCGGCGAGGCGGTTCTAACGAGTACCCACAATCTATGTTTTGAACACAAATATGAAAAATATCATAATTTTTTATCTTAAATTTTTCATTTTTTGGTGGTAAATTTTTCAGTATATTTGAATAGGCATGTTTCCGTAATGATATCTCTAACTTCAAGTGTCCTACATATATATTTGTTAAATGTGGTTAATCGAATTATTTTTCCTCAATTCTGCAAATCTGATATGTCGAGGTACGGATATCTCGAAGTATTTCAGAGAGTCACTTGGAATTCGAGATAACGAGAGTCGACTGTACTATCAAAGTGTATAGGTAGTGGGAACCTTATCTTCATCTCCTTTTAATAGTACATTTGTGTGCCGACCTTTTTGAAACTGCACAGGTGTTTTTGCCATGGACTGAAGATGAGCTCGTTATGTGGATTCTTCCTCAAATTATTTTTTCTTCTTCTTCTTCTTCTTCTTCTTCTTCTTCTTCTTGTTATTATTATTATTATTATTATTATTATTATTATTATTATTATTTTTGCGTTTTGAACTTAATCACTGTTCAGGCTCAAAAGACGGGGAACAAAAATCGCTGAATTTGCTTTTTTGGCTTATTTCACCACGACTTTTGGCCGAGGCGCTTCTAATGCGTACCCACAACATATGTTTTATCGAGAATTAAAGAAGATTATCCCTGAATTCTATCAACTACTCCTCCTTAGCGACTCCTCTGAGATGGACTTTATTGAAGTACACATGTACTCTTTTGCCGATTGAGTAACCCAAATATTTATGCATACCTTATTTCAGGAAGGTTTGTTTATTTCAATTTGTCTTTATAAAATATAAATTGAAGACGAGTAAGGAAAATCCAACATTCTTTTCAAATAATTGAGTCGGGGCACAGTATTTCCTACAAGAATGCACGTGCGACCAGCGGAGGCTCAGATCGGCCTGCACATCCGCGCAAGCTAATCAGAGTCTTCGCTGTTCGCATGAAGACGCTTTGGATCTTTGGCCTCACACAGAGTGTCCGATTAAGACTGGTCAGACTGCGCGGCTGAGCACATGCAGTTGTAGGAAGGCTGGGCCCTAGCTCACAATCTGCGGAATTCTTCTCTGTTTGGTCTCCACTGAACGAGATCATAGGGTTCGCTCCATGGGAAAACGTGTCTTTAGGCACATGCGGACAGCAAAGGTCCAGGTAAGCCTGCGCATGTGTGCAGGCTGATCAGGACCTTCACTGTCCGCTTATAGAATCATTGAGTACTGTAGAATATAACGAAATATTCCAAAGTTTCTGATCACACATTACAGTCGACTCTCGTTATTTCGAATTCCAAGGGACTCTCTGAAATACTTCGAGATATCCATACCTCGACATATCAGATTGGCAGAATTGAGGAAAAATAATTCGATTAACCACATTCAACAAATATATATGTAATTGGACACTTGAAGTTAGATATATATTGAAAATATTGTGGAAAAGAGAAGCAATTTTTTCCACTATATTTTTACCTGTTGTTAGTTTTTCATGTTAAGGCAGGGACCAGATTTTCACTTCGAGATAAGCGGTTATTCGAGATAGAGCAATTTCTTCTCTTTTCCACAATATTTTTACCTGTTGTTTGTTTTTCATGTTTGGGCAGGGACCAGATTTTCACTTCGAGATAAGCGGTTATTCGAGATAAGCGAGGTTCAAATAGCGAGAGTCAACTGTATATCTTCGCCGGCTGATCTGGACCTTCGCTGTTTGCATTTACCCAGAAGACACATTATCTCATGTTGATGCGCATATGATGAACTGGAAAAGCCAAGCCAGAATGCGGCAAGTCCGCCCTTTTCACTGTTGTTATCATATGGATCTTGTAAAGCGAAAAAGGGCCTTCGAACATATGTGACTTGTGCAGATCCAGATTTTCCTGCACTTGCGCAGTCTCATCTGGGTATCTGTTCTCCATTTATAAATTCTTTAGTATCCAAGGATTCTATTAGCGGACAGTAAATGCCCTGATCAGACTGCGCATCCGCGCAGTCTTATCCGGGCCTTGGCTGTCCGCATATGCCCGAAAACACCTTTTCGCCTGGCGAGGTCCATATGCCTGCAGTAATGCTGTTTCAGTTGGACAAGGCAATTATAACGAATTAAAAGACCGACTGTCAAAACGTCAATCAGGCTAAATATCAAATTATGGAAATAAGTGCCTTAGTTTGCAATAACTGATCAATGGCAATTAAAACCTCATTTATCGCATGCAGGAACAGCCCTGCTCTATTGTCGATTTCACCATTCCTGTGGACACGAATTTCGGCTTCTTGTGCAAAATGTATGCGGTTCGCAAAAACAAAGTTACATATTATTTTGAATTCATCTTATGTCCTCCAATTGTCCTGGCGACAGCCAGGACATCGCCAAAATATGTATTTAGTCTAAAATATTTTGACTGATATTTGTAGCGTTGTAGTATTGTTGGGTGCCGTTTCGTTACTTTCGCGTAACGTCATATAAGCCCGACTAAAGCCTGATGACGTCAAGATTAACAGTGATGTGTTTCAGTTACTTACATGCAGTTAATTACAATAATAATGCAGAAACAAATACAGAAAACAATTACGAATAGATTTGTTACATATATTCTTTCGTTTTATAGAGCCATGAAAAAAAAAAAAAAAAAAAAACAAGCGAAAGAAAGCTGTGCATGATTAGAATGAGAGCGACATTATCGGCGAATTGTACTCGTACCTCTGTGCTGTTGGGTTTTACCGAAAGTAGTGCCTTATCATATTTTGTTTGTTTTATCGGGAAATGAATGAAAATATTCCACCAATCAGAAAGCAGGAACGCGCATAAATGTGAAAAAAAAATTAATTATTTATCTTTTAAACGTAGCTAAAATGCTTATAGTTTGTGTAAATAACAACGCTGAATCCGACTACAGATCGAACTGCGCTTCGGCATAATCGTAGGAAACCTTTTATACTGTCAGACGTACATGTAAGCCCAACGCCGCCTTTGCAAATGTTCAGAAGTTGATCGGACTGCGGAATACGACGAAGGATGGACAGTTGATATTTGGAAAAGAAATAAAGTTCATTTTTTGCTTGGCGTGGTCAATATGTGATGTGTACAAATTGGCATTTTATACCAGCTGATACTAACAACGCTTTCACTGCCACAGGCGATAATAATAGGATTTTACAAACAGCATAGATCCAGATAAGACGGCTCAATGAGCCGTCTCATCAGGGTCTACGCTGTCTGACATTCAGTCTTTCAACTTTACATATATACGTCTTTCTAAACGATAGTTTGTTAAAATAAAAAAGCAGATTACTAATGTCGTCTGAAATTTGGCGCCGAAAGAGTTAAAAGGACTTACTACTCTTGGCAGATTCTCCACCATTTTTAACAAGGGAGACAACTTTGGTGAACTCTGGTTTGGTTGTCCGTACACCAAGTCCCTTCCGATTAGGGGTCAGTTAATCAAGGAAAAAAATGGCTCCCAAGGGTACCAAAGTCTTTCCTTTTAGAGCAGGCCCCATTTCTGTAAGGAGCTACATCTATTCTTGAAATTTTAACATTGCCCATTTAAGCTGACATTTTCTTCTTTCCTGTTAGACAAAGTTAGCTTTTGAAAAAGCTTACAAAGTCATCTAGTTATTGCTACATATTGTATGGGCATGTTCGCGAGGTTTAAAATTGTCCAAAAACTGAAACCCCACTTTCCATCTTTGGTGACACCGAAAGGTTGTCCTGGGATATCGTAGGGTGCCTTGGGGTGTTTAGACGCACCATAGTTTTGTTATTACAGCTTCCCTCATCTATTTCACACAGGCAGAAAAATGGGGCACTCATACTGAGATGTTTTCCGCTTCACTGTAAAAATCGTGTAGTACATTCCATACTCAGGATCAAGCTTTCTTCAACCAGGGCCTAGTTGTTCAAAGCGTCGTTAGCTTAACGAGCTCGTTAAGGGTCATTTCGTTTAGCGGATTCAATACACAATATTCTGATATTTTTTGCTGAAAAAATGTGAGTAGCTTTTGCACTGCAAAAGCTACTCACATTTTTTTTTCAGCAAAAAATTTCAGCATATTTGCGTATCACTCGATGTGAATTTTAACTAATCGTTAACTAACGACGTCGTTAGCTTTGAACAACTGGGCCCAAGATATTATCGTAATGTAGTCATCGTTGAGACATTGGCTAGTAAGACGGATACGGTCATTCCAAGTTGACAAAACACAGTACATGACCCCTGGTATTAAGCAGGCAGATCAATATCATTAACAAGCCTTGTCATGTTTGCTTTGATCTGATGGGTCGAGTGTTTACACGTAGATATCTTAGAACAGCTGAGCCACTTCAAGAACCAGAGCCGTTTAAGTAGCTATGATAAATTTTGTAGGTTCGTCATCGGGGGCGGTTGCTAAACTGTCACCAGATTTAACATACCACATTTCGACAATTCATTTTTTCTGTTACTACCAAGCTAATAACTGTTTTACAAATACTTCCCTGCTACCGCCGATAACACTTAATTCTGCATTCAAACATGAATGGTCTCTGGAACGAAACTTTTCTGAGTTCATAAAGTGTTGTTTTAACCCTGGTCCTGGCAGACGCTTCACATTATATGTACTCGTATATGTCAAATCTTATTTTCTCATAAAAATGTCGTCTGCTGCAATTTTGAATGGCGCCTTAGGGTAAATAAAGCATTCACGATATATGATATTATGAAACGCACAGCGCCTGCTAGTTAAGTTTCTCTTATCTCAGAGGGCACATCATGTTTATACAACTTCGCATTAACGTTAATATGACGTTATACAAATGTTACGACGCTGTATCGACGTTAAGGTGGAAGACAACAAAACTCAATATTGGGGTTAGAGACAAAAGTGAGAAAGAGAGTGGAAATTCAATCTTTCTAAAGAAGGTTTCTGCTTTCCGTTTGTGCCTCATAATAAATCTGTCGTTTTTATAACGTCACGAAATCGACATGGTTATCACGTTTTTGACGTCATTATTTATCCGCACAAAAGTATGTTTTTTTTTTGTTTTTTTTTTGCAATAACTTTACAAGGAATTGACATTTTGAATTTATTTTTTCACCAAACTATATGTCGGAACATGCCCTACGAATTGATATAAGTTGTGTTTTTCATACATGTTCAGAAAAACAAGTTATCGCTAGAAAAGTAAATTCTGGAAAAAATATGAATTCCTATCTTTCTCACATTTAAAGCCAAATTGCGCGAAATCTAGCTCGAAATCAATATTATTTTTTTTTAATTATTTTCAAGCCACTTCATTTCGGAAGATATTTATAAATAAAAAAATGGTAGGTCACCTAACTATTTTTTTTTTTCAGGAAAAGAGATTTTATAACCCTACCCCCTGACGTGCTAACATCCATTTTACGTCGGTTTCACGGATGACGTTAACGTTATATATGGTAGCTCTCATGATACTCTACGTACGACACGACGTTGTACAACATGGGGTACTGTTGCAAAATTACAACTTCTGAAAAAAAAGCAGATATGTCTTTTTTTTCACGAATCTTTTTTGAATTAAAAATAATTTGAGATAATGTGACAAGAAGATGGTGTCTCCAGATTAGATTTTGAGCAGTCTTGCCTTAAATACAAAAAAAGTACAAATTCGAAATATGACCTTGATGCAAATTATGCCATTATAATTTAAAATTGCGAAATGGTAATGTCTGCAGTTCTTGTGCAACGTACGAATAGGGTTCTCATGTAATTTGCGGACACTGCTGGTTCTCATCAGCCTGCGCGAAGGCACAGGCTGATGAGAACCAGCAGTGTCCGCTTACAGAAGCCGTGGCTATTGTATAATAATGTCTTAATATATAACATGAGCCACAGCAAACACTCCGAGAGACTTATCCCTTAAAGCGCCAGTCAAAACTATTGTCGTCTGCTTTGTCGTCTGCTTGTGATTTTAAAAGTCATTTTTGCAAACAGTGTGGACCCAGTGTGGATCAGGGTCCACACTGTTTGCCTGTATGCAAAAATAGGTTTGAAAAGTCTGCAAGAATATTCAGCAGACGACATAAACAGACGACATTTTCAGATGCAGTTTTTCTTGGCGCTTTAAGGGTTAACAAACCAAATATCTTTTCACCAGTCTAGAAACGTATGGTTATCCATAACGCTTGTTTTCTGATGGTCAGCCATAAAACACTTACCTTTTCTTTCAATTCAGATGGACACCAGCACAAAATACACAAAAACAACAACTGAGTCGGTCTATCACAAACAAACAATTTGGTTTGTGTACCCAGTGAAGACTCGGATCAAACTGGGCACCCTAATAGTCTTATCTGTCTTTGCTGTGCGCAATGGGTAAATAAGGGCCCAACTTTCCATTTCATGGAGACATTTAAGATGTTGATCTGGCTGGGCGGATGCCCAGGTAGATCTGAATCTTCGCTAAGCGCCCGCGTAATTATTGGTTCTGTCACGCGGTGGCTCAAATCATTTCATGTTATACATCAAATTTTTATCTAATGAACACTATTTTTGAAAACAAAATCTAAATCTTGAAATGCGGCGAGAATTTATAAAATAATTTGATCAATTGGTGGATTTTTCACTAAATGATTGGACAACCTGCCGATAAGACTAACTGGCCGCGCCCGAAATGACCTAAATTGTGTTGAAGGACCTTAAAACCCAATTACGAACAAACAATATATAAGTAACCATACTTTATATCTTTGTTTTTAATACTCTGAAGACATCGAAGTAAAATCTGAATGCAGGTCCATATATTACTGTGTTGAAATACCTTTTTTATGTAGTATCATAAAGTGACAGTTATCGAATAAACGTTTTTTGATACAACCATTAAGCTCTAATATTTAAGTGAACTATAATGTGTCACTCCCCTGTGATCCAGCACCGACGTATCCTAGGTATGTGACTATGTTTCTTGGCTTCGTTAAAAATCTACATGATTGAACGATTGACCTGGCACTATTTTATGACATTCTACACTGTTTGTAAATTAAGATAAAACATTGAATATGAGGTATTCTGTCCAACCCACACCTTGGGTCAATTCTGCTCTTTTCCGCATGCTGAACACCCTTGTTCGAACTGTCAACCGAAGTATTCTATGTCTATTACTCTTCGCCCTTCTATAGATGGCGCCTCTGTGGTATTTTTTGTTTGATTCCCAAGGTGCCGAGGTCGGCAACATTCTTTCGTGGAGATTGATCATGAAATATTTTCTACGGTCATTCTCTCCCTTCCGCTGATTCAAGAAGGGCAGTTGTCAGTTTCTGGCATAAGAATGTGCACAATACTGGTTAACCGCTTAGAGGACTAAGCCTGCCCAGTAAACGTGTGGGTTAGGTAAACTGACTACGCTCGACATGACCCCATTGGGTTGACTGGGCCGTAAAACCTCAACACAAACAAAATACTCAGCCTGTTCATTCTTTTCATTGACGTAAACCGACTTCATTCAGATGATGACAAATTCGTGGTGTTTTTCTTATTTTTCTCAGAAAAAGGGATTTGATATTTCATGCGATTTGCCTCCACTAGAACAGGATTTGACATTCTATGCAAATTGTCCCCAAGTGTCAAATCCTATTTTCTGGGAAAAATGAGAAAAAAATAATTCAAAATGTCGTCTGCTGAAAATCTGACTTAGAGATCTATATCTATTTTGTTTACTCGTTATTTTCTAGTCAATAGCCGTCGAGAAAAGTGGTTAACGTAATACAGTCGACTCTTGTTATCTCGAACACGCTTATCTCGAAATAAAAATCAGGTCCTTGTTTTAATATGGAAACTTTACAACAGGTAACAAAAAGGAGAAATTGCTCCTTAGGAGCAATTTCTCCTCTTTTCCACAATATTTTCAATATATCTCTAATTTTAAGAGTCAAATTACATATTATTCATTTTTGAAATGTGGTTGTTCGATTTATTTTTTTTTTTCAATTATGCAAATCTGATATGTCGAAGTATGGATATCTCGAAGTATTTAAGAGAGTCCCTTGGACTTCGAGATAACGAGAGTCGGCTGTATTTTGTTTACTCGTTATTTTCTAGTCAATAGCCGTCGAGAAAAGTGGTTAACGTAATAATTGGTTAGCGCAACAACTCTGCCATTACCGCATCTTAAATCAACAGACTCTGCAATGTGTCTGGCTAATACAATTTCTGTCAGGACAAGAAATAATATGAAAGGACGCGGATTAAAGCTTCATGAGTGTAGTGGGTGGAAGTAACGGTATTGTCAACACTTATCACTTCCATTCTACCGACAGGAACTTAATAATTGATGTGCCGTCTCAGACAAACGTCCGAATTGACCAGTTGCAAGCAAAAATATAACGTATCCCTCCTTGCGTGTTCAGTCTCGTATACATTTGAAGCTAGCATTCTACTGGCTAAATCATCAGGTGGAAATGGTTTTTCTTGTGTTTGTTTTTTTTTTTTTCCAAAGAAAATAAAGGTTGATAATTCATTTAGATAATTGATTAAAATATTAAGATTTTTTTCTGTGAATAACAATAAACTATTTTAAAAGCTGTCTGCTATTCTTTACAGTTAGCAAGTTAAAGTTTTAACTTGCAACTTAGGAACCTTTTCTTATGTGCTTGCGCACTATTTTTGTTCGTCTCCTCCTTCCCGAAATCGACTTCATATTTTACCAATCATGGCTCCGCGAGAAAAAGAGAACGTGCACATGTGTTTACACGCACTCTCCCTCTACCTCTACGAAAACATGCCAACCACGACCATCAGCAACACACAAACACACGCATACATGACCGGATGTACTCGAAAACTTGGTAAAGAAATCTCTATTTAATTTCAAACGTCAAGTATTTTAGAAAGAAAATATGAAAACAAATCAGTTAATTTAGCTGCACATTACGTTTAAGCGAAGTGTGTTCCCGGTGATGTAGTTGTGGCATGTCTGACTATCCTAAAGACAACCAGATCGGAGCCCTGGCAACCGCAAATGTTATCCCTCAGAGAGTCAAATGTTGCCTCAACCACCTCACCGAATTAACAAAATTCGCCCCCGTGTCCTCAAATAATGGTATTTTACATGTATTTTATATTTAACAATATTACATATTTAACAATATTACATACAATTAAAATTAAGCTTAGACTAGTTCTGTCAACAAGGTGTTCCTACACTACGGAGAAATATACAACACTTACATTTGCTGATGACCCAAGCGGAATGCAAGAAATTTTCGTAATTTACACACGTGTTGTTTTTGCCGTTTTAACGGTAAGACTTTAATCTTTTTAACGATATTTCGAGGGTTGAGCGCAAGACTATTGTAACTCAAACATATTTTTGAAACCCTTGTTTAGGGGCAACTTGGACCCCTTTGTAAACAATGCAAATTTAGGTGCCATTGCTCATACGAGCAATGGCACCTAAATTTTCATTGTTTACAGAAAGAAATGTTGTAATCTTCATAATGCCTTCATGGTGAGGAGATTAGGTTTGGGGAAAAACAACCGTCTGAGTTACACTAGTCTTGCGCTCAACCCTCGATTTGTCCAGTTTTTACTGCTAACTTCTCACTGAATTAAGATATTTATGTTTAAGCTTGTACAATGTCGCTGATATGAAGAATGAAATGATCGTAGACTTTGTTAGACTTTGATCTAGGTCAACTGGTCAATCAGCAAGTCGCTTATGTCAGTGGCAACCTGAAAGTAAAGACGAGAAAAAGTCATAAAATCACTAAAAAGAGTAAGTTTCTGATCAAGGTGCGCACCGTTAACTGTTTCATCTGCAGATTCGTAATTCTTAGATACTGCTCCACCTAACAGGCTTGCAAGGTTGAAAGAACGTCGATTCAACGTTTATTCAATGTCAGTAGACGTTGAATCGACGTTGTGTTAATATTGTGCGCTTGCAAGATCATTTTTGGAGAGAACAGATTAGGCAAACACTGTAAACCTTGATCAGACCGCTCTCAGGAGCAGTCGGAACAGTGCGCACACCATTTGCAATTTGGGCACACCACTTCCAAATATACATTTAGATAAGTCTTATTGTATTAAAGTGTATAGTTATTTTGTTGTCCGAATATTTTTGATTTTTGTATATTCAAAGATCAGGGCCCAGTTGTTCTAAACTAACGATATCGTTAGTTAACTTATCGTTAAAACTTTGATCATTAAATATGGTATATATACTGATATTTTTGCTGAAAAAAAAAATGTAAGTACATGTAGCTTTTTCAATTGCAAAAGCTACTCACATTTTTGCAAATATATCTGTGAATTAGATATTGTACTTACCATAACAGTCAACATTTTTTTACCACTAACGAGCTTGTTAAGCTAACGATGCTTTGAACAACTGGGTCCTAGTCTTTATTTTTTCTTTCTTTTTCTATTTCCAGCAATTAGTGGGATGTAAAACGATGCGCAACCTAATTTGTTGTGAATATATTGAAACATCATTGTTGCTATTTATTGTTCTGGTAATGAGAAAAAAATGATAATTTTTGTTCACATTACGAAAACATGCCTATTCAAACATATTGAAAATTTTATCACCAAAAATTGAAATTTTTCAGTTAAAAAATTCTAATTGTTTTCATGTTTCTGCTCAAAACATAGATTGTGGGTACTCGTTAGGACCGCCTCGACAAGGCGGTTCTAACGAGTACTCACAATCTGTGTTTTGATCAGAAATAAGAAAAATAATGTATACCCATGTAAACCCCAGTTTTACTATATAAAAATGGGATTTAAGGGGGTCAAAATTATATAGGCATGTTTTCGCGATGATGAATGTGAATGTTCTGTTGTGTTTTGTTGGATCTCAGAATGATGTTGTTGATGCTAGTGATGCGGATGATGGTGATGATTATGTTTGTGATAATCATTTATGCTTAGAATATTTTTACGTTTCTGCTCAATGCTGCAGTTATGGTGTTTGTTCTGCTGATAATGATAATGGTGCTGATGATTTATAGTGATGTTTAAGATAGTTGTTATTGTTTTGAGGTTGTTGCTATTTGGTGCATGTTGTAAATACTGATTTTGTTGATAAACTTTTAATTGATGTTTGGGTGATACTTGATAATAATAGATGGTGATTGATTCTTCTGCTGCTGATGATGATGGAGAAGGTTTAGATTGACGATGCTAATGATGGATGGTGATGACTGAAGTTGTTAAGGATAATGATGATGATAGAAAGGAATAAGATTGATGATGATGATGATGATGATGATGATGATGATGATGATAATGATGATTTGTATTGAGGATTAATGATACTATGATGATGATCGATGATGGTGGTGATGATGTTGATTAATGATGAAGATGATGATGATGGATAAAGTTTAGATTAGTTACGCTACTATATTTTATTTATTTTTATATTTATTTATTTATTATCATTTTATTAATGTTAATTGACTTGAATTGATTGTAAGTTATTATTGTTGAATTTAAATGTGATTAAGTCAGCGATTTAATTTTAATGATTGATAACCTTATTGTGATATAGGCGACATTCAGGATGTTTTTCAAGGACTAGTTAATTAAATTTGGATGTTTGGGATACAGAGATCGTTACATAGGTATAAAACTTGTTTTGGTTTTGCGTGCGGCGTTTTTTCGTTATGAGAATTTCTCTTGCATTTTGGTCTGTGTTTACTTTTACAGGAATATTGCTATGTTTTGTGATAGATTTAAAGACTTCAGTTAACCAAAAATCTCGGTTACATAATTTTACGAACAAATAGCACAATTCTATTTTGGGATGCACACAACTTTATACAAGTGCTCACTCCGAAAGGAATCTATAGGGCCAAATGAAAAAAAAAAAAAAAAAAAAAAAAAAAAAAATAATAATAATAATGATGATATGTGTGATTCAGGTTTCATGGAATTTTAAAATAGGGACGGTAGGTTGGAAAATATTGTTATTTTGCTAAAATTTTTCAAAAGAGGTTAATAGGAAAACATAGATTGGAGAATTAAAGTATACCCCTGTGGACCTGCTTTCCTGTACATAAAGCAGGGTTTACAGGGGCCCTTTGAATGGACGTGTTAGCGTGGTGAATGCTGAAGGGATTTTTTTTTAAAGATAGCAATCTCGAGCTTTGATGCTGCTTGCTTAAGATTTTTTGATGGTATGCGAACTTTTCTGAGTTATATGCTTTAAATGTTTATGACCTAGTAGTTTTTTTTTTCTGTTTAGGGGATCATATAAGTAAAGCAGAGTATAGCCATACCTAAAGTCACACGCACATGCACACATGCAATACATACGTGCACGCATGCACATATAGATACATGTCCTGCTCAAGTCTCTCTTTACATATTCATTTCTCTCTTAAGTCACACTAACAAACGCACACATGCATGTCACACTGAGAAATCACCAAAATAGCTAACATAGTATATTTGTTTTCGGAAGTTAATCCAAAATATACAACCTCCATATCGTATTTTTTTTTTTGTTTGTTTCTGTTACCTCTCGAATGCTACTTTTATTAGCATTGTTCTTAACCATTTCTGAAATGTTTTGCTGTTTATGGGGAATAGGGGTGAGGGTGTGGGTGCAGCAGGCTCTGGTAGTGACATGTGAACAAATTCTTGATGCTGGCATGCTGACAGCTCTTTTATTTCTGTTCTTTCTTGCTGCAGTTACATGAGCATCTTACACAGCAGAACCAAAATCGTCATCATGCCAGTATATCGTCGCATCTACACTTTTAACATTTTCTTGCATATAACACTTTTAATCATGTTAAATCATCATCCAGTCTACATATATTCAGTATTCCTTTCGGTGCTACAAACTGCCACCTTAACAGAAACAATTGTGAAGATCAATTATTGTAAACCCGTTGTTGAGCATAGTAAAGCTGCAAGAAGTAATTCACAATTTACCTTGGTGTGTTTACTATTTTTATTTATTGTTGACTTTTTTGCATGGTTCTCTATTCTCTTACTTCGTTCTGGCGATATCCAGCCAAATCCAGGTCCAGTGTCAGTCTCATCGTCAAGCAGTTCATCTAGCTCTTCAACCTTTTCTTCCACCCATTTGCATTCTTTCAACCTCAGCCATAGCCTATCCTTCGTCCAGTACAATGTTCAAAGTGTCATTAACAAACTTGATATCCTAAACGCAGAACTATTTGAATTTGATGTAATATCATTGACGGAAACATGGCTTAATTCTACTATACCGACCGATGACTTTTTACTTCATTCTTATAGTAAACCGGAACGGAAAGATCGAACAGGCGACACCCACGGAGGAGTTATGATATACGTCAAAGAGGGCATCTATTACAAGCGTAGACATGATTTAGAAATTAGAGATATTGAGAGCATATGGATTGAGTTAGCAAATAATCATAAGCGAATTCTCTTTGGTCTCTTCTACAGACCTCCAAATTCTGGCCTAAACTATTATAACAATATCGAAAACTCTATAGCCCTTGCTGTTGATACGGGTATAGGAAATATTATAGTAACAGGTGACTTCAATTCTAACTTTTTAATCCCTCAAACGAAACGTAAAATTGATATACTTTGTACTCAGTTCTCACTACATCAGTCCATTGACAAGCCCACCCATTTTACTGAAAACTCGTCTTCTTTAATCGACATTATACTTACTAGCAATAAAGATAACCTCATACTTAGTGGTGTCGGTGAGCCCTTTTTAAATCAGGAGGTACGGTATCACTGCCCAATTTTTGCTCTACTTAAATTTTCAAAGCCTAAATCTAAGTCTTTCACAAGACGCGTTTGGTATTATAATAATGGTAATTATGATCTTTTACGGGAAAAGGCATCAGCTATGGACTGGAACTCATTAAAAGACGATGATATAGACGAACATGCTATTAATATAAACACTGCTATCTTTTCTCTTGCTAATGAATGTATACCTAACAAACACTATAGGGTCAAATCTTCTGATCCTGCCTGGCTAACAACTTCATTAAAACGATTGATACGTAAACGTAAAAGAGCATATAAAAAGGCAAAAAGAACTAACTCAGAACGCCATTGGTCAAAGTTTAAAACGCTGCGAAATAAGGTGACGACTCAAATTCGGATTTCAAAAGATCAGTTCTATGACAAAATTGCCGGTAAGCTAAAATCTGAAACACTTTCTTCTAAAGACTGGTGGGCAACTCTGAAAACGTTTATCAGTCCGAACTCAAATTCAGCTATTCCGCCCCTTGAAACTAATGGCATTATATGTACAGATGAGTGGGAAAAAGCAAATATATTTAATAATTTCTTCCAAAGTCAGACATTACTTAACGACCATAATGCAATTATTCCTGATTTTCCTCCCCAGTTATATCGCTCTGAGCTAAGTACCATTTCACTGAGTCCTCCTGAAGTCGAGTCAGTTCTTAAAATATTAAAAGTTGGAAAAGCATCTGGTCCAAACGGCCTGAGCAATTACATTCTTCGTGAACTATCAAGTGAAGTATCCTCTCCATTGTGTTCTCTCTTTAATCAGTCTCTTCACTCTGGTGTTATACCAAAATGCTACAAAGAAGCGAATGTTTCTCCTGTTCCCAAAAAGGGCGATCTTTCTCTTGTTTCCAATTATCGACCAATATCATTACTGAATTCTGAAAGTAAAGTCTTCGAGAAACTTATATTTAAATATCTATATAACCATCTCCAGGACAATAACATGTTGTCTTCTGTTCAGTCTGGCTTTATACCCGGTGACTCAACCGTTAATCAACTAACCTATTTATATCATATATTTTGCGAGGCATTGGATTCAGGTAAAGAGGTTCGGACTGTCTTCTGTGACATCAGCAAAGCATTTGACCGTGTTTGGCATGCAGGCCTTATATACAAACTCGAAGTTGCTGGTGTCACAGGAGAAGTCCTTCGCTGGTTTGAAAGTTATCTTTCTGATAGAAGACAACGTGTTGTTCTTCCGGGTACTTTTTCTGATTGGACTTATCTTAGGGCTGGTGTTCCTCAAGGTTCCATCTTGGGCCCCCTACTGTTTCTTATTTATATCAACGACATTGTTACTGATATTCATTCAAATATACGTCTTTTTGCGGATGATACCAGTCTGTTTATTATTGTAGAAAATCCTTTGACCGCAGCTAACCTATTGAACTCCGATTTAGATAAGATTTTCAGATGGCTGCCACATGGCTAGTAACTTTCAATCCTTCTAAAAGCGAATCTCTTCTAATCTCTCGTAAGATCAACTGGCAAAATCATCCACCCTTATTTATGCAAAACGTGCAGATAGAAGAAGTAGATTTTCATAAACATCTAGGCATATATTTTACTAATGATTGTAGCTGGCATCAACATATTGACTATATAAAAGATAAGGCCTGGTGTAGGATAAATATTATGCGGAAATTAAAATTCAAACTTGATAGGAAATCTTTGGAAACAATTTATCTAGTATTTATAAGACCGTTATTAGAATACGGGGATATCATATGGGATAACTGTTCCCAGTATGAAAAAAATGAACTGGACAAAATTCAGAATGAGGCGGCAAGGATAGCCACGGGGGCTACTAAGCTCGTCTCGTTAAACAATCTCTACAGAGAAGTTTGTTGGGAGTCCCTTCACAAACGACTACAGGATCACAAACTTACACTGTTTTATAAAATGTTGAACAACCTTGCACCGATCTATCTATCTTCCTTAATACCCCAACAAGTAAGTCACATTTCCCTATATAATCTGCGAAATTCAGGGGATATTCAAACTATACGGGCTAAAACGAATCAGTTTTACAACTCCTTCCTACCTTCGACTTTAAGAGAGTGGAATAACTTACCATCTGAGGCAAGACAATGCACCACCTTAAATTCCTTTAAACATTTTCTTAAGAAAGATAAATCTTCAGTCCCGAACTATTACTATCATGGCAATAGAAAGGCACAAATCCTACACGCTCGACTACGTACAGGCTGTAGTTCTTTGAATTTAGATTTATTCTATAAAAAGATAACAGACTCGCCTTTATGTCTTTGTGGCAGTGTTGAAGATCCACAACATTTTTTCTTTCATTGCAGATTTTATCAAGCACACCGTAATATCCTCCTAAATGCCATAACTGGTTATTACACTCCTTCCTTAAGATTGTTGTTATATGGTGATCCGTCTTTATCCCAGGAAATAAACAGAAATATTTAAGATCATGTTCATAATTTTATCATTGACACAAAGCGTTTCTAACCTTATATAATTAGCCATAAGTATGCGACGATATAATGAAAGCTGCTGCTTAGATCATCCAGTATGCCTGCTCCCCACTTTTATTCTCTTTTCCCCTTAGTTTATTTCCGTTGTTGTTTTTTTTTTGTTTTTTTGTTGTTTTTTTTTAATTTCTTCTACATTTAATGTACCAAATCTTCAAACTATGGTTCATATATATTCTTATCTGCCCAAGTTTTTGGTAGTCAGTTAGTATATTATTCATCTGTTGTTATTCAAATTGATTCATATCAGTCTGCCTGAACCATTACTTAATATTAACTAATATCAGTAGTAATCCGCCACAAACATTACAACTGTATATTTACTGGGAGAGGGACACTATAAGCATTTGCTTTCGTTCTAATCCTTTATATGTTTTCAGCTTTCGTCTGTTTGTGTTATATTGTAAACTATTTGAATAAAATATGTTTATACTAATAGGAAAACAGTATGGCTGAACAGGGAAATCTTCCAAAAACCTTAAAAAAACTATAGGCTCGGTAATGAAAAATTAGGCACGGCTGGGTAACCTGAAACACACACTTTTTTATTTTACATTTTTTTTTTTCGCTTCCATCCAGTTCCCATGGTCTGACCACCAGTTCATCTTATTTTATTTATTTATTTTTTTTTTTTGTTTGTTTTATGTTATATATTCATGTATATGCTTACCTTTTAGATGAACAGCAAACCTGGTGACAACATACAGTCGAACCTCAATGGCTTGAACATCTTTGGGACCATGGAAATTCGTTCGAGATATGGGTAGTTCGAGCCACCGAGGGTTAATCATGGCACCAGTTCAGGAAGCAAATAGCGATAATTTAGGGAAATCTTTTCGATTTTCTACACAATGATTGTATGTTGAGTGTACTCATTAGAATCGCTTCGATGAGGCGATTGTAATGAGTACACACAACATACAATTCCATGATAAAAAAAAATCCCTAAATATTTGTTTTCTTGAGCTATTGGAAGAATTTTGTAGGGACTGAAAAAAGAGTTATAATCATCCAGGGTAAACGAGCCATCCGTGTTCGAGCCTTTGAAGTTATACTGTATGCACAAAGTACGTGTATCTTTTCTGAGAAGTGTTTTCATTAGTTACAAATTTTGCATCTCTACAAAGTGTAACTGTAGCATTTAGATCATCACTATCGGCTCTACGCTCGTAATCCGAGCTTATATTGTTCATAGTCTTACAGTTTTTGATTATCATTTTGTAGATTTCCGCCAATTGAAAAAACAAAATGTAAAATACACAAGGTGTCTACCCTGTACAGTGTTTCTGACTTGCGGAAAGAAACCATATGAATTGAGCTTTATTTGTGTGGGGGTGGTTACCAACCGCCACCAAATTTAACCTACCCCATTTCGACGATCCGTTTTCTGTTAAAACCAGACTCATAACTACGTAAAAAATAGTTACCTGTTAACGCTTATAACGCTAAAATTAAACAACAAAAAAAAAAAAAAAAAAAAAAAAAAACAAACAAAAAAACTTCAAATTATTAAAGAAATACGATTTTAATCATATTGAGTACAATATCGGCGGGTGAAAATGAATACTCTAATAAAACGCTCCAAATCTACACCGTTGAGATAATCTTGTGTAGTTTGGGCGCAATCAAATTGAGCAGGCAAACAAACTCTTTGTGTGCTTAAAAATAATGCGAATACGACATCATTTGTGGGGGCGCTGTATCCGTAAAGCCACTCAGCATAATCAAATAAAAATTCATGTTGCATCTGTACAATAACTGGAGTCGAACCTCAATAGCTCGAACACCGATGGCTCGTTTAGCAAGGCTAATTGGAATTCGTTTTTTGAGTCACTACGAAACTATATGATTAAGATATTCCTAAAGAAAATGACTAAATTATTTGCAAACAGCGGATACCCATATCAGATGCCGCATTTTGTGGCGTCTGATCTGGGTTTGCACTGTTTGCCAGTTACCTTTTGGGGTCTCCAGTCTAAAATGGGTTAAATAAGTATAGAATTTCAGGGGAATTAATAGACTAAAAGGGAAGAAACTTTGACAGAGATAGTTGCCCCATTTTAATTGGGAGATACTCTTAAGGGAATCTGAAGGAATTTAATCCACAACATTTCAAACCGGTCCTACCTCAAATGTCTGGCAGAGATTATGTTTGCTCAGGACATGTCTTCACAATGGCAAGCATCGATCTGTCACTGTTTCAATGAAATTGGCTCATTGGTTCTCCAGTCAATCGGAAGTTATATTTAGACATGGACTTGTAATAGAAATGTGGGCCTTGTCATGCGGAAATACGTCTTTGGGCAAATACGGACAGCGAAGGCCCAGCTCGGCCTGTGCATCCGCTCAGTCTGATCAGGGTCCTCACTGCTCTTAACAAAATTATTAGATACATCAGAATGTATGTATGGTGAGTAAAGGCGTGGTTAATACTTTGCGCAGGCGCAGGATGATCTGAATATGCGCATTTTGCGCATGTTTGAAGGCATGTTTTCGCTCGGCACTGCCCATATATGATAGCAACTCAAGAGCGGGCAACATGTAATTGAGCGAGGGTTGCCTATCTAATGTCATAGGTTGAAATATAGCATGCCATATGTTGTAATATATAGAATATGTTGAAATTGGGCATAATCGAGTGCTTATGATCTTTGTTTACTCTAGTTTTCATCATTATCGCGGTTGCAAGTCTGTCCAATAAACCCTTTAACCCATTTTAGTCTGGATACCTTAACAAGAGGCCCATGGGCCACTATTCGCTCGCCTGATGAAAACAGCTATTGAATATCTGAAAAAGCCATGAAACGTCTTCCCTTCATGCGGATGGAACAAATGTCTCGTGTATACCACGGCAGAACTAAGGGCGATGGTTGTGGCCACGTAGAATCGATTTTAGCACCTCCCCCCCCCCCCCCCACACACACACACACACACACACAAATATTTTACTGACCGTTCCAAGGCGGTGCTTCTGCTGTGATTTACTATATATTTTATTGTATGTCTTTGCACGTGTGTCTTTGTATTTTTTTTTTTATTTTGGATAGCCGTTTGGCCATATTTTGGGGAACATTACGAAAACACGACTATTCAAATATATAGAAAATTTCATATTCAAAAACTGAAAATTTTCAGATAAAAACTTTAATATTTTTCGTATTTCTGCTCAAAAAAAGATTGTGGTACTCGTTAGAACCGCCTTAGCAAGGCGGTTTTAACGAGTACCCACAATCTATGTTTTTAAGCAGAAATAAGAAAAATAATGTATAACCCTGTAAACCCCAGTTTTTCTATATAAAAATGGGGTTTAAGGGGGTCAAAGTTATACAGGTATGTTTTCGTGATGGATACTGATCCTTTTTGCCTTCTGCTTGTAGTGCTTTGATTGTTGTGTCGTACTTTAAGTGCGTCCTTCTTTCTCTTTGGTGTCTTGGAACGGAAGGTATTAGATAAGTGTATCGATTACTGATCATGGCTTTCTTTTCTATTTCCAGTAATGCCTCATCAACTAGGACACAAATTTGACCATACCTTAAAAATGTCAAAGTTATCATCATTTGAACAAACGTATTAGACTTTGAGTCCTCCGATGCTGTATACCAAGATTCAGTCTCAAAGCTTTCTTAGTTCTGGAGAAGGATTCTTTACCATATATGGACATGATCTTGTTCAATAGCGCGGAACCATTTGAATAAATTATAACATCCTTTCGACAAAAGGTCCCGTGTATAAGCTGATGAAAATTGTTCAATCGGTTTCAGAGAAGACGTTTAAAGATTACATGATTTCATGCATGCGCATATCCCAGGGGCAAGTGCAGATAACTCTCAAAGTTTTGACGGTAGCCAAAGAGTTTTACTTTTTTAATTATGCGTTGTAAGTTTCAACCATAAGTTTAATGCATATTGAGAAAAAGGTTTTTCAACATTTTCCCCATACAAATGTATGGGAGTCAAAGATTTGACCTTATCGTATAAAGATCAGTGTCAACCTACGACCATCATTTGAACAAACTTGGTAGACCTTGAGTCCCCGATGCTATATACAAAAGATCAGCCTCAAAGCTGTTTTGGTTCTGAAAAGAAGACTTTAAGTGATTTTACCATATAGGGGCACGGCGGTCGTCTTGTTCAATGACGCTTAACCATTCGAACAAATTGTCAATACGCTTTCGACAGAAAGCCCCTTGTGAAATCTGGTGAAAATTGCTCAAGCGGTTTCAGAGAAGACAGTTAAAACTTACACAATTTTATATATGTATATCGACCAAGGGCAATGGTAGATACATTTTGTAACCCCAAGGGGACAAACGTTCGAATGTAACCAAAAAGTGGTGATCATTTTATCATGCATTGTAAGTTTCAGCCATTAGTCTTTAATACATTTTGAGAAAATGACTCTCCCCATATAAATGTATAGGGACGCAAAGTTAGCTTTGCCCTAAAATGTTCAAAGGTCAACCTACGGTCATCATTTGAACAAACTTGGTCTACCTTGAGTCCTAGATGCTATATACCAATATTCAGCCCCAAAGCTTTCTTGGTTTTGGAGAAGAGTTTTCAGCTTTTCACCATATATGGGCATGGCGGCTATTTTAATTAATGGACCGTGACCATTTGTACAAATTTTAATCCCCCTTTAACAGAAGGCTCCACGTGAAGTTTGAAGAAAATTGGTACAGGAGTTTAAGAAGAGAAGTCGTTTAAAGGTATGGACGGACGGACTATGACGACGGACAGACGGCAAGTGATCACAATAGCTCATCCTAAGCTAAAATGGTATTTGGCAAACAGTGCAGACCCAGATCAGACACCACACAATATGGCGTCTGATCAGGGTCGCAACTGTTTGCAAAGGGTCTAGTCATTTTCTCAAGCAATATAAAAAACACATAGCCTGACATACCTGAAATTGAAATTCGACTCTTCCAATACATAGTGTTTGGGGAGTCTTTTTAGTTAAAATGGTTAAAAGGTTGCTCTTAGAAAAAAAGAAGACTTATAATGAAAGAATAAAAATCGTAGTATTAATTTTACTGGGATTCTTCGAGGTAGTTTGCAAGGCTGTTTATGTCCCCTATCCCTGTCCCGGATCCCTGGAGCGTCTTAAGCGGAACTCGATTTTCCATGATACCAAAATAAGGGCAATGATGCCATGGAAAATTGAGGAAAACATTGCATTATGATGAAGTACGGGGAGACGTTTTACGACCTCCACACTGCACATAACACCAACTGCAGTGACATCAAGTAAAAATTTTAAAGGTTGCCCTTGGAAACAAAAAATGAGTCGAATTTCTATTATGCTCTCTGAGCCCACTCTGGAAACATGATTTTACATTTCATTTGCAAACTACATGGAAGGTTTTGACATTTCAAAGGATACAGTTTGCATGTAATGCCAGTGGGAGAAAATAGGCTTTGACATTTCAAAGGAGACAATTTGCAAAGTCAAAATCCGTTTTCTGGGAGAAATAGGAAAAAAAATATAAAATTGTCGTCTCTTGAAAGTCTTACCCTTGCTTTCTAAACGCTGAAGCACGTCCTGTTTGTGTGCGTGATACGACACATTTGTGACGATACAGCATTAAATATTGATAGATAGACTCCTTTTAAAGCGGCTGAAGATGAGATGTCTTGAGGTGCTCATTTACCTTCGTAAACGCAAACATAAATCATATAATACATTAACTTAGGGAACAGAGATTGCTAAAGTGCATGTGTACTAAAACTCTAAGTGTACATTACAATGCGCTAGTATACGTTGTACTTTCTTTTGAGCCAGCGCACGACAAAACCTACAATAAGACTTGTGCGACCAGCGAAGACTCGGATCAGCCTGCGCATTCGCGCAGTCTGATCAGAGTCTTCGCTGATGACAAGTGCCTTCTACAGCCTCCAGTCTATTCAAAGAGGGATAAACGAGAATCCTTGCTGTACTGGGTGGCTGTTCAGGCTGATCTGAGACTTTGCTAGTCACACAGGTCTTATTTTAGAAAACAAGTCTTGACATTTCATGTGAATCGTCTGCCAAGCAGACGATTCACATGAAATGTCAAGACTCTTCTTTATTGTCATTACATTAACACGCCTATGCAAAGTATATACTTCTTAGTCATAGCTCCTCGGAGGTGTGGGGGGAGGGGGGGGAGGGGGGGGAAGAGGACGGGGGTAATTGTGGTACGGGTGTGCGAGCCAGTATTTCCAAACCTACCCTATTCATAACCCTGGCTTTGAAAAAACAGACCCGTTCATTTACTTGATCTTATGAAATATTGACCTATTTATATACTGCCCTTAGATTTTTTTACCCATTTATATACTCTCCGCTATTTGCCCGAAGACACGTTTTTTTGCATGGCGTGAAATTACATATACTTCTTAACTTAATGGAACATCCGATTTCTGGACGGCTTTCCTTTTAGAGTAGTATCCTTGTCGGAAGGGGACAAAAATAATTTGACAGAATTGCTTCCCTTGAAAGTATATTCAATCCCCTTAATTAGGTTTTTTGATGACGTCGACACATTTTAGACAAGCTGAGGCGTCTGATCTGCTTCGTCTGATCTAGGTCTACACTGTTTTTCAATATCTCTTTAAGGGACGCTACGCATTAATTTGTTAAAATCCATTTTGTATAAAATCACATAGAAAGTTAGGGTTTTATCCACCATCTGAGTCAAGAGGCACTGGTTAAAAATGTGTGATACTGTAAGTGCAGCACTGACTCTTCTGACTCAGAAAATAGACATATCCAAAGAGTGAGGTTGAAGAGTCCACTGAGCATCAATGAGTTAACAGTAATAAATCAAAGTACTGACAGCACTAGTGGGTCGATTGTTTCTGAGTTTAGGCTGGGAAAATGGTCCTGAACGAGTGCAATAGACTGTTTCATTCAACCCTTATCTTCCAGTAATTGAAGCAAACGGTGCAGATCCTGATCAGACGCCGCGTTCTGTGGCGTCTGATCTGGGTCTGCAGTGTTTGCCAATGTCACAGTCTAGGTTTTACAGATAACCCCTTTATCCTTAACAGCGACAAGAATAGCGCGGCTATAAATAACCGTTACCTGGATTTCGTACAAACACTCGATTTAATTTCATTGGTCAATGATAATCACGTGGAGAACAACCTTAAGGAAATTTATGTGTATGTATTCTGTATACTGTGGCTCGATTGTAAACAATCGACCCAACAACATTAGGTACATCGGGGAGTGTTTTAGGAATGCCGCAAAACAACAAAAAAAAAGGCCGTTTGCCGGTTCACGACCTTCATTAATGCAAAGAAATATTCGGAGAGTGTTTGTTTTCTTTATAAGAAGTGATCAAGCAATCAATGGCGTAACACAAATACGAACAGTATTGTTCTAGACCAGGCTGTTCATCCTTGCAGTCTGGTCAATGCCGTCAGCGTCCAGTCATAGGACTATTGACTACTGTTTATTCCTCTGGCGAAACGCGAACCCCTGATCGCACGTAGACTGGCATTAGTCTATTGAATTGAGCGATGATTGCATAACAAGTGCACTATCTTTACCCTAGAATCAAATGAAACTTAACTTTTTTTTTCTTCTAATTTCTCTTCTGATAGTGGAATCAACAGTGACCAGTCTTTATACTTATAATATTATACTGGTTTTATTTTAGTGGATGTATCAAACAGGATAAGAAGAATAGATATTTAGTCACTGTAGACTGGAGCCAGTCTAGATCAGACGGTGTAGAAGCATAAACGATCCTTGGATTATTATATGCTGAACCCATTTATGCCGAGAGGAGTTTTCTGCCTCAACTCTTTGCACAGGTCCAGTTTCAATAGAATGGGTGTCTGGTTACCTTTTATCATTACCATGTTTTGGATATTTCCATATATTTAATGCAAGCACTGTAGACCCTGATCAGACGCCACGTTCTGTGGCGTCTGATCTTGGTCTGCACTGTTTGTCAATGTCCCTTTTATGAGACACTAGGCATAAATAGGTTAAAAGTCAAGCTCTTTTTTGATTGACGCGTCCCACATACAGTAATAAACTGCTGTCATTGCCAGATTCTGCTACCACGGAGAAAAAATGCTATTCTTCTATCCATTAGATAGGCCCTTTATTAGGTAATTTCTCGTTAATCAAGCCTATTGATTGTAACTCTAAACTAAGTGCGTCTTTCAAAAAGACATTCTGTCACCGTATGGGCACCAATTATGGCATAATGTTTGGTGAGAATAACATTGAAGGAATGACGGTGATTTCTTCATTAGTTTACCTACTTTGTGGCCATGGTTTTGTAAATGGACTATACTGTAATCACTCTATGTGATGATTATTGTTTGGTGTTTTACGCCCATTTCAACGTTATTTAAGTCATATCGAGACGATGGAAGAATGATAATAAAGCGCTCAATTCCGATTCCAGCGCAATTCAAGCCCGGAACCTCGTGATCCGAAGGGAGTCCTAACCACTCTGTCCAAATCATTCTATGTGATACTAGAAATGAGTGTTCGGTCCAAGTCATTCTATGTGACAATAGAAATGTGTGTTTGTAAAGAAAATACTACCCCACCCCCACCCAACACACACACACACACACACACACACACACACACACACACACACACACACACACCAAAATGGTGGACTTGAAAAAGGACATAATCAATTGTTGTCGAAAGTTAAGACATAGCTAAATTGAGATCAAAAGTGGTACGACTCGCTATTGATTTACTCGTATTGCCCTACCTAGGCGCTATGCAAGAGAGATCAAAGGCATGTGTTAAAGAGATGATTTCGATATTCCAGCTGGGATGGTAAAGAGGCCTTCTGAGGGGTAATAAATATGTTGGAGGGGATATTACTTATTGATCAGATAAATAAGCCAGTGCTAGATTCCCCTATTAGGCCTCTGCCTGTCTATCGTTTATTGACAGTGTACTAGGTTTTGCTATGACCAGTCTCTTATCATTGATAAGACTAATGCCCAAAACACATCTTAGTTTTATGTCTTTTACACATTTATGCCATATTGTTCCATAAAATGGCCATTTTATGAAAATTTTCAGATAAAAACCTCTGATAGTTTTCATATTTCTATTCAAAATATAGATTGTGGGTACTCGTTAGAACCGCCTCGGCGAGGCGGTTCTAACGAGTATCACAATCTATGTATTCGAGCAAAAATAAGAAAAATAATTTATACCCCTGTAAACCCCAGTTTATAAAAGTTGGGTTTAAGGGGGTCAAAATTATATAGGCATGTTTGCGTGATGAGTAGATATAAAGACAAGTAAATTGTAAAAGGTATGACCCTTGAAATTAATGTCAAACAGTGTATGCCTAGATCAGACGCCGCAGAATGTTTGCATGAAACGAAGGATGTAAAACATAGTAATGATAGAAAACTAACAAGACATCCTGCTATTGGAAATAGACCGGTCCGAAGTTTTATGTTACATTCACGGTAGAAGAGTCCTCCAGGCAAAAATAAGTTAATCAGATGACCTACACTAAAGTCCCACGAGGTCAACTAAATATCGAAGCCAAAGCTGAAACACTTACTTAGATATCTTCAACACAGTTTCCTTATTTTTCGTTTTTACAACTGACTTAAATCTAGTTCAAATCTTTTTTTTTTTATTTTTTCTTCTGAAATCATGATAACAGGATTCTAACCAAACAATATTGGAAGATTTAATTATAGATGACATGTAGTTTCTAACGTGTTTCCTGTGTGAAAATGTCAAAGTTGCTAAAATTGGTCCCAAAACAGTGTACCAAGCATCACAATTCTGTATGACGACATGTTCCGAAACTGTGATGACAAGACTACATTTAATTGCCAAAGCTAAAAAGTGTCGGATTAACCTGAACATTAATAAGGTTATCTACTTATTAGCCCGACACGGTTGCCAGATATTAAATCCCTCGCTAACATCCTATGTCCAAGGTTGTGATAAGAAGACTACATTATATTATACCTTAAAAAATATCAAAGTCAAAAGTGGGCATCACTCAATCAAAAAAAACAAACAAACAAAAAAAAAACAAAAAAAAAAAAAACTGATTGTATCTATAAAAATATCAAATGATCTACACATCGGCCCTAAATAACATGCCAAATGTCAAAGCTCTAGATCAAACAATGTTTTTTTTTTTTTTTTTTTTTTTTTTGTTTTTGTTTTTCGAAGTCGTGATAATAGCACTGCAGTTGATAGTCTGAAAAAGAAAGAGAACATAACTCTACAAGTACAAGTCCAACGGATAGGAAGAAATATATCTAGTCTGCAATCCATATACGAAATAAAAAAAAATAAACGCATAGCAAGAATGGTTATTTAGTAGTGCGCCATGCTCTAAACGGTTACGGACGGACGCACATGGCTAATGCCTCCTCAGCATCATAATAAAATACTCCTGAATGGGAACAGTTTGTTTCCTTATAGTGTAGGCCTCGCATACACTCTCCGCCTTAGCACAGGATGGGTGGGGAGTGTGTGTGTGTGTGTGTGTGTGTGTGTGTGTGTGTGTGTGTGTGTGTGTGTGTGTGTGTGTGTGTTGGGGGGGGGGGGGGGGGAGAGGGGGAGGGAAGCACAACTTTCAGCTTAGATTGGTGACATCTTTAGAGTAGCCAGTTACCTCAATACATTTGCACGCGGACAACAGGGCGTCTTTCGCGAGGCATTTCCGTCAGTACAACTTAGTTAATTCTCGTAATTTAAGTTTAGTGACCATTAAAGAGATCAGTTAGTAATCTTAGAAATATTCAAATAAAGATATAATAATAATAATAATAATAATAATAATAATAATAATAACTAGAAATTGTATTTATAAAACATTATGGCCCCAACCATATACTTTGCCTCTAAAGATCATACAAGGTAAAAGTGGCCCAATCTACAAAGGGCCATAACTCCTGAATTTTTTTTTTTTTTTTTTTCAGAATTTATTCAAAATTTAATCAGGTCTACTTTTCATCACTACCAATCTATCTATCAAGTTATGAAGCTCTGGGATCAACAGTTTTTGAGACATTTTGCTGACCACGGAAAAATCCCAAATTTACAAAGGGCGTTTACTCATGCCCAGAAGCAGGAGGCCCCTCCAACTTCCTTCATCACTACCAATGTATTTATCAAGTCATGAGAGTCTAGCTTCAAAAGTATTTGAGATATTCTGCTGACAAGGGAAAATGCCCAAATATTCAAAGGGCCATTACTCTTGTAATATTTGTTTTCAGAATTTATTCAAACGTTAACTAGGTCATCTACTCGTCATTACCAATCAATTCATCGAGTATCAAGGCTCTAGCTCCAACAGTTTTTGAGACATTTTGCTGCCAAAAATTATAAAGGGCCATAACTCATGGGGCATTTTCAGAATTTATTCAAAAGTAAATCAGGTCATCTGATTATTACGTTTCAAGGCTCTAGCTTCAATAGTTTTTGAGATATTTCGCTAACAGGGGAAAAATGCTCATATTTACAAAGGGCCATTACTCATGAAATATTTTTCATAATTTTGTCAATCAGGTCATTTACTCATCATTTCCAATCAATTCACCAAGTTTCAATGCTCTAAATCCAACGGTTTTTGAAATAGTTTGCTGACAAGGTAAAAATGCCAAAAATTACAAAGGGCCATAAATCATGAAGTATTTTTTAAAATTTATTCAGACGTTAATCAGGTCGTTTACTCATTACTACCAGTCTATTCATCAAGTTTCAAGGCTCTAGATTCAACAATAATAAGAATATAAATAATAATCATGATAGTAATAATAATAATAATAATAATAATAATAATAATAAATGTGAAGAAAATAAGTAAGTAAGTAAGTACTTAAGTTAACGAGGGTGACTCGGTTTGACTAGCCAAACTTCCCCGAGGCCCTCAAAACCCGCATGTGCTAAGTTCAGTTATATGCATTCAAAGTTTGTTAGTGTTACTATGTATATATTAGTGCAAAAGCGCTTTCCCCTATTCACTCTTCTATGATGTTAGCGGTTCACATAGTGTTTATTGTTGCTGTTGTTGTTGTTGTTTCGTTGTTGTTGTCGTGCAGATTGTAAAGCTACCAGGCACGCACGGTACATGTAGACAGTTTACATGTGTTATGTGCATGCGTTAGTATAGGATTACTTTCATTGATCACCCATGCACTCTTGATGCCGCTGTCTGTTGCCAAGCGCCTTTCTGTCTACTTTATACTCAACACAGAGCACTTCGAGTATGAGCTAGGTGTACTTATGGTCTGAATGAGACTTAGGTCAACATACCAAAATCATAATCGAAATACGCAAAGGCAAAATTAGAAATTTTCAGACTGGCATACATGAACCGAACATAAATTGGGTGTAATAAGGCGTCCATGGAAAGTAACATTTCTTGGTAACCATGCTTCGCCCACTATGTCTATCAGTCTGAACAGAAATTTACAAAAAACGAATGTTCCGGGTTTAGGAAGTCTGTTTGGCTTAGCTGTGACAAAAACGTCAGCTATAAGTATGAAAACAGCGACATGGTAGGGATTAATAAGGTAATGATGCTAATGACGCCTCCCACATGACTTCTAAGGTGTTGACACCGGTGTAGTTCTTTACTATCCCTAAGTCAACAGTCTTATCGTTCGATAAAGTCCAGGGCCCAGTTATTCAAAGCGTCGTTAGCTTAACGAGCTCGTTAAGGGTCATTTCTTTAACTGTTTTAGCGGATTCAATATACAATATTCTGATATTTTTTGCTGAAAAAATGTGAGTAGCTTTTGCACTGCAAAAGCTACTCACATTTTTCAGCAAAAAAATCAGCATATTTGCGTATCACTAGATGTAAATTTTAATGAATTGTTAACTAACGACGTCGTTAGCTTTGAACAACCGGGCCCTGATACTCAAAGCAGGCTCTGGCATAACGGATTAACAGTGAAACGTAAACACCGTATTTTGGTGCAGATAGAATATTGCTGGTCATAAATGGAAAATTAACTATGGGAAAGTTAAAGTCATCCCGTTTGTCGCAAAGCCAAGTAGTAAGTTTTCCATTGTCTATATAGAGGTATAAATCCAAAACATTAGGAAGAGGTTATCGTCTCAGAGGTTATTGTCTCTTACGTTTTTAGTCTACTTTCATGAGACCCTGTACAAACTCTGCCTCATACAAGTATAAAACAAGTCGGCAAGTAATGGAGCACAATTAGTCATATAAAAGAAGATTAGATAAGAATACCGATTGTTTGTTGAAATATCCGTACACCAAACTCCATAAAGATGTTGTCGAATAGTTATTCCGTCATCTTTACAACATATGCATTAGAGTAGTTTTGTGGTGCATTAGACTGAGTGACCCTGAACAAAGTATGTGTCTGCATAGCCAAGGACAACATGCTGGAAGCGACGATTTACATTCTTGTGAAAGAAACATACAACATCTGCATCAGAGTATTTTTGTGGTGCATCAGAATGGACCTGAAGAGAATATGTATATGCATAGCCAAGAACGACATACTGGAAGCGACGATATTCATTCTTGTGAAAGAAACACTGTTTAATAATTTCTCGTAAATTGGATTTCAGTGAAAAAAAAAACTCTGGTTAATAATATCTCGTAATTTAGATTTCAGTTTGCCATGAGGAATTGTGGTAAAAAAATCATTTTTTTTTACCCGAGCAGGATTCGGTCCTCCACTTGCAAGTCAAGAGCACTAATCACCAGATCACCCAGCCCACATTTAGAATTAACTTCATTTGTTTATAATATATTTATTGTGCACTCGATTCCATGAACGTTCCGGCCACGCAGTTTTCATCATTCGGAGTTGATGAAGCCTGCAAGGCCGAAACATTCCTGGAATTGAGTGAACAGTAAAGATATTATAATTAATTATTCTTTTTTTGAAGACGCTTTTGTTCAAAAAATTATTTATTTACGTTTTAAGTCCCATAATTTTTTAATTCTATAATTTGCTTTCCAAAATAGTACATATTCTGTTAATGCTGAATGTTTAGACTATTTTTCAAGATAGCAATGTTTTAAAATGAGTGTTATTATTTTGTTATAGCTACTACTTCTACTACCGCTACTACCACTACTAGCATTTAAAGTGATGTCCATAAACACATTTTCAACGTTTTGCAGAGGGCGTTTGTATTTATTGTAAAATCTCGGTTAAAACAAGTTGGAATGTTATCAATCGTGTTTCATTAAATTATGTAGAGATAATATTCGCCGCTCCTCGACCCGCCCCATCCCCAAATATAGTTTTTGAAAGTTGACGTTTCTTGTGCTCATAACGTTTTAAGAGATTCTGCAAGGAATGACCCTTGAGATCAATGGACACACTATCAAACTTGAAAATAGCTGAAGCTTAATTGTTCTGGCCCAGACAAGCTAGTTTCGGTCAGTCTAGTCCTCATAAGTGACCCTCATATAAATTTTCAAAAATCCAGGAATGGTCTCAATAATCACACAGTACCAGAATATATAGATAGATAGATAATTTTATTTCAAATGCAATAGGCCAACTGGCCCTTGAGCACATAAAATTCATAACATGTTTACAAACATGTGTGCTATATGATGGCAAACAAATGTTACAAGTACATGTTATACAATTTCATATACAAGTTAATATTTCCTTCAGACAAGAAAGTTTTTTTTTTTTTTTTTTTTTTTTTTCAGTCCGACAGTTAAGATATATATAACGGAGAAGTGTGTATATATGTGGTAAGTATCTCAGAATTTATCACACACACACACACACACACACACACACAGATACATATATATATACATATATGCATATACCGATATACATACGTATAAACATCTACACACATATAGAGTTACATACAAACCATACAAATGCATATATATATATTTAGAAAACAAAAAAAAAAAAACAACAAAAAAACTAGTAACATAGACGCAATTTACAGCCGTCATAAGTCACTAAAACACACCTATTCAAATATATAGAAAATTTCGCCTCCAAAAACTGAAAATTTTCAGATAAAAAACTGATATTTTTCATATTTCTACTCAAAATAAAGATTGTGGGTATTCGTTAAAATCGCCTCAGCGAGCGGTTCTAACGAGTACCCACAATCTATGTTTTCAGACGAAAACAAGAAAAAAAATAATGTATACTCCTGTTAACCCTAGTTTTACTATGTAAAAGTGGGGTTTATGGGGTTCAAAAATTATATAGGCATGTTTTCGTGATGAATTGTAATAAAAATAAATAAATGTTATAAGGTATGACCCTTGAGATTAATGAACACACTCTCAAAACTGGAAACAGCTGAAGTATTAAGATTTCTGAAGTAGATGTCGGCCGATTGAACCTCATAAGTGACTTTCATATAATTTTTCAAAAATCACAGAATAGGCTTAATACTAACAAAGGACCTGAAATATGAATTACACTATAGTAAAATACTAGCAGAAATTTTACGGCGGCCACAAGCCACTAACACCAGCTATTGTAAAGATGAAAAAAGACCCTAAAAGAAATGACCTTTTAGAAAAACGGACACACTTCCAAGTTTTTTTTTTCGACCAATTATACCTCATCAGTGACCTTCATATAATTTTCAAATATCCCGAAACAGGCTTAGTGGTCACAAAGGACCAGATAATATAATCTACACTGTACACTATCGCCTCAAGTACCTCATGTTGGTTGTTTCGTATGTACAAAGAAAATTGGCGAACGGAGATATGTTTTAGTTTATTTATATGTTTTTCATTTGCAGCGTCTGCTGGCCTTGAAAAATCTGTCTAAATGTGGGCAATGCCTTTATAAAGCTCAAAATAGATTTTTCACTTCGCTGACAGTAATGAACACTACGTCTCTATGTCTTATGCTCACATTCAGAGCCATCGAATTCAATTATGCACAGAGACCCTTGCAACTTAAAAGAGTGACTTATTTTCTAAAAGTATTGCGACAGACTGAGGAAACAGCGTAGACCCAACTCTGACGCTGCAGAACGTGGCGACTGATCAGGCTATACGCTGTTAGCCATAGCAATTTTAGACATATACAAGATAAGAAAACGGATTTACAATATACGAGGGCCGTTCAAAAAGTTCCCAACTCTACCATTTTCTGAACAGTTTAGAAGACATTTGAATTGTTGATTCTCAGCAGCTATTCTACAGACCAATAACCACCAAATTTTCAGAATTTATCTTAAGTTTATCTTGCTAAGACTACAAAAACTTTAAAACATTATCTACCCTTCTTGTGTTTGAGGGGCAATATAAGAAAGAAAATAAGAAGAAGATTTTGGAACTTTTCTCAGAAATCTAGTGAAAGACTTCTAATTACATTCATACTAAGTTGGTATGCACAGATCCAATAGAAGTGGGTGAGGCCAGGAACCTTTTGAATGGACATCGCACCCCATTCTCTTCTTTTTTATTTTTATTATTTTTTTTTTTTTTTCCTCAGGAAGGCCATGCTTCATGACTGGCATTTCCTGGGTATCTTCACTTATACAGTGAACCCTCGTTACAACGACAGCATTTGTTCCCAAAGATGTTGCCATTAAAATGAATTTGCTGTTGAAAAGAATCCTTAATAGACATAATAATGTGAAAGATAGACATTTTTTATTCTTATTTCCTCATGGAACATATGTTTTGGATATTTGTTAGAATCGCCTCAGGCGATTCTAACAAATATCCAAAATATATGTTGCTTGAAGTTTTAATGCAATATTTTTGCATAATTTCTCATTAACTGTCAGCTCCTGAGCGAAGGTTTCGTGACATTCAAATTGTCATTATAATGATTTTTGTCGTTGTATCGAGTCTCGGTATAAAGAGAGTTGTCTGTATTTTTTTTCAACTGTCAAGCGTCCAAATATAAAGGATGAATGCGGTATTACATGAACAAGAATGGAATAAATGTGTTACAATCGAACAATGGCTCGAACATCTTTGGGGCCATAGAAATGTTCATCACGAAAACATGCCTATATAATATTGACCCCCTTAAACCCCACTTTTATACATTAAAACTGGGGTTTACAGGGGTATACATTATTTTCTTATTTCTGCTCAAAAACATAGATTGTGGGTACTCGTTAGAACCGCCTCACCGAGGCGGTTCTAACGAGTACCCACAATCTATGTTTTGAGCAGAAATAAGAAAAATATCGGAGTTTTTTTATCTGAAAATTTTCAGTTTTTGGAGGTGAAATTTTCATTGTATTTGAATTGGCATGTTTTCGTAATGTCAAGACATGGGTAGTTCGAGCTACTGAGGATTATTCTTCCTTTGAAGATATTTTTGTTCGAAAAGTTATTTATTTATGTTTTAAGTCCCATAATTTACGGCCGTCATAAGTCACTTACATCACATTACGGAAACACGCCTATTCAAATATATAAAAAAATATTCACCTCCAAAAACTGAACAGTATCAGATAAAAAAAACTCTGATATATATATATATATATATTTCTACTAAAAACATAGATTGTGGGTACTCGTTAGAACCGCATCGGCAAGGCATCAGGTCAGGAGGCGAATGGAGGCAATTTAATGATGTATTTTCTAAAAAAAGAATGGTATGTTGTGTGCACTCATTAGAATCGCCTCGATGAGGCGATTCTAATGAGTACATACAACATACCCTTACGTGATTAAATAAGAAAAATTCTCTAAAATATCATTAAATATTTGTTTTCTTGAGCTATCGGAGGGATTTTCAAAGGGACTAAAAAATGAGTTCGAATCAGACATGGTAAACGAGTCATCGGTGTTCGAGTCAATGAAGTTTTAATGCAGTTAGTAAAGTATTTTGATACAGATTCTGGTGCATTTTCATCTATGGAATTTCTAAATAAAGCAGTTTAAATGCGAACTGTCCCTGACATTCGCTGACATTTGCGTATCTCATTTATCACGTAAACCTCCCCATTTTAAAAGACCCCGTACTCTCCCCACTCTTCTCGATTTTACTGTAAAAAGTGGTGAACTGAGTTGAGGTTGTTGCCTGAATTCTGAATAAATGAAGTATTTAGTCTTATCTTTGTGCATTAAACCTCAGAAATAATTAATAAACCGCCCACTGAAAAGGGGGCTAATTGCGCAGTACATTAGAGAGGTTCCGAAGTTAAAAAAAATAATTTAACCAACTCTTCGACCGTATCTTCTTGCAGAAGCGTCTTCAAACAAACGCTATATTTATCATTAAATTGAGGTTGTCGTCTGCAAACTTTTGAAACGCCTTACGGAGTCTATGTAACTGAAAGTCTGGTTTAAGAGGTTTCACTTTAATTCAACCGTTAAAGTCATTAAATATTCAAACATACTCTTGCAAAACGATTAAGTTGAGAAACATATATTCCATATGTTGGAGATTTGGAGATATGGCCATCAAGAAACGGAAATTAAAAGTGTCAAAGTCAAAATCATCTCGACTTTTGAAACTGCTTGAAGAAACTGCACCATTAGATAGGGATAAGTCCAATTCCATAAATAGTTATTCATTATCAGAGGAACTCGTTTTATTTAATTGAAATTTAGATGGATAAATCTGATCACCCATGCTTTCCAAAAAAGAAAAAAAAAAAGAGAAAAAATAAAATACCCATTATCAAGATAGTATGCCTAGCGGTCCACAAAAGGGACCTTTTTGCAAACATTGTAGACCCAGATCAGACGCCGCGTTCTGCGGCGTCTGATCTGAGTCTACACTGTTTGCATTGAATACAGAAAATTCTATTATGAATGATAAAAACTAAAGTCACACTTGATAGCCCTTAAAAAGGAAATGGACTTGTCCAAAGAAAAAGGCAGAAGAGTCCACTAGGCATAATTGGGTTCGTCTATAATCTGATTCAGAGTTATAATGCATATAAAATAGGGTGCTATATCTAAACTTACAAATATTGGTTTCTATAGTTGTTTCTGCGTTGTTATATCAATCGACTAGTTCCAATAAAGCTAATTGAATAATGTGTCACGATTAACGTATGACGTCATCAGCATTAGACGTATGTGACATTATTCGACCGGTGAATGCCTCATTAGACTTATCTGTCCAAACACTTAGAGTACGTACGGTAGTTTGATCAAATCTAAACTCTCAAAAATTTTGAAACCCTACTGAAGGATCCTGGACCCGGCACTGTTTCTAGATAAGCATTTTAACCAAATTTAAATGATTCTTTTTTTCTTTTCTCCGCGAAAATGTATGCTGTGGATATGCAACAGGCACTTCTGATAAGTACCAACAAATTATGTTACTTGTGGAGAAATAAAACAAAATAATACATAATTACCCCTTCTATCTGGAGCTAGGTAAGCCAAGACAGTTTCATCATATAATATGGGAGACAATAAAGATTTTATTTAAAAAGTACAATAAGACAGAGTTTTGCAGTAAAATGGTTGCCATGTGTAAATAGATACATTGAAACGCTGGTTTAAAAACTGCGGAAGTATGAAAATCTGCCTAATTATGCACTGTAAAAAATCCCCATAGGTTTCATCACGAAAACACGTCTATATAATTTTGACCCCCTTGAACCCCACTTTTATATAATAAAACAGGGGTTTACAGGGGTATACATAATTTCTTATTTCTGCTCAAAACATAGATTGTGGGTACTCGTTAGAACCGCCTCGGCGAGGCGGTTCTAACGAGTACCCACAATCTATGTTTTGAGCAGAAAGATTGTGGTACTCGTTAGAACCGCCTCGCCGAGGCGGTTCTAACGAGTACCCACAATCTATGTTTTGAGCAGAAATATGAAAAATATCAGTTTTTTAGCTGAAAATTTTCAGTTTTTGTAGGTGAAATTTTCTTTATATTTGAATAGGCGTGTTTTCGTAATGTTTACGGTAAAATAACTGGCAACCAGCTGCCAGGGCATGCACTGTTAGTTTGTGCGGGCGCTCATTGAATTATCTCAGGGAATCGTCCCTTAGAATAGGACAGGGTGGGGCAAAGTTGGGTAACGAATGGTTTGGTAATGGATATTGGTTAGGCTATCGTAACGTAACCGCTACCGTAGAAGTTTAGCAGGAACTATCTAGAGCAAGTCCATGGCGCGCCATCGCATATCCCCGCGCCAGCGCCATCGCATATCTCCCTGCACATCAAAATTCCAAATGCGTTCCCCCAGTCCTCATTCATAGGGATATTACCTGTGACAGTTTCAAGGTTCTAGCCTAAAAAAGCCTAGGAGGAGTTGGGTGAATCAAAAAATAGGACCCAAAATTCTACTTTTTGACCTCTAGTGACCCCCAGACATGCCCCGGGGCAAAATTGTTGCACCACTGTATTTTACTCTTCAATACCTTTGATTTGATATGCAACATGACTATGTTTGTACAAAATGAATTTTGACCCATCGGGGCCACACCCCCCTGATCCTGCCCCCCAGGCGTCACATCAAAATTCCAAATGTGTTCCTCCAGTTCACATCCATAGGGCTATTACCTGTGACAGTTTCAAGGTTCTAGCTAAAAAAAGCCTAAGAGGAGTTGGGTGACAATAAAAAAAAAGGACCCAAAAGCCTACTTTTTGACCTCTAGTGACCCCCAGTCAAACTCCCAGGGCAAAATGTTTGCACCACTGTATTCTAATCTTCATAACCTTCGATTTGATATGCAACATGATTATATTTGTACAAAAATGAATTTTGAACCTTTCGGGGCCACACCCTCCTGGCCCTGCCCCCAGGGGTCACATCAAAATTCCGAATGTGTTCCTCCAGTCCTCATCCATAGGGCTCTAACCTGTAACAGTTTCAAGGTTCTAGCTAAAATAAAAATCCTAAAAGGAGTTGGATGATAATCAAAAAGGACCCCAAATCCTACTTTCTGACCTCTAGTGACATGCCCCCGGGGCTTTGTTTTTTTGCACCACTATATTCTACTCTTCAAACCTTTGATTTGATATGCAACTTGACTATGTTTGTACAAAATGAATTTTGGACCCTTCTGGGCCACCCCCTCCTGGCCCTGCCCCGAGGGGTCACATCAAAATTTCAAATGTGTTCCTCCAGTCCTCATCCTTAGGGCTATTACCTGTGACAGTTTCAAGGTTCTAGCTAAAGAGCCTAAAGAGCCTAAAAGGAGTTGGGTGATAATCAAAAAAAGGACCCAAAATCCTACTTTTTGATCTCTAGTGCCGCCCAGACATGCCCCCGGGGCACATTTTTTTTTTTTTTTTTGCACCATTGTATTCTACTCTTCATAACCTTCGATTTGATATGCAACTTGACTATGCTTGTACAAAATGAATTTTGGAGCCTTCTGGGCCACAGCTTCCTGGCCCTGCCCCCAGGGGTCACATCAAAATTCCAAATGTGTTCCTTCAGTCCTTGTCCATAGGGTTATCGCCTGTGAAGGTTTCGAGAATCAAGCTTAAATGGTCTAGGAGCAATGGTGTGACATTACAGACGGACGTGCGTTTCGAAAAGCGCGGGGATAATTATCTCTAGGATTATGGTAGCGGTTGGCAGCAGCGAAAGGTAACAGTAAAGGTATTGGCAGCTAGTCGCCTGATTCTACTGATTTTTTTTACAGTGTATAGATGTCTACATATCCCTCTTTTCATTATATGATATGATGCGCAACGCACGGAAATGACCCGACAACGCAGGCCCTGATCAGCCTGCGCTTCTGCGCATGCTGATCTGGGCCTTCGTTGTCCGCTTACAGAATCAGGGGATACTGAAGTATATGTCGACGACAGAAAATGCCCAGATTCGACTGCAAAGATGCGCATATTGATCTGGACCTATATTGTCCGCAAATTGCATAAGGGCCCTTGTCCCGCGTGACGCATCATACTTTATCGAGGAACACTGGGTAACACATCACATAGAGCTGTTAACTGAATGTACTCTTGATGCCTTTATAGGGCTGTGTTTACACTTGATACTGTGTGTGATATTCCCTGGGTACTTCGTTGCTATTTTTGTTTTCATTTCAAGCTGTCATGTATTGCTAAAACACTGGTTCAGACATTACGCCGTACCCTGTCTATTTCAATCATCAAGTTCTGTTACTTTAATTAACCTCACTTTAATTTTCTGCCAATAACACCTTGCTACCAATACATGTATACCCTCAAGGAATTCCTAGTACGTACGAAAAGAACTGAGCCGAATCATAGGAAAAAAGTCCGCGGCATGTAAGAACATACACTGTCCAGCCTGTGCAATATACACAGCCTAACCAGGACATTTGTCTTTTCAAGGAGTCAAGAATATCAGTTAAGGGAAATAGATTCATTTTTAGGGAGGGAGTGGGTGTGTGTGTGTGTGTAGGGGGGGGGGGGGGGGGGGGAAGGATGGTTCTCTGTCTAATTTGTTTTTCCCCTCCTGAAAAAAGGTCTACTCTAAAAAGAATGCAATTGTTCCCATGGAAGCCAATTCTTTCCTGTTAAAGTAGACCCCTTTTCAGGGAATCGGTGTGCAGGAAAGCAAAGAGGACGTTATAAAAAGGGCATCTCCCTTCTGAAAAATATCGGTCAATCTACCAAGTCCCTCTGATTCTATAATTCGTGAGCACACAGCAAAGGTCTTGTTTAGACACCAGAAACGCATGAGCTCGAAAATCCCCTTTTTATTATGGCGCGACCGAAAAAAAAGAAACCCTTACTTCATTATTAATTAGCTATACTTGTGCTTATAACTATATTCTCGCCTCAGGGAATTCCACGCGTGCAAACTGAATCAAATCGATGAACAAATGTTTCCGACATGACTTAAGTTCAACAATTTTTCGCACCCTGTAAAAAAGTAAAAATCCCTAAAAGCACTCTTGCCGGGTCAGTTATGTGCTGATGCTTGAACGAAGGATTGTTATATATAATAAAACTTCCATGACTTGAACATGTATGACTCGTTTACCTGTGGCTGACTCGAAGTCATTTTTGAGTCACTAGAGACTTCTTCCAATAGCTAAAGACAACAAATATTATTTTAGGGGTATTTTAGGATATTTTCATAGTTAATCATGATAATATGTGTTTTATGTACTAGAATCGCCTCATCCAGGCGTTTATAATGAGTATGCTCAACATACTATTATATTATAGTAGCTCGAAAAGACATTATCTACAATTGCCCCTTGATCTGGCACTATGATTGATCTTAAGTGGTTCGAACTACTCAGGTCGAAAACAAATTTCCATGGTCCCTAAGATCTTCGATACATCGAAGTTTGATTGTATTATACACCTTTAACAGTATGCTCCAAATATCAATACTGATATCCATTACACTTTACTCTCTTAGAAATTACTCAACTGCTGTCACATACAGTCGAACCTCGATGGCTCTAACACCGAAGGCTCGTTTACCATGGCTAATTCGAACTCGTTTTTGAGTCCCTACGAAATTCTTCCGACAGCTCAAGAAAACAAATATTTAAGGATTTTTCTAATTTTATCGTGAAATTGTATATTGTGTGTAGTCATTAGAATCGCCTCATCGAGGCGATTCTAACGAGTACACTCAACATACAATCACTGTGTAGAAAATCGAAAAGATTCCCCTAAATTATCGCTATTTGCTTCCTGAACTGGTGCCATGATTAACCCTCAGTTGCTCGAACTACCCATGTCTCGAACGAATTTCTATGGTCCCAAAGATGTTTGAGCCATAGAGGTTCGACTGTAGTGATATAATACTTCATTTGCTACCATCTACTTGACATCTTTATTAAAATTTAAAACACAAGTTCGACTTGTTTCTACTCAGACGACACATTTGCCCCCTAACAGATGACAACGCTGTGCACTATCCAGCTTGAAATAGAGATGTCATGACGTCGTGGCGACGTTGACACAACGTTGTTACTGCGTCATGCGTTCAATGGGCACTGCTTTGTTGCTCCCAACATATTTAATATCCGTCACTAGGTGTAGTGATATGGTTCGTTGACGTTCCTCTCCGAAGTAGCTGTTCAACCACAAGGTGGAGGTGGGGCGTTTAAACAGAATAATACGAAACTATATAGAAGAGAAGATACCCAGGAAAACAAAGGGACACAGTCCTTCCGAAACACCAAAGGAGGTGAGACGAGGAACAAAATTAGAGGTGAAGATTCCAGAAAAAGCCACAGCCAGGCAGCTCTCCAAAAGAACCAAAAGAAGGTAAGATCAGGAATAAAATTATAAGTGAAGAAATCTAGGAAATGGCACTGTCAGGAAGTACAGCTCTCCCGAGGCACTAAAGGAAGGAAAGATGGAGGAAAAAAACTACAAATGAAGATATACAGGAAATGTCACAATCAGGAAGCACTACTCTCCCGAGGCACCAAAAGAAGGAGAGATCAGGAACAGAATTATAAATAAAGATATCCAGAGAATGCCACAATCAAGAAGCACAGCCCTCCCAAAGAACCTAAAGAAGGAGAGAAGTAGAAAAAAAATATAAAAATTATCAGTGAAGCTATCCAGGAAATGCCACAATCAAGAAGCACAGCCCACCCGAAGAACCAAAGGAAGGAGAGAATTAGAACAAAATTATAAGTGAAGCTATCTAGGAAATGCCACAATCAAGAAGCACAGCCCACCCGAAGAACCAAAGGAAGGAGAGAATTAGAACAAAATTATCAGTGAAGCTATTTAGGAATTGCCACAATCAAGAAGCACAGCTCTCCCGAAGCACCAAAGGAAGGAGAGAATTAAAACAAAATTATAAGTGAAGCTATCTAGGAAATGTCACAATCAAGAAGCACAGCTCTCCCGAAGAACCAAAGGAAGGTGAGAATTAGAACAAAATTACAAGTGAAGCTATCTAGGAAATGCAACAATCAAGAAGCACAGCTCTCCCAAAGAACCAAAGGAAGAAGAGAATAAGGACAAAATTATAAGTGAAGCTATCTAGGAAATGCCACAATCAAGTATCACAGCTCTCCCGAAGAACCAAAGGAAGGAGAGAATTAGAAAAAAATTATAAGTGAAGCTATCCAGGACATGCCACAATCAAGAAGCACAGCTCTCCTGAAGAACCAAAGCAAGGAGACAACTAGAACAAAATTATAAGTGAAGCCATCCAGGAAATGCCACAATTAAGAAGCACAGCTCTCCCGTAGAACTTGAAGAAAGAGAGAACTAGAACAAAATTATAAGTGAAGCTATCAAGGAAATTCCACAATCAAGAAGCACAGCCCTCCCAAAGAACCAAAGGAAGGAGAGAATAAGAACAAAATTATAAGTGAAGCTATCCAGGTAATGCCACAATCAAGAAGCCCGCTCCACCGAAGAACCAAAGGAAGGAGAGAATTAGAACAAAATTATAAGTGAAGCTATCCAGGAAATGCCACAATAAAGAAGCACAGCTCTCCCGAAGAACCAAAGGAAGGAGAGAATTAGAACAAAATTATAAGTGAAGCTATCTAGGTAATGCCACAATCAAGAAGCACAGCCCAACCGAAGAACCAAAGGAAGGAGAGAATTAGAACAAAATTATAAGTGAAGCTCTCCAGGAAATACCACAATCAAGAAACACAGCTCTCCCAAAGATACAGGGGAAGATGAGAATAAGAATGCTACAATCAAGAAGCACAGCCCACCCGAAGAACCAAAGGAAGGAGAGAATTAGAACAAAATTGTAAGTGACGTTATCTAGGAAATGCCACAGTCTAGAAGCACAGCTCTCACAAAGAACCAAAGGAAGGAGAGAATAGAAACAAAATTATAAGTGAAGCTATCCAGGAAATCCTTCAATCAAGAAGCACAGCTCTCATAAAGAACCAAAGGAAGGAGAGAATTAGAACAAAATCATAAGAAAAGCTATCTAGGAAATGCCACAATCAAGAAGCACAGCCAACCCTAAGAACCAAAGGAAGGAGAAAATTAGAACAAAATTATCAGTGAAGCTATCTAGGAAATGCCACAATCAAGAAGCACAGCTCTCCTGAAGAACAAAAGGAAGGAGAGAACTAGAACAAAATTAAAAATGAAGCTATCCAGGAAATGCCACAATTAAGAAGCACTGCTCTCCCGAAGAAGAAAGAGAGAACTAGAACAAAATTATAAGTGAAGCTATCCAGGAAATGCCACAATCAAGAAGCACAGCCCTCCTGAAGAACCAAAGGAAGGAGAGAATTAGAACAAAATTATAAGTAAAGCTATCCAGGAAATACCACAATCAAGAAGCACAGCTCTCCCAAAGAACCACAGGAAGGAGAGAGCTAGAACAAAATTATAAAAGAAGCTATCCAGGAAATGTCACAATCAAGAAGCACAGCTCTCCCGAAGAACCAAAGGAGTGAGAGAATTAGAACAAAATTATAAGTGAAGCTATCTAGGAAATGCCAAAATCAAGAAGCACAGCCCACCCGAAGAACCAAAGGAAGGAGAAAATTAGTACAAAATTATAAGTGAAGCTATCTAGGAAATGCTACAATCATAAAGCACAGCCCATCCGAAGAACCAAAGGAAGGAGAGAATTAGAACAAAAATATAAGTGAAGCTATCTAGGAAATGACACAATCTAGAAGCACAGCTTTCCCAAAGAACCAAAGAAAGGAGAGAATAAGAACAAAATTATAAGTGAAGCTATCCAGGAAATGCCACAATCAAGAAGCACAGCCCACCTGAAGAACCAAAGGAAGGAGAGAATTAGAACAAAATTATAAGTGAAGCTATCTAGGAAATGCCTAAATCAAGAAGCACAGCCCTCCGGAAGACCCAAAGGAAGGAGAGAATTAGAACAAAATTATAAGTGAAGCTATCCAGGAAATGCCACAATCAAGAAGCACAGCTCTCCCGAAGAACGAAAGGAAGGAGAGAATTAGAACAAAATTATAAGTGAAGCTATCCAGGAAATGCCACAAAAAAGAAGCACAGCTCTCACGAATAACTAAAGGAAGAAGAGAATTAGAACAAAATTATAATCAAAGCTATCTAAGAAATGCCACAATCAAGAAGCAAAGCCCACCCGAAGAACCAAAGGAAGGAGAGAATTAGAACAAAATTATAAGTGAAGCTATCTAGGAAATGCCACAATCAAGATGTACAGCTCTCCCAAAGAACCACAGGAAGGAGAGAATTAGAACAAAATTATAAGTGAAGCTATCCAGGAAATGCCACAATCAAGAAGCACAGCTCTCCTGAAGAACCAAAGGAAGGAGAGAACTAGAACAAAATTAAAAATGAAGCTATCCAGGAAATGCCACAATTAAGAAGCACTGCTCTCCCGAAGAAGAAACAGAGAACTAGAACAAAATTATAAGTGAAGCTATCCAGGAAATGCCACAATCAAGAAGCACAGCCCTCCTGAAGAACCAAAGGAAGGAGAGAATTAGAACAAAATTATAAGTAAAGCTATCCAGGAAATGCCACAATCAAGAAGCACAGCTCTCCCAAAGAACCACAGGAAGGAGAGAACTAGAACAAAATTATAAAAGAAGCTATCCAGGAAATGTCACAATCAAGAAGCACAGCTCTCCCGAAGAACCAAAGGAGGGAGAGAATTAGAACAAAATTATAAGTGGAGCTATCTAGGAAATGCCAAAATCAAGAAGCACAGCCCACCCGAAGAACCAAAGGAAGGAGAAAATTAGTACAAAATTATAAGTGAAGCTATCTAGGAAATGCTACAATCATAAAGCACAGCCCATCCGAAGAACCAAAGGAAGGAGAGAATTAGAACAAAAATATAAGTGAAGCTATCTAGGAAATGACACAATCTAGAAGCACAGCTTTCCCAAAGAACCAAAGAAAGGAGAGAATAAGAACAAAATTATAAGTGAAGCTATCCAGGAAATGCCACAATCAAGAAGCACAGCCCACCTGAAGAACCAAAGGAAGGAGAGAATTAGAACAAAATTATAAGTGAAGCTATCTAGGAAATGCCTAAATCAAGAAGCACAGCCCTCCGGAAGAACCAAAGGAAGGAGAGAATTAGAACAAAATTATAAGTGCAGCTATCTAGGAAATGCCATAATCAAGAAGCACAGCTCTCCCGAAGAACGAAAGGAAGGAGAGAATTAGAACAAAATTATAAGTGAAGCTATCCAGGAAATGCCACAAACAAGAAGCACAGCTCTCACGAATAACTAAAGGAAGAAGAGAATTAGAACAAAATTATAATCAAAGCTATCTAAGAAATGCCACAATCAAGAAGCACAGCCCACCCGAAGAACCAAAGGAAGGAGAGAATTAGAACAAAATTATAAGTGAAGATATCTAGGAAATGCAACAATCAAGATGTACAGCTCTCCCAAAGAACCACAGGAAGGAGAGAATTAGAACAAAATTATAAGTGAAGCTATCCAGGAAATGCCACAATCAAGAAGCACAGCTCTCCCAAAGAACCAAAGGAAGGAGGAAATAAGAACAAAATTATAAGTACCGATATCCAGGAAATGCCACAATCAAGAAGTACAGCTCTCCCGAACAACCTAAAGAAGGAGAGAAAATGGACAAAATTATAAGTGAAGCTGTCCAGGAAATACCACAATCAAGTAGCACAGCTCTCCCGAACAACAAACGAAGGAGAGAATTAGAACAAAATTATAACTGAAACTCTTCAGGAAATGCCACAATCAAGTAGCACAACTCTTCCGAAGAACCTAAAGAAGGAGAGATTTAGAACAAAATTATAAGTGAAGCTATCTAGGAAATGCCACAATCAAGTAGCACAGCCCTCCAAAAGAACCAAAGGAAGGAGAGAATTAGAACAAAATTATAAGTGAAGCTATCCAGGAAATGCCACAATAAAGAAGCACAGCCCTCCTGAAGAACCAAAGGAAGGAGAGAACTAGAACAAAATTATAAGTGAAGCTATCCAGGAAATGCCACAATAAAGAAGCACAGCTCTCCCGAAGAACCTGAAGAAGGAGAGAACTAGAACAAAATCATAAGTGAAGATATGCAGGAAATGCAACAATTAAAAAGCACAGCCCTCCTGGTGAACCAAAGAAAGGAGAGAATTAGAACAAAATTATAAGTGAAGCTATCCAGGAAATGCCACAATCAAGTAACACAGGTCTCCCAAAGAACCAAAGGAAGGAGAGAATTAAAACTAATTTATAAGTGAAGCTATCTAGGAAATGCCACAATCAAGTAGCACAGCCCTCCTGAAGAACCAAAGGAAGGAAAGAACTACAACAAAATTATAAGTGAAGCTATCTAGGAATTGCCACAATCAAGAAACACAGCCCTCCTGAAGAACCAAAGGAAGGAAAGAATTAGAACAAAATTATAAGTAAAGCTATCGAGTACATGCCACAATTAAGAAACACAGCTCTCCCAAAGAACCAAAGAAAGGAAAGAATTAGAACTAAATTATAAGTGAAGCTATCTAGGAAATGCCACAATCAAGTAGCACAGCCCTCCTGAAGAACCAAAGGAAGGAGAGAACTAGAACAAGATTATAAGTGAAGCTATCTAGGATATGCCACAATCAAGAAGCACAGCCCACCCGAAGAACCAAAGGAAGGAGAGAACTAGAACAAAATTATAAGTGAAACTATTTAGGATATGACAAAGTCAAGAAACACAGCTCTCCCAAAGAACCAAAGGAAGGTGAGAACTAGAACAAAATTATTAGTGTAGCTATTTAGGAAATGCCACAATCAAGAAGCACAGCTCTCCTAAAGAACCAAGGGAAGGTAATAATTAGAACAAAATTATAAGTGAAGCTATCTAGGAAATGCCACAATCAAGTAGCACAGTCCTCCTGAAGAACAAAAGGAAGGAGAAAATGAGAACAAAATTATAAGTGAAGCTATTTAGGAAATGCCACAATCAAGATGCACAGCCCTCCTGAAGAACCAAAGAAAGGACGGAATTATAACAAAATTATCAGTGAATCTATCCAGGACATGCTACAATCAAGAAGCACAGCTCTCCCAAAGAACCAAAGGAAGGAGAGAATTAGAACAAAATTATAAGTGAAGCTCTCCAGGAAATGCCACAATCAAGAAACACAGCTCTCCCAAAGATACAGGGGAAGATGAGAATAAGAACAGAATAATAAGTGAAGCTATCCAGGAAATGCCAAAATCAAGAAACACAGCTCTCCCAAAGAACCAAGGGAGGTGAGTACACAGCTCTCCCAAAGATACAGGGGAAGATGAGAATAAGAACAGAATAATAAGTGAAGCTATCCAGGAAATGCCAAAATCAAGTAGCACAGCCCTCCTGAAGAACCAAAGGAAGGAGAGAATTAGAACAAAATTATAAGTGATGCTATCCAGGAAATGCCACAATCAAGAAGCACAGCTCTCCCAAAACCCCAAAGGAAGGAGAGAATAAGAACAAAATTATAAGTGAAGCTATCCAGGAAATGGCACAATCAAGTAGCACAGCTCTCCCGAAGAACCAAAGGAAGGGGAGAATTAGAACAAAATTATAAGTGAAGCTATCTAGGAAATGCCACAATCAAGAAGCACAGCCCTCCTGAAGAACCAAAAGAAGGAGAGAATAAGAACAAAATTATAAGTGAAGCTATCTAGGAAATGCCACAATCAAGAAGCACAGCTCTCCCGAAGAACCAAAGGAAGGAGAGAATTAGAACAAAATTATAAGTGAAGCTATCCAGGAAATGCTACAATCAAGAAGCACAGTTCTCCCAAAGAACCAAAGGAAGGAGAGAATTAGAACAAAATTATAAGTGAAGCTATCTAGGAAATGCCACAATCAAGAAGCACAGCCCTCCTGAAGAACCATAGGAAGGAGAGAATTAGAACAAATTATAAGTTAAGCTATCCAGGAAATGCCACAGTCAAGAGGCACAGCTCTCCCAAAGAACCAAAGGAAGGAGAGAATTAGAACAAAATTATAAGTGAAGCTATCCAGGAAATGCTACAATAAAGAAACACAGCTCTCCCGAAGAACCAAAAGAAAGGAGAGAATTAGAACAAAATTATAAGTGAAGCTATCCTGGAAACGCTACAATCAAGAAGGACAGCTCTCCCGAAGAACCAAAGGAAGGAGAGAATTAGAACAAAATTATAAGTGAAGCTATCCAGGACATGCCACAATCTAGAAGCACAGCCCTCCTGAACCAAAGGAAGGAGGGAATTAGAAGAAAATTATAAGTGAAGCTATCTAGGAAATGCCACGATCAAGAAGCACAGCTCTCCCGAAGAACCAAAGGAAGGAGAGAATTAGAACAAAATATTAAGTGAAGCTATCTAGGAAATGCTACAATCAAGAAGCCCAGCCCTCCTGAAGAACCAAAGGAAGGAGAGAATAAGAACAAAATTATAAGGAAATCTATCCAGGAAATGCCACAATCAAGAAGCACAGCTCTCCCGGAGAACCAAAGGAAGGAGGGAATTAGAACAAAATTATAAGTGAAGCTATCCAGGACATGCCACAATCTAGAAGCACAGCCCTCCTGAACCAAAGGAAGGAGGGAATTAGGAGAAAATTATAAGTGAAGCTATCTAGGAAATGCCACGATCAAGAAGCACAGCTCTCCCGAAGAACCAAAGGAAGGAGAGAATTAGAACAAAATTATAAGTGAAGCTATCTAGGAAATGCTACAATCAAGAAGCACAGCTCTCCTGAAGAACCAAAGGTAGGAGCAAATTAGAAGAAAATTATAAGTGAAGCTATCTAGGAAATGCTACAATCAAGAAGCACAGCCCTCCTGAAGAACCAAAGGAAGGAGAGAAGAAGAACAAAATTGTAAGTGAAGCTATCTAGGAAATGCTACAATCAAGAAGCACAGCTCTCCTGAATAACCAAAGGAAGGAGAGAATTAGAACAAACTTATAAGTGAAGCTATCCAGGACATGCCACAATCTAGAAGCACAGCCCTCCTGAAGAACTAAAGGAAGGAGAGAATTAGAACAAAATTATAAGTGAAGCTATCTAGGAAATGCTACAATCAAGAAGTACAACTCTCCTGAAGAACCAAAGGAAGGAGAGAATTAGAACAAAATTATAAGTGAAGCTATCTAGGAAATACTACAATCAAGAAGCACAGTCCTCCTGAAGAACCAAAGGAAGGAGAGAATTAGAACAAAATTATAACTGAAGCTATCTAGGAAATGCCACAATCAAGAAGCACAGCTCACCCGAAGAACCAAAGGAAGGAGAGAATTAGAACAAAATTATAAGTGAAGCTATCCAGGACATGCCACAATCAAGAAGCACAGTCCTCCTGAAGAACCAAAGGAAGGAGAGAATAAGAACAAAATTATAAGTGAAGCTATCTAGGAAATGCCACAATCAAGAAGCACAGCCCTCCTGAAGAACCAAAGGAAGGAGAGAACTAGAACAAAATTATAAGTGAAGCTATCCAGGAAATGCCACAATTAAGAAGCACATCTCTCCCGAAGAACCTGAAGAAAGAGAGAACTAGAACAAAATTATAAGTGAAGCTATCCAGGAAATGCCACAATCAAGAAGCACAGCCCTCCTGAAGAACCAAAGGAAGGAGAGAATTAGAACAAAATTATAAGTGAAGCTATCCAGGAAATGCCACAATCAAGAAGCACAGCCCTCCCGAAGAATCAAAGGAAGGAGAGAATTAGAACAAAATTATAAGTGAAGCTATCTAGGAAATGCCACAATCAAGAAGCACAGCCCTCCTAAAGAACCAAAGGAAGGAGGGAATTAGAACAAAATTATAAGTGAAGCTCTCCAGGAAATGCCACAATCAAGAAGCACAGCTCTCCCGAAGAACCAAAGGAAGTAGAGATGGAGGAACAAATATGGACAAAACGAATGTCATATTTTATACCACAGACGCACAAACAACAAAGATGGATATCGCGTTCGTATCGTTTATTCAATAAAAATGTAAAACGATAATACCCCGCAATCATCATGTCGCGAGCAGATAGCTCTGACAAAAATGATGACATTTGGCCATTAGCACTCCCAAACCAGATCATCACGATATCAATGCGCTTACCAAGTTTCATGAAAAATCCATTGTCATTCGCTCAAATTATCGTGAAGAAATGAAAATACGGACATGTCGTGAGCAGATAACTCTGTCAAAATTTTGCGCAATATTCCCATTAGCAATACCAGACCATATGTTCACAAAAATATCTATGCACGGACCAGGTCCCGAGGTTATAAAACTTTTTTCATGCTCAACTCAACTAAGCATGAAATTTGCCCTGCTAATAAATCTCAAATTACTAACTATTGCAAATTCTTTCTTGCTAAACATAGCTGAGCATGAAAAGTCTCTGCTAATAAATATGAAAATGCCAAATTTTGTTGGCATTTTCATATTTATTAGCAGACAAAAATTCATGCTCACCTGAGTTGAGCATGGAAAAAGATTTATAATCTATGGGCCAGGTTTGATGAAAATCCGCTGTCTGGAAATGGCTGAAGACACGTTTTCTCATGGCATGGCCTAAATTATGGCATTTTGAGCTGGGTCTGCTGTGTTTGCAATGATATGCCTTTTTGAGTACCTTAATAACCTTAGGAATTGAGACAGATACGTCTGAGCAAATCGTGCAAACCCAGATTAAACGCTGCCGAACATCATGGTCTACACTGTTTGCTACCCTTCCAGCAGTATTTGGACACATTAACAGACACAAGTAAAATAGACTTCATTCCTTTTAGAATCCGTTATTCAAATTTAGGCCAAGTACCGTAAGGACTTACGAAAGGGGCGAATTCAGAGAGGGTTCTTGGAGTTGGTGTTGCGGGGTGGGGTGGTACGTTCACTTGAACCCCGCTTTTGACTCAAAATAGGAAATTTTGGATAAATTTTATGAATTTGGGATACCGCATTTCCCCAACATATATTCACACCCATACTCTTAATCATTTACTTCTTTTCAACAAGTCCATTTGATTAAAGGGAACCCTCGTTACAAAGTCATCATTTGTTCCCAAAGATGTTGCCATTAAAATTAATTTGCTGTTGTACAGAATAAATGAACAGATTGATATGTAAGAAAGGTCTTGGTTTGTTCTTATTTCCTCACAGAACATATATTTTGGATATTTGTTAGAATTGCCTCTCTGAGGCAATTCTAAAAATATCCAAATCATATGTTTCTTTAAAGTATTAAATACAATATTCTTGTATAATTTGTGACTAAATTTTACCTCCTAAACGAAGGTTTTGTGACAGTCAAATTGTCGTTATAACGAATTTTGTCGTTGTATCGAGTGTCGGTATAAAGAGGGTTCTCTGTACCAGTGAATGTGTGTAAAATAATAGCTTAAGTGACAAACCGTGTAGACCCTGATCAGATGCCGCGTTTAGTAATATGATATTTTGATCACATCGAAACCCTCAGAAATCATCCTGGATCCGCCCCTGTCGTTTACGGCGTTCCAATATTTTTTGGGGAAATATGGTAATTAGGGGAAAATGCATTGGCACAGGCTAGTCGATACAAATACTATTCGATCAAATAATAGTTAACCTATTTATGCCCAATCGACCCTTCCACCTCTCTCTTTGGACAGGTTCATTTCCAATCGAAGGGGAAACGCACGTGCACAGGCTAGCCTACACATGCGCAGTTCGCATTTGTCGCCTTAAATCAGATTTTGACCGTGCCGCGACTCATATAAATCGGATTCTGTAGAATGTTTGATGGAAACTGCTGAGAATATAGTACAGATCACATCACTCGACAGCAGATAACGGCTGCGGTTCTTCAAAGAACGATTCCAGCGCGAGAGCTCTCCAAATAAGAACATTGGTGTTGGACCAATAATTGTTTGAACTTGGTAAAATAGGAATATATTACATCTTAAGGTAGGATATACTGAACATGTCATTTAGCTATGCCTAGTTCTAGCATTCTTTTATGGGACAGGGATTTGTTATTAATCATTACGAAAACACGCCTATTCAAATATATTGAAAATTTTACCACCAAAAAATGGCAATTTTTTCAGATAAAAAAATCTGATATTTTTCATATTTCTGTTCAAAACATATATTGTGGGTACTCGTTAGAACCGCCTCGTCGAGGCGGTTCTAACGAGTACCTACAATCTATGTTTTGAGCAGAAATAACAAAAATAATGTATACCCCTGTAAACCCTAGTTTTACTCTATAAAAGTGGGGTTTAAGGGGGTCAAAATTATATAGGTATGTTTTCGTGATGATTTTTGTAATTAACGTTGACTTACAAGTCATCAATATTTTACCGGTTTCACCCGGGTGCGCCGAAAAATAAACGGCGGGACACTATGAAACAAGAAAAAAGTATGGCCGTCTTACTATTGCAGTTTTCTTTGTTTAGAATTTTATTTTATTTATTTATTTTTGTATTGCTGTTGTCATGTAAAAATGTCAGGCAATGATTTTACAATTTTAAATGAATATGACTATTTTTATAAGGACATGCTGACGTAGCCACAACGGAATTATTTTTAGGCACACTAAGGAAAAATCTTGAAAACTATGCCTAGATTCGCTGCCAAAATAGGGGCTTTTCTTAAAGAAAAGAATTTGAGGGAGCAGAATCTTCCTTTTAAGGGCAGCCCCTATAGTAAAGAAGCAAAATATTTGATGTTAATGCCACTTAATTATATAAATATTTTTCTTTTGCATGTTACGCACAAGTGTAATGTGCTTAATGAGTGTAACGCCTAATCTTCTTGTCCACGGTTCAGCACCAATAGCTGTTAGTTGACAAAATAAAAAACAAGATTCAAATCGACTAATTTTCAGTGATTAAAACACATTTAGTGACTATGTTATATATTGTATGAGAGTGGGGATTTGGAGAGCTGGCTTTCTAATAATAAGTCATATATTAGCTTATTATTCCCTTTCTTTAAAAGGACTGTCTTTCCTTAAAATATTTCCAATAATTGAAAAGGCTAAGAAAACAGGTGTATTTTATTTATTTATTTATTTATTTATTTATTATGTTATTTTTTATTTTATTTTTTGTTGGCTGTTTTTTCTTTACATTTTTACTTCACACTTATCGTTTTTTTCTTCTTTTTTTTTAATTTGCTATTAGTATACTAAATATTTCTTTAAAGTTAAAACCCCTGTTTTTTCACCAATCAGTCATTTATTTACTTAGCCATGTCGCTAGATAAGACAATTATTTTCACCCATTAATGGCCATTTCACTCATATCAGTATACCCCATCCAGACCCTTCTGTATTTAATTGACGGTAATTTCTTTCAAGATTTTCCCTGTTCCTTGTCGCAGGACCAGTCTATGGTTTTCCTAGTATTTTTATGTCAAGGATCCAGGGTTTTGGCTAGATGGTTTTGACTTTCGGTATACTAACCTATTTTAGTCTGGAGACCCCTAATAGGGTAACTGGCAAACAGTGCAGACCCAGATTTTGGCTAGAGGGTCTCAACTTTTATTATGCTAACCCATTTTAATCTCGAGACCCCGAATAGGGTAACTGTCAAACAGTGCAAACCCAGATCAGACGCCGCAGATGCGGCATCTGATCAGGGTCTCCATTGTTTGCAAAATGTTTAGCCATTGTTCTACAGGAATATTTAAATCACATAGCCTGATATATCTGAAAGTAAAATTCGATTCTACCAATATATAGTATGGGGAGAGTCTATTCAGTTTTAATGGGTTAACCCACCTATGTAAATGTATACTTCATGGCCTTAGCTCAAGAGAATGCAAGTTACAACCCTTTCATCCCCGAGTTTCTAAAATAGACTCTTCCCTATTTAAATCTGATCAGAGCCATTATTCCAAATAGGGGTATCAGTCAAACGTCAAAACAGAATGGCAAACTCTCTAGATCCTAATGAGATGGTTCATTATGAGCCGTCTCATCAGAATCTGCATTGTTTGCAAAAGAACTGGTTTGGTCTGCAGGGCTGAAAGAGTTAAAGAAACATTATCAACATTTTTCTGATTTCGCCACCAAAACATATCGAGGGTTGAGCGCAAGACTGTAGTAACTAAAACATATTTTTGAAACCCTTGTTTAGGGGCAACTTTGACTCCTTTGTAAACAATGCAAATTAAGGTGCTATTGCTCATACGAGCAATGACACCTAAATTTCCATTGTTTACAGAAAGAAATGTTGTAATCTTCATAACGCCTTCATGGTGAGGAGATTAAGTATTGGGAAAAACAACCATCTGACTTGCTACAGTCTTGCGATCAACCCTCGATATTTCGTGGGTATTCGTCTGACCTGCAATTTCTATAGCAATGTGATGTTTTGGATTTTTTTTAAAGAAAACGAAATGTTTTACATTTCTTTGACGATTTTGAAAGATTGATGCTTCCTGGCAATATTTTGAAAACTTCAGAAAATTTGAACAAGTGAAACTCATTATGAAAACACGCCTATTCAAATACATAGAAAATTTCACCTAAAAAAACTGAACATTTTCAGATAAAAAGCTCTGATATTTTTCATATTTCTGCTCAAAAACATAGATTGTGGGTACTCGTTATAACCGCCTCGGCAAGGCGGTTATAACGAGTACCCACAAGCTATGTTTTTGAGCAGAAATAAGAAAAATAATGTATACCCATGTAAACCCAAGTTATAATATATAAAAGTGGGGTTTAAGGGGATCAAAATTACATAGGCATGTTTTCATTATGTGGTTCAAAATCTGTCTCCAATTTACCTATCCTACCGACTTCTGTAGTCACATTTACTAGGGGAGAGGTGGAGTAGGGTGTGAAAAGGGGGAAGGGGAATGAAATAGTTCGATGTTTTTAATTAGTGAATAGAGTAAAAAAAATTTGTACATAGATAGATAGTTACCACAGAAAAGTATCGCACTAAACCATGTCAAAATTTTCAAATTTACTTCTTCTGTGTAAAGCGCAAGGCAAAAGAAGAAGAAGAAGTAGAAGAAAAAAAGTTCTGTCGAAAGCAGAGTAGAATACTCGAATGCTTCTGAAGCAGGTCGCCAGTTTGAGCCTGTCTGATTCCCTTTGAATCGTACATCATCAAAGCTTCACTTGTTTCGAGGTTATGTTTCTGATCCAGTTAAATAAGACTAACATAAACAGGATTATTGCATAAAAGGCAGTGCCGCACGTTGTTAACAGCCGTGCATTAACCGGGAAAAGCCGTGTATTAACAAGGCAAGTCACGCGCTGTTAATGCACAGCTACGGAACTTTCAATATGATCGTACCGGGGCCACAGATTTGCTGCCGGGGTTACGAGATGTGTACTGTCCGGCCCTAGAACGAGCATAGTCCGTGAAAATTACGTTCGCGAGACATCGATGAAAAGGCGAAATAAAATAGTGCAAGAAATAATGCGAAATGTAGCAAATGTTTTCAGTTTTTATGCAATAATAGCGATCGAACATGGATTTTCAATGCACTAACATTTTCAAGGTCCCTTGGGAGGTGTTGAAAACCGCGGCCTCCGGCCTCGGTTTTCAACACCTCCCACGGGACCTGGCGAATGTTAATGCATGAAAAACCATGTTTGATCCCTATATTCTGAAACAAGTTTCAGGTAAAGCAAAAATGTACTCCTACTCTTATGGGACGCATCTCGTCTAAACAGAAAAGGAAAGACTGCAAAAGTTGGGAAATCCGTCAAGAATTCGACAATGGTAAAATAGAAAGTACTTGAATTTGTCAGACAAATGTCAAACAACGCACTGCCTGTGAACTTATAGTTTTAGCAAAGAGACACGGACAATTTTAATGCAAATTGTATATTTACAAGGACTTGGCTTAAAAGCAGTTTAAATCCTACATCCACCTCGACTATCAGTAAATTGAAGGCAACAGATAAAATATATTTTATCTGGCTAACGGAAGGGGTACATTGTCACAGACTGATAGTTTCTGTCACAAGATATCTGATGATACATGGGGTTAGACAGTTGCTTAAACATATTCACTCAAAAGTATTCTATAAGTTCGCTAAAAGATATGGGCGCTGAAACGTAAATTTGCAAAAGTTCCCTTAAACGTATTATTTTCCTCTCATGGCACGGCTCATAAATCTTTGTAAAGGAGTAGACAATTTATTTGTACCGCAAGTCGATTATATTTTCAACTTGAAAGAAACTGATGAGAATAGATTAGCGAATAAAGCATTTAATTGGTCTGGTTCCCATGATAAGACTTGGGAATGTCGATTCCAAGTATTTAAGTGTAAATATAGGGATCAAACATGGTTTTTCATGCATTAACATTCGCCAGGTCCCGAGGGAGGTGTTGAAAACCGAGGCCGGAGGCCCCGGTTTTCAACATCTCCCTAGGGACTTGGCGAATGTTAATGCATTGAAAAAGCATGTTCGATCGCTATTATTGCATAAAACGTGAAAACATTTGCTATATTTCGCGTTATTTCTTGCACTATTTTGTTTCGCCATTTCACTGATGCCTCGCGAACACGATTCCACGGACTATGCTCGTTCTAGGGCCGGGCACTACACATCTTGTGACGGCAGCAATTCTATGGCCCCGGTATAGGCATATTGAAAGTTGCGTAGCCGTGCATTAACACCGCGTGAATTGCCTTTTTAATACACGGCTTTTCGTCGGTTAATGCACGGCTGTTAATAACGTGCGGCACTGCTTTTTATGCAATAATATAGGTTATTCAAAATTGAATGACGGCTCGAAATTTAGAACTATGCATTAACCAGTTTGTCGCAAAAACCATTATGACCATATCTCACAGATGCCATAATAGACTAACCACAGTGTACACCTATAACGTATTTAATCAAGGATATCATATTTCATTTAATGACGTATTGCGACAACACAGATTACATAATTTATTATACAGGGGCGATCTGTTACTGGAAAATAAAATTAATTCTTTGAAAATAAATTAATGATACTGGACACTGATAACTGGAAATCTAGCCCAGCAGGCACACAACGTTGAGACAACGTCGAATCGACGTCAATGCAACGTTGCATAAACGCCATGTGCTCGCTAGGAAGCTTTGGAATGATCAGTCTCCGGAAAATTGAAATAAACCTTGCACGTTTCGAATACGTAGAACGAACTTGATTACTGAAGATTAAGTTAAATTAAGAATGGAACGCGACAGCGCCGCATTCTAGCTAAATACAGAAACGGGAGTTTACCCCTTCAACTTCAAACGGACAGGTACGGTACGTAAAACCTAACGTGTCACTCATTGATCGGTATGTAAATTGTGTACAAGCAATGTTGTCGAAGACGAAATATTTTCTTTTATGCTGTGAGTTCTATTCAGATTTAAGAAGGCCTCTCTTTGCTAAGGCTCAGTTATGCAATAGCATTTTTAATGAAAATTTAAGGTAGGTTTTTGTCGTGCACTGTTAAATTTTCATTAAAAATTACCGTATGGTAAGTAGATAAGATATCCCAATACTTAGTGTAACTACGGTACTTACTGACTTACTTACTTATTATTATTCTAAAACTTCAAACAACTTGAGAGGACTGACGCGGTAGCCATTCTGTGTAAGGCAGACAACGTTTGTGACTTCCTGTTTGCTTTCCGGCACATCAAGTCCCTTTTGAAAAGGAGTCTACTCTAAAAGGAAATAATGCGTTCCCAATGTTTTTCTTTTAAAACAGATCCCTTTTCAGAATGGAGACTATCAGTTTTTAATCGGTTGCAACCGATTCAAAACTGATACTCTCCATTCTGAAAAGGGATCTGTTTTAAAAGAAAAACATTGGGAACAAATTACCTAAAGTGTATCAAGTAGCAAGCAGTATAGACAGCACTTCTCTCACTTACTCAAAAAAGGGTAGGGGTGTGCTGCCAGGAGCCGGGGACCCCTACTCTTTTATAGAAATGATTAAGACATCTTTCCAGACAAAAGTAAGACGAACATATACCCCATTTGAGCAATATTTGCTCATTTGCTCAGCCAGTTAACTTCACAAGGATTTACTTGCATATTATCAATATTACAACAAGAATCACACAATATGAAGTTTAACTAAGGTATATACAATGTTTTATTTTTTTACCAAATACAGTTGATTTATGATATCCTCTTTCCAGACTAAGGTAGTTTACCACCCCTTTCCAGACAGACAAAAATCCCATAGACAGCTATATTCAAATCCCCAGATTTTTCAAAATGAAACATACCCCCATTCCAGACAGACTTAAAACTAAGACCCCTTTTGTCGGCACTTCCCTACCCATGCTTATATAGTGAGTGCCCCACCCCCCACCCCCACCCGAACCCAGACACACCACACGCGATGTTGCATTGTGAACCGTTTACAAGCTGACATTTGCCTTTACAGTTGATCTATGACATTAAGTAGCTATTACCTTAACCCTTTCACATCTGTGTTTTTGAAATGGACTCTTTCATCTTTGAATATGGACATGTCTATTATTGCAAAAGGGGTGTAACTACAAAATTGAGAACAAAATGACAAACAGTGTTGATCCAGATGAGATGGCATATTAGGATCTACACTCATCTTGATCTACACTGTTTGCAAAAAGGTACTTATTTTGGTCTACAGGACTGAACGATTTAACAGAACTATGTGAAACATATATGATACTTTTTTCATCCATAATGTATTCGTATTTTTCTGATTTCTCCACGAAAACATATGTTGTGTCTACTGAAAAGAAGCGCAAATAGAGGCGGTATTCATCTCGTTACTTCATTGCATAGAGGCTTTCAGTTTGCCTCTACAGTCTCAATATATTTTATAATATATTACTGCATAAAAAGCAATGCCGCACGTTATTAACAGCCGTGGATTAACCGGCGAAAAGCCGTGTATTATTAACAAGGCAATTCACGCGCTGTTAATGCACGGCTACGCAACTTTTAATATGCCTGTATCAGAGTCACAAAATTGCTGCCGTCACGAGATGTGTACTGCCCGACCCTAGAACGAGCATAGTCAGTGGAAATTGCGTTCGCCAGACATCGGTGAAAAGGCGAAACAAAATAGTGCAAGAAATAACGCGAAATGTAGCAAATGTTTTCACTTTTTATGCAATAATAGCGATCGAACATGGTTTTTCAATGCATTAACATTTACCAGGTCCCTTAGGAGGTGTTGAAAACCGCGGCCTCGGTTTTCAACACCTCTCACGGGACCTGGCGAAAGTTAATGTATGCAAAACCATGTTTGATCCCTACAATGTCATACTCGTATGTCACATAAAATAAATAGAGATTACCATATGGCATTTTACATACCATACCACATATCAGCACGAGAGCTGAAAACACTTGGACTCGTATGGATTGAGGGCTTCGTTAACCTATTAATCATACATATTTTCCAAATGTCTTCTATAAACCAAAATGAAAAAAAAAGTGTTTAGTTGTTGTTTCAATTTTAAACAGCTGTTCAAAACAAAGTTAAGTTGTTTGTGAATAGAATAAACTGCAAATGACGAGTGTCTGAAAGCGACTTCGCTGCCAACAGGAAGAGAGCCTGCGATTCTTAAGAATCTGACGTCAGAGGAATATTCTGACCAGATATGGCTTTTAGGATGCGATTAAGGGTGTGTGACAAAATTTTTGGAGTGAGGTATAGGGTATACGATATAGAATCACTCGCAAGTACCACAGCTGACGTGGACGCGCACGGATGTCACGATCGTATCACATATTCAAAAACCAAAGCAATTTATAGTAAATATATGATAAAAATGCATCTTATTGTGAACAATGTTTTATGTTAGTCGTAAAAGGAGAAATAGAAATCCATGAAATTCGACAACATGAATAATATTATTAACCAGAAACGATAGAAGAACCTAGGAAACGAAGATTTTAAGACTTTCAGAAAAGTAAACAGAATCTTATTATATAAAAAGGATAGAGCACTCTTGAATTAAGCAATTTCGCCCAGACATTTTGGACATTAGTTTATGACTGTCCAAGATGTTTTCCTTTGGGACTTAAATATTTATCTATCTAGCAGTAAATCATTCCTTTAGTCACGTAGAACATTAAGAACAACGGGATGACACAATTGAACAGCTAGGGATAATATACAAACACCAAGACAAAATATTCAGACGTAAACGTCTAAGTACCGGCGCAAATTTTGTTCATGTTTACATAGAGATGTGGGAAAAGGGTATACTAAAGTTTAATAAATTTTCAATGTAACAGGTAAAAAAGAACAATAATGTGATTCTTTAGTGGTTGCTTTTATCAAGCTTTATGAAATTTCTTGATTGAAAAGAAAATACGATAGACTTTAATATGTTTATTTCAGTTTGTTATAGGAGTTTTATTATATTTGCCGGGATAGTTACAAACCGACGATCCCGGCAAATATAAAAAGTCCTCAGTGAGCTATCGAATAGTCTACCATATGTAAAAAAAAATCAAAGCTATATTAAGAGACCGCGAGACTCCCGCGCCGGTCAATTAACGCTAAGCACTCTGGGTAAAATTATAAGCACTTGACATATTGAAATAATTTTATTATTTAGCCCAGAAAACAGGATTTGACATTTCATGCAAACTGTCTCCAATTTGCATGAAATATCAAATCCTGTTTTGGAGATAATGTGCGTGAAACATAAAATCCTGTTTCCTTTGAAAAATAAGAAAACTGTAATCAATTTTGTCTTCTGTTGAATTAGATGACACAATCGAACAGCTAGGGTTATAATTCAAATACTAATTCTAAGCTTCACCGTCTAAATGTGCTTGCAATTGTGATTCGGGAAAAAAAACAACAGCAATAAATCCATGAGCACTTTTAATACTGCAGACCAAAACAAAATACCCGCGAAAATCGCTGTATCACCAGGTACTACATTGTTTGCCATTTTTGTTTAACCCTTGCCATTATGAATAAATTACCACGCCCACTTCTAATTTTCAGCCAATCAGATTACTTGATTCAGATTGTTGTTATAAATTGATATAAACTCACATATTAAATGAATAACAGTGTAGATCCAGATCAGTTGGCTTCTTCAGTTGGCTTCTGAAGAAGCCAACTGATGAAGCCAACTGATCTGAATCTACATTGTTTGCAAATGCAGGGCATATCCGGGTTCAACAGGACCAGGATTAAGGTGAATTGATACACTTTCAGGGGAACCTGCCAGTCTTAACCCTTGATATGCTGAATAAATTAAGATGCCACGCCCACTTCCAATTTTTAGCCAGTCAGAATACTTGATCCAGGTAGTTGATATAAATTCACATATTGAATGACAAACAGTGCAGTTTCAGATCAGTTGGCTTTTTCAACTGATCTCGATCTACATTGTTTGCTAAATGCAGGATATATCCGGGCTCAGCAGGACAAAAGATTAAAATACACCGATACCAATTAGCATAAATGTGGAACATTAAGGTAGCAAGTCATACAAATGTAACATTATAATAAAAGTACCTCGTTTACATGACTCTATTGTCCTTTCGACATCCTTTGGAAAGACGTTTTTTGCATTACGTTTTATTCTACATCATGAATACGCTTATATAATTTGACCCCCTTAAACCCGACTTTTATACAGTAAAACTGGGGTTTACAGAGGTATACAATGTTTTTCTTATTTCTGCGCAAAAACATAGCTTGTGGGAAATCGTTAGAACCGCCTCGGTAAGGCGGTTTTAACAAGTACCCACAATCTATATTTTGAGCAGAAATATGAAAAAAAATATCGGATTTTTTATCTGAAAATTTTCATTTTATGGTGGTAAAATGTTCAGTATATTTGAATAGGCTTGTTTTCGTAATGAAATGGAAATGTTTTGTTATGATTGACCATTTTTTATCGGGAACCATAGTTAATGTTTCTGCATTTTGTTTTCAAATATTTACTTTTAAATTAATTTTATGGCCACAGATGTGTCTGACCTATGGAATTATTGTAGTAAACTGGATTTTTGGATTTTTTATTATTAAAAAATATTTTTCGCTTTTCTTTATTGATTTTCAATTATTGCTGTTCCGTAACAATATTGTGAAAATTTAAGAAATTTTCACCAAGTACAACCTGTTGAAAACCTGCATCCTAACTACCTAGCCTATCGATTTCGCTTCTTTTGCAGCCATTTTCACAATGGGAAAAATTGAAAATATTCATTTTGAAAAACTTTCACTAGAATAAAACATTCTGTGTATAGATGGTTATGACAAATGGTTTTGCATAAAATCATTCTAAATGATTGTAAATTTACTTCTGTGTAAAGCGCCAGGTAAAAAAAAACAACAACAAAAAAACAGCTTTCTGAAAGATGTCGAAAGGAGAGTAGGTCAGAGGGTATCAAGATAAAGTTCAGTAAAACATCAGTGACTCGAACACCGATGACTCGTTTACCATGGCTAATTCAAACTCGTTTTCATTACAAAAACATGCCTATTCAAATATACCGAAAATTTCACCACCAAAAAATGAAAGATTTCAAATAAAAAATTCCGATATATTTCATATTTCTGCTCAAAACATAGATTGTCGGTATTCGTTAGAACCGCCTCGGCGAGGCGGTTGTAACGAGTACCCACAATCTAAGTTTTTGAGCAGAAATAAGAAAAATAATGTAAACCCTAGTTTTACTATATAAAAGTGGGGTTTAAGGGGGTCGAAATTATAAAGGTATGTTTTTGTGATGTTTGAGTCCTTAGAATTTTTTTCCGACAGCTCAAGAAGACAAATATTTGGGGATATTTTAGGATGTTTCATATTTTATCATGAAACGTTATGTTGTGTTTAGTCATTAGAATCGCCTCATCGAGACGATTTTAATGAGTACACTCGACATAGAAGATCGAAAAGACACCCATATATTATTCCTATTTGTCTCCTAAATTGGCACTATGATTAACTCTCAGTGGCTCGAAGTACCCATATCTAGAACACATTTCCATGGTCCCAAAGATGTTCGAGCCATTGAGAGTCGACTGTACGTGTCTTATTTCTCCACAAAACCATAAGCTACGTGTTCTCATAAGAAGTGCCCATTCTCACCAGACGCATATGTTGTGGGTACTCATTACTGCGGCGCTTCTAATAAGTACCCACAAAATATTTTTTGGAGAAATGAGGAGAAATATCAATACTTTTCTTTATCTAGAGCTAAGAGGTATACAGTTTTACAAAGATTGGTAAACCCATTCAGTCCTGCATACATTAACATATACTTGTGCAAACAGTGCAGATCCAGATGAGACGGCTCGTAACGAGCCGTCTCATCAGGATCTACTCTGTTTGCCATTCTGTCTTTGATGCTAGACTAAATAAAACCCTATTTTCACCAAAGGACTCGTCCAAATTAAGGGGTGAAAGGATTAACGTAATGAATTAAGTGCAAATAGAAAGAAGCGGATATCATGTTAATAAATTCACTGTCTCATCAATCTTTTGGTTGGCTTTGTTGGCAAAGGAAATGTTCCAACTAGTTGTTCAAACAATCAATAAACATTCCGTTTGCTGACACAATTGCTACTACTTCAAAGCAGGTCGTCGTCACAAGTCGTTCAGTCTTACTAAATTTTCATTGGCAATAAACAAACTGGACCATATAACGTAAGGCCAAATGAAAAAAAATGTGTGTTTCGGGTAAGGTATATAAGAGAACTCAGGAACTGATATAATCAGGTGCACATCAAGCTCCCACCGCCCCCGCCCCCACCAACCCACCCAACACCTCAACACCAAAGGGAAAAACAAACATATACAATTAAGCAGCCACAAAATGAACGGATGGCAAGCAGAGTTAAAAACTCTTTCCCATAAAATTGGGAACTCTGTTACTCAAACTTGACTGAATATATAATCAACTTACATAATTGTGAAAAGACATTACGAAAACACGCCTATTCAAATATATTGAAAATTTTACCACCAAAAAATGGCAATTTTTCAGATAAAAAAATCTGATATTTTTCATATTTCTGCTCAAAACATAGATTGTGGCGGTTCAAAACATAGATTGTGGTCATCGAGGCGGTTCTAACGAGTACCCACAATCTATGTTTTTGAGCAGAAATAACAAAAATAATGTATACCCCTGTAAACCCCAGTTTTACTGTATAAAAGTGGGGTTTAAGGGGGTCAAAATTATATAGGTATGTTTTCGTGATGAAAACATTAGAAAGTGAAACACTACATGGACATTAACAAAAACTGCCACAATGAAAGTACCGCCTTGGAACGGTCAGTAATAAATTACTGGTGGGGTGGGGGTGTTTAAGCTCATATGATGATGGGATCCCAACCTTCTGCTTCTATAGTGGTAAATCATATATTTGTTAGGTCCGTGTGGAGGTCTTTAAACTCATCCATGAATCATTACGGGCAACAGATAAATCACATTACGAAAACATGCCTATTTAAATATACTGAAAATTTTACCACAAAAAAAATGAAAATTTTCAGATAAAAAATTCCGACATTTTTAATATTTCTGCTCAAAACATAGATTGTGGGTACTCGTTAGAACCGCCTCGTCGAGGCGGTTCTAACGAGTACCCATAATCTATGTTTTTGAGCAGAAATATGAAAAATAATGTATACCCCTGTAAACCCCAGTTTTTCTATATAAAAGTGGGTGGGGTTTAAGGGGGTCAAAACTATATAGGCATGTTTTCATGATGGCAGGTAAGGCCTATAATGAAGCAAAGATGAGGACTCAACAGAAACAACGTGTTGAGACATTTGGAGATCCCTAGGTTGTCAAACAACACCACCGGAATACTTGACCAGAAGAAAGCCACCAATTGAACCCCGCTGAGCCGAGAAACAAACATAACAAGTTCCAGCCCCTACCTTACCTAATTTTTCTGGAGAAACCGAACGGTTTTTTTCTAGGATAAATTATTTATGCTAAATATTCGGACAAACAGGCCTAAGCAAATAGTGTTGACTATGGTCAAAGTGCTCCTAAAGGAGCAGTTTGATCAGGGTCTACACTGTTTGCCATTCTATCAGCAGTTTTAGGCACATCAAAGGGTAGTGAAACAGACTTAGTAAACTTATATGAGAATTATGTATAATGCTGAATCCAAATACATTTGGAAAATATAGTATAATTCTACATAAAACAATAACAGAAACAAAAAATAAATAAATAAATAAAACAACAAAAAAAAATCCATACCAACTCTACCTTTTTTTTTTCAACATGATACCTTAAACACACATATTTGTTTTTATTTGACTTAAAGAAAGTGGACCATATAACGTAAACATGAACTGTTTTTGCGTGTCTTTATCACCTCTGCTCTGCGAAGCAGTGATGTAAATCTTCTCATTTGTGTTATGACAGTATAACTTCTAGGACATCATAAAAAATTCAAGATAAATTCTAGTAAAACTTCTAAATAAAGAATGAGCACAATACCTTGTTTTTACAATACCTATTAGTCCAGGGTATTCTAGGTCATGCAAATCGCCTAGGAATCAGAAAACTTTATTCAGTGACAAGGCTTTCTTCGTCTTTTTTATTGTTCTTTAAAATGAGTATCACGTTGAACAGAATTGAATGAGAAAACGAGCCTTCTTACATGTGCGAACAGCGAAGACTCAAATCAGCTTCCACGTCTGCGCAGTCTAGTCTGATCAGAGTCTTTATTGTCCGCATGAAAAGAAAAACAACTTTGCATCGTTGACTATCCAAAATGCGCCCAGGGAAGATTCTGATCAAACTGCGCAAATGCGCAGTCTGATCTGAATCTTCGCTGGGCGCACATATCCGAACGTATGTTTTCTGATGTTGCAGCTTAAAATAATAGTACAGTATGAATTGTGACATTGAATTATTATAAGATTAGAAGTGTCCGATTAAATCGTGACTGCTATAAACGATGTCGGGTATTAGGACAATTAATTGCATTCTGCCGTGTCAGCGATATCACTTCTTTTTTTCGTAACTGGGCTATGGCCAACTTTGTCTTGAGACGGATATCATATTTTCCGCAATCGGGCTATGACCATGTTTGACTTGCATTTGGGTTATGACCACGTTTGACTTGTACGCGATGGTATTGCTTAGATGGTCGTATTTTTACACTACATAACAGGCATTCAACAACCATACCAGACAAGGAAATGGTATACGTTATATAGACCGACCAAATGGTCCTTTTACATTTTATTTCTATATGGCTACGTCCACTGTACAATTTCGACATGGCAGTCAGAAAATCCTGGATTCCCAGTCAGACAGCTATTCAGGTATAGGTTTATAACACCTATGTACATATGTAAACATATACAGTCGAACCTCGGTAGCTCGAACACCAATGGCTCGTTAACCATGGCTAATTCGATCTCGTTTTTGAGTGCCTACGAAAATCTTCTGATAGCTTAAGAAAACAAATATTTAGGGAAATTTTCTTATTTTATCATGAAATTGTATGTTTTGTGTACTCATTAGAATCGCCTTATAGAGGCGATTCTAATGAATACACACAACATACAATTATTGTGTAGAAAATTGGAAAGATTTACCTAAAGTATCGCTATTTGCTTCTTGACCTGGCGCCATGATTTACCATCAGTGGGTCGAACTACCCATATCTCGAACAAATTTCCATGATCCCAAAGATGTTCGAAGCATTGAAGTTCGACTGTACTCATAAATATTATAATGTTAAGGTCAAGAGACAGATCAGTTTAGTCAGCCTATTGTGTAGGAAAAAAAAGCTTGTCAAAACCAAAGCGCAGAAGGGTTGTCGAAACAAAAGCGATAAAACAAACTTAACATCCTGGACACAAATAGAAACAGAGGGTATTTTGAAAAACTTCTTACAGGACCATAAGGTACCATATCCACAAGCCACAAATCCACAAGGTAGAAAATCGTTGATGCGAAGTATTAGCCCATTTACTTCAAGTGGTCTCTTCTACCATAACTCTTTGGACCGGTCTAATTCCATTGTCAATTTTCCCATGTTTTCGTTGGCTTATTTAGGTATATACTCAATTCCTAGTAATGTTTAAAATATAAACAAATGTTAGGAATGACACTTACGCTAATTATGTCACTGCAATGCAGACTGTAACCAGATGGTGTGGTATAATACAATCTACAGTCGGTTTGGGCGAGCCAACCAGGGTTAATCAAAGCCCTGGTCAGCAAATGGGTATTATTTAGGGATGTCTTTTCGATCTTCTATAAATTAATGGTATGTTTAGCATCACGAAAACATGTCTATGTAATTTTGACCCCCTCAAACCCCATTTTATCTAGAAAAAATGGGGTTTGCAGGGGTATACATTATTTTTGCTATTTTTGCTCGAAACAGAGATTTGGGTACCCGTTAGAACCGCCTCGATGAGGCGGTTCTAACGAGTACCCACAATCTCTGTTTCGAGCAAAATAACAAAACGGTCACATTTTGTTTCATCTAAAACTTAATTTTTGCAGCCATAAAAAAAGTGTCATTATATTGAATGGGCGTGTTTTCGTAATGGTATTCATAAGAATCGCATGTTCATGATAAATAAAATTTCTCTTAAATATCCCTAAATATTTGTTTTCCTGAGCTATCGGAAGAATTTCCAAGGGACTCAGAAACGAGTTCGAATCAGCCACGGTAAACGACCTATCGTCAGTGGAATTTATTGTGTCACGGTGCCAAGCAAAAATATTATTAAACGTAAGAAAAGTCTTCCTGGTTGAGGGATTTTTTTTTTTTTTTTTTTTTTTTTTTTTTTTTTTTGCCAGTTTCTGATTATGATGCAGAGCTCAACATCACCTCTCATCGAGACGATTCTAATGAGTACACTCAGCATGCAATCACTGTGTAGAAAATCGAAAAGATTTCCCTAAATTATCGCTATTTGTTTCCTGAACTGGTGCCATGATTAACCCTCAGTGGCTCGAACTACCCATGTCTCGAACGAATTTCCATGGTCCCAAAGATGTTCGAACCATTGAGATTCGACTGTACTTTGCGCACTGCGTAAGATGATCTAAATTTGTGCATTACGCGCGTGTTCGAAGGCACTTTTCGCTTGACGCGGCCCAAGTATCCAGTACCCTTAAACTTGAATTTTAAGATATGTACAATTAAAAGGTAAAGTGGGATAACACTTTTTTTTTTTGCATGTGGAGAGCCATTTTATTTCTACACATGCTAATCAATTCTGAAACGGGAACACTTATAAGTAACAGAAGCCATTAAATATTCAACGACTTTAATTCACACGCGTTCCCACGCGTTCAGTTTCAACACAAATTTAGTGTAAATGAAAATGTCGACGTCCTCACAAGTACAAGACAACGTGCGGGTGGAATGTTTTTCTTCTCAATCAAAATATGAGAAACAGCGATTTGCTTTTTATAGCGCAAAGCGTTTCGCGGAAATTGGTAGATAACAGAATTAGAATTAATTTATCCCGTTGTATATCACTTTGTCCCTTTGCCTATATATCAAAAGCAGTAAATATCAAAATAAAGTCAGTTTAACAGACAACAGACAGAAATTATTATTGAATTACATATACGGTATGTGGTTGTGTGTAGCGGTATATGCATGTGTCATGACGCTTATTTCGTTTTTGGTTAACTTTCTCTAAATTCATTACTTTGTATTGGTACTAAACTATTAACTTTAAATTTGTTCATGGTGTATCTTGGCAGTCAGGTGTGGATAATGATTTGTTTTTCTGTGTCACTTGACTTCATGTGGGTTTGATAAAAGTTTTATATTGTTTATATTCGCATGACTGTTCCTTATTTCTTACCTTGTGGATTTCTGGATATGACACATTATAGGCCCGTAGGAATTTTTAAAAAAAATATACTTTACTTCTATTTGTGTCTAGGATGTTAAGTTTGTTTTTATCCTTTTCATTTTGACAACCATTCCATTACGAAAACACGCCTATTCAAATATATTGAAAATTTTACCACCAAAAAAATGGCAATTTTTCAGATAAAAAACTCTGATATTTTTCATATTTCTGCTCAAAATATAGATTGTGGATACCCGTTAGAACCGCTTCGGCGAGGCGGTTCTAACGAGTACCCACAATCTATGTTTTTGAGCAGAAATAACAAAAATAATGTATACCCCTGTAAAGCCCAGTTTTACTATATAAAAGTGGGGTTTAAGGGGGTCAAAATTATATAGGTATGTTTTCGTGATGCTGCGCTTTTGTTTTGACAAACATAATTTCCCACAAACATAGGCCAGCCAGACAGACCTGTCTCTCTGACCTTACATTTTAATATATGTATATGTTTACTGCGTAAATATTGTATATGTTTACTGCGTAAATATATGTAATAGAGTTATATCTATAAAGGTAAACTCAAATAACTATTGCCAATGGAATGCAGGATTTTCAGACTGGCATATCTAAATTGTACAGTGGACGCATCCTAATGAATATTAAAAGTGAAGGTAAAAGCGACGCGTAAGTTTGGTCGGTCTAAATAACATATAACCGTGCCTAGTCTGGTAGGTTTGATGAATGCATGTTATATAATGTACAACACGGCCATCTAAGTAATACCTCCAAGTACAAAAATGTAAGTGAGCATACGAAGGAAATGCCACAATCACGAAGAACATCCCTCCTAAGGCACCAAAAGAAACAGAGATAGGAACAAATTAAGTCAAGGAACAGCAACAGAGGCGGCGCCTTGGAACGGTCAGTAGAAAAACCACTTGGGGTGTGGTGGGGGGGGGGGGGGAGCGAGTGAGACGGGTTCTGTACCTCATCTGTGAAACATCACAGTTAAACACTAATAATACAGATGACTCTCGTTATCTCGAATTCCAAGGGACTCTCTGAAATACTTCGAGATATCCGTACTTTGAAATATCAGAATTGCAGACTTGAGGAAAAAATAAATCGAACAACCGCATTTAACAAATGTATACGTAATTGGACTCTTGAATTTAGAGATATATTGAAAATATTGTGGAAAAGAGGACAATATTTCGTTACCTGTTATTAGATTTTCATATTTAGGCGGGGACCAGATTTTCACTTCGAGATAAGCAGTTATTCGAGATAAGCGAGAGTCAACTGTAAAAACACTGTGATGACACGAAACAAAGGGCTTAATGGCCATCGAAAACCTGAACACAAGAAAACCGCAAACAGGACCACAACAGTCAGGCGCCCACCATCAGAAACATATTGAGGATGGAGCCGCATTACGAAAACACGTCTATTCAAATATATAGAAAATTTCACCTCCAAAAACTGAAAAAAAAATCAGATAAAAAACTCTGATATTTTTCATATTTCTGCTCAAGACACAGATTGTGGGTACTCGTTAGAACCGCCTCGGTGAGGCGGTTCTAACGAGTACCAACAATCTATGTGTTTAGCATAAATAAGAAAAATAATGTATGCCCCTGTAAACCCCAGTTTTACTATATAAAAGTAGGGTTTAAGGGGGTCAAAATTATATAGGCATGTTTTCGTTATGGACATTTAGTCTAAGGACTGATCCACTGTTGTGCAATTAAAGAGATAAGCAATGTTATCAACCACAATTAGATAAACAACCATGCATGCAGGTTGCCGCAAAATGGTCATATTGTAACCCATGACTTGTAGTCAGTGGCAATCTTTTTAAATTGTACCGAAAATCAGTTTGGCCAACAATCTTTCTTTAATTTATAGACTAAGTCGCAATACGATTCAGGTTCGTACAAAACTTCATACAGAAGTGTTTTTATTCCAACGTTATATTTGGACTAATTCAGAATGCCGGCGATAAATCTTAGAAAATGTTTTAGGTGGTTTATGATAAGGGTAGCCTTGCTTTATAGGTTAAGCAGTTAAAATTTTATTTCGATTATTAAAGTCACTGACTTGACTATATGCTCTAGCAAAACGATATAACTGAGAAATATATACACTATAGGATTGCCATGATAACTTACAATATAAAATCAAAGTCGTCCCGTTTATCATAATTTCAGTAGAGATTATGCCATTAGATATTGATCAGCTTAAATACAGAAACGGTGCTTCGTGTCACAGGTAGTGGTTTTATTTATCTGAAGTTCTTTTGGATAAAATGGTAGTAACCATTTGTTCACTTGAGAATATTCATTATCACTATTTAGTAAGTCATCAAAGTATTGAAACGTTAAATTGAATGCTTCAATAATATTGGCCTGATTTTTGTAAGAAAGGGTCTTTTCTTAAAACAAAACAAATCTGCAATAACGGAGAGGGCACAATTGAGTCCTCCGTGAAATCACCTGACCAGTAAATGACACCAAAATCTGACCAACCAAACTAGCTTATCAGTTAACGGTTAATGTTATTGCTTAGACAAACAATATTACCTATGTACTTTTTCATTGATAAATACAGGTACGAATGCAGATTTCATTGACAAATACAGGTATCAGGATATTGTTTGTCTAAGGATTTACGCATGGGCGTGGTTATAGCCTTCTGACGGAGGAGTCAATTGTACCCATAGGTATACTAACAATTTGTTGGTATAATGCAGTACCAAACCGAATGACGATATTATCAGGAAGAAAAGAAAACGCCTCACAAACTTTCTGACAAGACAACAAAGTATAATGTTTATGATCCTCAGAATTAGAAAAAAAATACACGTTTCTCATTTCAAGCAAGGCAAAAAATGTTTTCTCTTAACAGTTTTCTTTCTTTCAATTAAATAAAACAAGTTTATCTTTAATCAGCTTACGCTGCAATGTTGTATTAAGTGTGTAAAAAGTTGTATGCAGACAAACTAGATTTAAGTTTTTTAAAAACAACACTGGAATTTTTATTAACCAATGACGTTTTAACGGGATCTTCTATGTACTGTTTAACAGTATTTAACCACATGCCTTTTAATAGCAGTAAGACAAGAAGTTGATTAATTTGAGAGTTCAGTCGTAGTGCATGAACTAGAGTTGGCTGTAACCAATACAACGTAGAAAATTTATCAGATTCTCTTTTAGTATATACTGCAAATCTGACAGTCTAAATACTATGATTGTCAATAATAGACTCTCAACTTTTGAAGTATGCGTGCATATTTTAGTACATTCCAAACATGATCATAACCTAATTGCAAAAACAAAATGATATCCGTCACTCGGCAAGCTTGGTCATAGCCCAGTTGCGAAAAAAAAATGATATTGTTCATCTGGCAGAATGTAATTTATAGTGTCATTAAGAAAACATGCCTATTCAAGTATATAGACAATTTCACCTCCAACAAAACTGAAAATTTTCAGATAAAAAAAACTCATAAAATTTTCTTATTTTTGCTCAAAACATAGATTGTGGGTACTCGTTAGAACCGCCTCGGCGAGGCGGTTCTAACGAGTACCAACAATCTATGTTTTGAGCAGAAATAAGAAAAATAATGTTTACCCGTGTAAACCCCAGTTTTACTATATAAAAGTGGGGTTTGAGAGGGTCAAAATTATATAAGCGTGTTTTCGTGATGTAAGTTCCTGGTATCATTACAACCAGTTAGGATTTAATCTGACGCTTCTGATCTTGTAATATTTCAATGTCACAATTCATACTGTATTATAATTCTGAGCCGCAAAGTCAGAAAACATACCTTCGAATATGATCGCCGAGCGAAGACTCAGATCAGCCTGCGCATTCGCGACGTTTGATCAGAATCTTCCCTAAGCGCATTTTGGGTAGTCTAAAGTGCAGATCCTTCATGCGTAAAACGAAGACTCTGATTAGAGTTTAGACTGTGAAGAAGCGCAACTTGATCTGCGTTTTCGTTGTGCGTACATGTCAGAAGGTACGTTTTCTCACATTCTGGCTCATTTTATTCTGTACAACGTGTTACGCATTTTGCAGAACAATAAAAAGACGAATAAAGCGTTGTCACTGAATATTTCTTTTACTGATTCGTAGGTGATTTGCATGACCTAGAATACCCAAGAATAATAGAAACTGTAAAAACAAGCCATTGTGCTCATTCTTTATTTAGAAGTTTTACTAGAATTATCTTGAAAATTTTACGATGTCCTAGAGATTACGTTATTTTTCATCACACAAATGAGAGGATTTACATCACTGCTTCGCAGTGATGGTAAAGACACGCAAGTACAGTTCATGTTTTCGTTATATGGTCCAGTTTTCTTAAGGTCAAATAAAAAAAATATGTGCATTTAGGGTAACATGTTGGAAAACTAATATTTAGGGTAGGTAGGGATTCTTATTTTTATTTTTTATTTTATTTATTTATTTTTATTTTTATCTTATTTTTTTACATTTTTATGTAGAATTATACCATAATTACCAAATGTATTCGGACACCGCATAATTATTTACATTAAAGTTTACCAAGTCTGTCTGAAAACCCTTTGATGTGTCTAAAGGTACTAATAAAATAATACCCCGATAAAACTGCTCCTGTGTCAACACTGTTTCCTCGGACCTATTTGTCCGAATATTAAGCATTAAAAGTTTATCTGAGTATCACCTATATTTTTTATTATTTATTTTATTTTTATTTTTAATTTTTTTATTTTTTTTATTTTTTTATTTTTTTGAGAACACAGAAAACAAGACTTGTCTCCAGACAGGATCTGGAACATTCTAAGTCCGTGACCTTGATTTTGACATGACCTGTGTGTGTGTGTATGTGTGTGTGGATGGGGGGGGTGGGGGGGTGGGGAGGCAATGGTGATTGCACTGTGCAAAATTTTCATCAAACCAAAACTTTAAATTTTTTAAGTATGTGACTTCGGCCCTAAGGTTAAGGTCATATGTGCTGATATTGCTGGTAGAAACTTTGGACCAGTATATATCATGATACCACATATAAATTAAATCTATCGTTTTGTTTAGAAGTAATGAGGACCTAAAACTTTGACATAAAATTTTAATATAAAATTTTGACATAACTGTGACCTTGACCTTAACATGAACAAGGGGGTGGGGGGAGAGCGAGGATGGAATCGGGCAAAATTTAGGACCAATAGTTATCATCATACCTAACAAGAATCAAATCGGTGGTAAGGTTAGGAAATAATTAGGTCTTAAAAGCTTTAACGAAAATTTTAACATTTAAATCCTCAAGGTCACGGTCATGAGTGCTGGTGGTGCTGATAAAAAATTTTCACCAGTATCTTTCATGGTACCAAACAGGAACTAAATCCATCATTTAGTTTAGAAGTACTGAGATCCGAAAAACTTTGACGTAAATTTTTAACATGAAAATTCTAAGTCTGTGACCTTGACCTTGTCATGACCTAGGGTAGTGCAGATGGTACTGCCCAAAATTTGTACCAATATGTATAATCATACCAAAGATAAATCAAATCGTTGATAAGGTTAGGAAATAATGAGGTCTTAAAAACTTTAACAAAAGCTTTAACATTTAAATTCTAAGTCTGTGTCCTCTACCACAAGGTCATGGTCATAAGTGCTGATGGTGCGGATGAAAACTTTTGACCAGTATCTACCATGAGACCAAATCGGAACTAAATCCATCATTTAGTTTAGAAGTAATGAGATGCTAAAAACTTTGACGTAAAATTTAAGCACAAAAATTCTGTGACCTTGACCTTGACATGACCTAGGGCAGTGAAGATGGTACTGCGCAAAATTTTGGAATAATATGTATCATCATACCAAAGATGAATCAAATCGTCGATAAGGCTAGGTAATAATGAAGTATTAAAAACGTTAACGAAAAAAACTAATATTTAAATACTAAGTCTATAACAATGACCACAAGGTCATGGTCATGAGTGCTGATAGCGCTGATAAAAATTTTTGACCAGTATCTTTCATGATACCAAATAGGAACTAAATCCATCCTTAAGTTTAGAAGTACTAAGATCCTAAAAACTTTGACGTAAAATTTTAACATGAAAATTCTAAGTCTGTGACCTTGACCTTGACCTTGACATGACCTCGGGTGGTGCGGATGATACTGCGCAAAATTTTGGACCAATATGTATCATCATACCAAAGATGATTCAAATCGTCGATAAGGTTAGGTTATAATGAAGTCTTAAAAATGTTAACGAAAAAAATAATATTTAAATCCTAAGTCTGTAACATTGACCTCAAGGTCATGGTCATGAGTGCTGATGGTGCTGATAAAAATTTTTGAACAGTATCTTTCATGATACAAAATAAGAACTAAATCCATCCTTTTGTTTAGAAGTACTGAGATCCTAAAAACGTTGACGTAAAATTTTAACATGAAAATTCTAAGTCGGTGACCTTTGACCTTGACATAAACTAGGGTAGTGGGGATGGTACTGCGCAGAATTTTGGACCAATATGTATCATCATACCAAAGATGCATCAAATCGGTGATAAGGTTAGGAAATAATGAGGTCTTAAAAACTTTAGCAAAAACTTTTACATTTGTGGACGCCAACGCTGACTCCGAAGGTAGTACAATAGCTCTCCGTGAACGTTGTTCAGGCGAGTTAAAAATGGTAGGAAAATTAGGTAGGGTAGGCTTACCCTAAAAACACATTTTTATTTGGCCTTACCTTATATTGTCTAGCTTGTTTTGCCAGTAGAAGTTTGATAAGACTGGGCGACTTCTGACAAAGACCTGCTTTGAAGTAGTAGCATTTGTGTGAGCCAAAGGAATGTTTATTGATTGTTTGAACAACTGGTTGGAACATTTCCTTTGACAAAAAAAAAACAAAAAAAAAACAAAAAAAAACGCACAAATAAAAACAAAAAAAAAACAGAAGAATGAGAAGATGAGACGGTGAATTCGTTAACATGATATTTGTATTTGCACGTAATGCATTACGTTAATCCGTTCAACCCTGCGCCTCTGAAATCTACTCTTCAGTCCCTTAATTTGGACAAGTCCTTTGATGTAAATAGGGATTTTAGTCAAAAATTAAAATCAGAATGGCAAACAGAGTAGATCCTGATGAAACGGATCGAAAGGAGTCGTCTCATCTGGAGCTACACTGTTTGGACAGGTGTCTGTTTTTGTCTGCAGGACTGAATGGGTTAAGCCATCTTTGTAAAAACCGTATACCTATTAGTCTTTGCTCTAGAAAACGAAAGAAATGATAAATGTCCTCATTTCTCCACAAAATTATGTATTGTGGATATATTTGTCCTCACTTTTCCACAAAAAATATGTGTTGTGGATCCCCATTAAAAAGCGGCTCCACAACATGTGTGTCTGATGAGAAATTATAAAATGATAGCTCGATTCGTTGGATTCCTCTTACCGTTAGTATGCAAACCATGACGTTTTTACGGTCTATTATAGGATATGAGGAGTATTTGGGTTATAAAGAAAAATGACACATGTTCATGCAGTAAACAGGTTGCTATATGCAAACATAAATTGAAATGCTTGTTAAAAATGCAGAATGCTGTGAATCTTAGTAATAATGTAAACCTTGCATACCCGTGTTTCACTATAAAATTCTGGGAGCTTCTTATGAGTACACATAACATGGTTTTGTGGTGAAATAAGAAACATACAAGGGCAAGTCAATAAGTAACCAGCCTATCCCATTTCCAATTGACCGAGACACCCAAGATTTTCATGCCTTATTTCAATACATGTTTTAGGCCTGAGGGCAAAATTGCACCCTTATCGTGTCATTCACATTGCGAGTTGACCAATGTTTATAGGTCTTCTGCACCATCGTATACACAAGTTAAATTCTGGGTTGGGGAATTCAAACGAAGTAGAACGTTTTTAGAAGACGAAACCAGGTCTGGACGCTCATCAGATGCCACCGATGAAGAAATGTGTAACAAAGTACGGGATCTGGTGTACTCTGATAGGCGAATTAAGGTGGAAGGAATAGCGAATGCAATACACATTTCACATGGTAGCGTTTCAACAACTTTACATGATCGCTTGGGTATGCACAAGCCAACAGCCCATTGAGCGATGAGCAAATGGCAACCAGAGCATCAGTATACAGCGCATTGTTGAAACGATTTAGGTCAAAGGAAGATGATTTCCTTTCACGTCTGGTGACTGTAGATGAGACCTGGGTCCATTATTATGAGCCAGAGAATAAAGCTCAAAGTCGCCAGAGTGTAGGACCGGGGTCTCCGAGACAAAAGAAGTTCAAAACGCAACCCTCTGCTGGCAAGGTCATGGCAACTGTATTTTGGGATGCACAAGGCGTTATTATGTTGGACTTTCTAGCAAAGAAAAGTACAATAACAGTTGCGTATTATGCGAATGTGCTCGACCAACTGAGAACTGTGATCCGTGAAAAACGCCGAGGCAAACTCTCCAAAGGGATTCTGCTCCAACAGGACAATGCGAGAGTCCACACTTGCAAAATTGCAATGGATGCTGTTGAGCGGAATGGGTACGAGCTAATACCGCAACCCGCCTATTCTCCGGACTTAGCTCCTAGTGACTATTTCCTATTCCCAAACATGAAAAAGGATATCCGTCGACGTCATTTCCGGTCCAACGAAAAAGTCGTGGCGGCAATTAGGAGTGGGTCAGAGACAAGGACCCTGGCTTTTTCAGTTCTGGGGTGATGGCACTGGAACACCGTTGGTCCAAGTGCATCATTCTAGAGGGCAATTACATCGAAAAAGAAGAGCTCTATCTCACCAAGAAATAAGTTAGGCTGTTTTTTATTGACTCGCCCTCGCATTTGAGCCAGCGCATGACAAAGCCTACAATAAGACATGGGCGACCTGCGAAGACTCAGATCAGCCTGCGCGTCCGCGAAGTCTGATCAAAGTCCTCGGTGATCGCATATGTCTTTTAAAGCCTCCGGGCTATCCATAGAGGGATAAACGAAACCCCTTTCCATACCGGGTGGACGTACAGGCCTATCTGAGTCATTGCTGATCACACGGGTCTTATTGTAGGTTTTGTCATGCGCTGGCTCATTTATCTTGATACCTCCTTATCTAGAGATATATAAACCATGGATTTACACTATTATAATGTGAGACATATGAATGCTTTTGCCTGTTAAGCCCATTAAGACACATGCTGTAAACGCAATATGAAAGTTCTGAAAGGAATGATCCTTGAGAATAACTGAAGCAATCACTCTCAAATGTGTCACGTTTTCTGGGCCAGAATAGATAGTTTAGGATAATTAAGCCTCATCAGTGGTACTCATATAAAGTTTCAAATCTCTCGGAATAGGCCCAGTGATCATACAGGACAAGAAAATATAAATGACTACAGGGATCAAACATGGCTTTTCATGCATTAACTTTCGCCAGGTCCCAAGGGAGGTTGTTAAAACCGAGGCCGGAGGCCGCGATTTTCAACACCTCCCAAGGGACCTGGCGAATGCTAATGCATTGAAAAACATGTTAGATCGATATTATTGCATAAAAGCTGAAAACGTTTGCTACATTTCGCGTTATTTCTTGCACTATTTTGTTTCCATTTTTCACCGATGCCTCGCGAACGCAATTTCCACGAACTATGCTCGTTCTAGGGCCGGGCAGTACACATCTCGTAACGGCAGGAACTCTGTGGCCCCGGTACGATCATATTGAAAGTTGCGTAGCCGTGCATTAACAGCGCGTGATTTGCCTTGTTAATACACGGCTTTTCGCCGGTTATTGCTCGGCTGTTTATAATGTGCGACACTGTTTTTTTATGCAATAAACTGTAATGAAACACGGGTAGACGTTTTACACTGTAATGAGGCTCGGGGAGATGTTTTACGGCCTCCACACATAGTATAGTGAAAACAAATAGATCATAAAAGAAATGACCCTTGAAGCAATCCCCCTTCTTGCTGTTCTTCTTTGTTGTTTCATATGTGACGTTTGTTTTGTTATTTGTTCCTTTTCTCTCCTTCCTTTGGTGCCTCGGAAGGCAGTGCTTTATGATTGCGACATTTACTATGTATCTTTATTTATACTTTAAGACGGGCAAGAGAAAAACCTGATGTGTGGGTTATACCAGTTTAGCCATTACGAAAACAAACCTATTCAAATATACTGAAAATTTTACCACCAAAAAATGAAAATTTTCAGATAACAGTTCTGATATTTTTCATATTTCTGCTCAAAACATAGATTGTGGATACACGTTAGAACTGCCTCAGCAGAAATAAGAAAAATAATGCATACCTCTGTAAACCCCAGTTTTACTATGTAAAAGTGGGGTTTAAGGGGGTCGAAATTATATAGGCATGTTTTCGTGATGATAAATCTGTTATGGCGCGAACCCTTACCCTTAATTCTGATGCAGCTAAAAATTACAAACACAAATTCTGTTCTATAACACTTTGAAAGCTTTAAGGCTGAATCTTGGAATCTAGCATCAGGATGTAAAATCTACCAAGTTTGTTCAACAGCATGATCTTAGATTGCCCTTTGACCTTTTCACGGCTTGGTCATTAGGCTTCCCTATACATCTGTATTTGTATGGGGAAAATGTTGAAAAGTCATTTTCTGAAAAATGTATAAAAGACTAACAAAACGTAATCGAAGTAGCAAAAGCCTATAAATACAGCCAAATTTGATTCTCCGTTGATAATCTGCCTTCGTCTCGGGCTATATCCATGTATGATACTGTTTTTCAAAGTGTTCAGGTCTTCTACAAACAATTACAATGACTTCCGTATAGTTCATTAGAAGTACTAATTTCAGTGTGACAAACCTTGAATGCAAATGTCAGCATTTAATTTACTAGTCGGCATAACAAAAAGCTATATTCATACCCTATCAACGACAGCAATATATACTGTCTATATATGAAAACTAGAATTTACGCTTAATTGTATGTTATCAGCGAACAACAATACACAATGACATTTGTGAAAACAAGCTTTCACACATGTTCGTCAACAACCTAAGCTGCATTATAATTACCTCAATATTGCTGAGCAAGCATTTTCAGTCCTCATTACTATGCCAAGTATTTGTGGCGTTTTCGAGGATATATAGTGAAAATTGGAGTATACAGGGTTCTACGTTATAAGCAAATCTTCATGCTTATTTTTTTAGTTTCTAAATAGGATTTAATTTGTTTTGTTATTTTTATCATTTTATACTGCTTAATGTTTTATCTATTTATTTGTTTATTTATTTATTTATTTATTTATTAAAATTGAATATTTAATGTGTTACATAGTTCTAGATAAGCCGGATGTCCAGATGAATAAGTTACTCCACGTAAACATACGTGGTGGGTACTCATTAGAAGCGCCTCATGAGGGGGTGGGGGAAGGAAGAGAGGGGTTTTTTTTCGGCGAAATAAGCAAATATTAGTAAAGTATGCTTGCAAAAAGTTTTCTGATCTGGAGCGATGGCTTAAAAGCATATATTTTACATAGGAGTGTTTGCTTAATGTTTATTCTTTACCGCCCTGCATGCAAAACAGATATATTTCCAAAATACAGTTCAGCTTCAATGGCTCGATTATCCATCAGACCATGGAAATTGTTCTAGACACGGGAGTTCGAGCCACTGAGGGTTAATCCTAGCACAAGAATAGAGGCAGATGAGGATAATTTAGGGATGTCTTCTTGACATTACGAAAACACGCCTATTCAAATATATTGAAAATTTCACCACCAAAAACTGAAAGTTTTCAAATAAAAAATCTGATATTTTTCAAATTTCTGCTCAGAGACATGGTTTGTGGGTACTCGTTAGAACTGCCTCGCCGAGGCGGTTCTAACGAGTACCACAATCTATGTTTTGAGCAGAAATAAGAAAAATGATGTATACCCCTGTAAACCCCAGTTTTACTATATAAAAGTGGGGTTTAAAAGGGTCAACATTATATAGGTATGTTTTCGTGATGACCTCCAAAACAAATAAAAGTATGTTTAGTGAAGTCATTAAAATCGCCTAGATGAGGCGATTCTGAGTACATACCATACATTTTCATGACAAAATGCAAAAACATCTAAAAAGTATCTCTAAATATTTGTATTCTTGGGCTATCGAAGAATTCCGCAGAGACAGGAGGCAAATGGGGATAATTTAGGGAGTTTTTCAATCTTTAATTGAATAATAATATGTTGAGTGTACACATTAGAATCGCCTCGATGAGGCAATACTAATGAGTACAGGCAATATACACGTTATGATTAAATACCAAAACATCTCTTAAATATCCCTAAATATTTGTTTCCTTGAGCTGTCAGAAGAATTTCTTAGCACTCAAAAACGAAAAAAATCTCTAAAATACTCCGAAATATTTGTTTTTTGAGCTGTCGGAAGAATTTCTTAGAGACTCAAAAACAAGTTTGAATCAGCCACGGTAAACGAGCCATCGGTGTTCGAGTCATCAAAGTTTTACTTCCGTGTAGATCCAGATGAGATGGCTCCTAACCTGGCTTTGCACTATCTGTCATTTTGATGTTTTGGTTGATAGCCAGTTTGGAAGAATGGACGAGCTCAAAACAACAAGTTAGAAGAATCCACTTTAGAAACTCAAGGGCATAAGGTTTAAAGATAAAAATGAATATAAGTGGGGCCAGCGCATACGAAAACCTACAAAATGGCATGTGCGCCCAGCAAAGACTCAGATCAGTCTGGGCTTCCGCCCAGTCTGATCAGAGACTTCGCTATCCGCATGAAGAAAACTTTGGTCCTTAGCTACCTATACTGAACGCAAAGCAAATACTCTGATCAGACTGGGCGGATGCCCAGGCTGATCTGAGTTTTCGCTGGGCGCACATGCCATTTTGTTGGTTTTGTCGTGCGCTGGCTCTGTGAAGATACCCAGGAAATACCACATTCACGAAGCACAGCCCTCCCGAGGCACGAGAAGAAGAAGAGATGAGGAACAAATACAGTGAACCCTCGTTACAACGACAACATTTGTACCCTAAGATGTTGCCATTAAAATGAATTTGCTGCTGTTAAGAATATTCAATTAGCAGACTGATATGTAAGAAAGGTCTAGTTTCGTTCTTATGTCCTCATAGAACATATATTTTGGATATTTGTTAGAATCGCCTCACTGAGGCGATTCTTACAAATATCCAAAACATATGTTTCTTTAAAGTTTTAAATGCGATATTCCTGCATAATTTGTGACTAATTGTTACCTCTTAAGCGAAGGGTTCGTGACAGTCAAATTGTCATTATAACGAATTTTGTCGTTGTATTGAGTGTCGTTATAAAGAGGGCTGTCTGTAACGAGAAAACAAACGCCAGATATGAAACCAGCGACGAGCAAACAAAATATAGATTGAACTTCGGTGAAGTTGATATCGCACCTACCCTGCCAAAAAGAAATGTTTATTTCCGATAGAAGAAATTAATCTAGGAATTTCATCGAAAGCTCATGTAATTTCTCATATGATGCATGAGAATTTGCGCTCTAAAGATACCCACAGTCTGTACACTTTTGTAAAATCTGAGGTAAGAAAATGACAAAGAGTGGGAAAAGTGACAAAAATAAATTTAAAAAATATATTCAAACCACATGCACTTCTGCAGACTCTGGAGAAAACATGTGCAAAGTTTCAAAAAGACCGGTATAAAATTTTATGAGGCGTTGCAGTCACAAGGTACCCACTGTCTATGACAAAGTTTACAAAAAGTAAAAAGTAACAAACATTAATGCAAGGATTAAATCAAAAACACATGCACATCTTCAAACTGTAGATAACACATGTGCAAAGTTTCAAACAGATTGGTGTAAAATTGTACGAGGAGCTGTGCTCACGTGGTACCCACTGTCGAAGTGAAAAATGACTAAATTCACAATGTGGAAAAAGTGGAAAAAATATGTTATAACAATATTATATCCAAACTACATGTACATTTTCATACCATGAAGAAAACACATGCAAAGTTTCAAAATGATCGGTACAAAACTCTTAGAGGAGTTGCATTCACAAGACACCCAGGGTAAATGTTGACTGAGGGACGAACGGACGGACAAACGGACGGAAACTTGCACGCCTAAGTAGCCCTGCTTAAACAGGTGCGACGGAAAGAACTGCAACAGAGGAACCGCCTTTGAAGACATGATTATTGAAGACATGATGTCCTTTTTGTATGCCTCTCGTGCTGTTCAGTTGTGGGTGGTGTTGAAGACATTCTATTAATTTTTCAGCTATATCGAGCCGGCGATGCGTATTTGAGTGACATTTATTCAGATTTGCTTACACGGATTCTTCGCAAACACTTAATATCATACATATATTTGTAAGCATATCTTTTTCACTTATATTCATACGTTTGCATTAAGCTCAGAGCTACAAAGCATAGTAATAATAATAAAAAAAACCCAGACAATCCTTATATAGGAATTGGACCTATCCAAAGAGCCGAAGAATTCCACTCAGCATAAATGGGTTAAACACTTTTTGTATTCATTCGATACTTTCTGACGCGTATGTATCTCAGATAGGGGATACTTACAGACATTATCGGTGTATATTGTTAAGACATGACACACATTATTTGGATTGCACGGCGACCAGATGGACGTCGGTTTGGCCTTTTGGTTATTGCATGTATCAGGACCGTTCCACTGCTGAAATGGACAGATCCAGGGTTGGACCGATGGGTCGATATGGTTGATACATATGTGTATTATTTGACAAATTAAAGTACAGTACATTACTAATTATCATCGCTCATACTCGGACAGTTTCTCATATGTTTGTTTGATGTGACGTATATGCCCATGTGACCGGATGTACTTGAAACAGTAATATACACCAGTACCAGTAAAGTAATCATTTGGCAAAATAAAAGCCACAAAACAGAATGGAAATCTTTCACAGTAATGGCGACATTGCGCAACAATCAGAGTCACTTGAAAATCCAAAATATAATGTCGAAATATATCTTGCGGTTTGGTGAAGGGGGATTAAGCGTGTCATGTCTGTAAAATAAGCCATAGAAACAAAGAACACATTACAGATAGATAATAGGAGTCTCGGTTTTATTGAGACTCTTCATAAGCAGTAATGAAGTTTGCACCACTGCTAAGCCCTCTAGCGTATACATGAGCATTACCTTCAAGCAAACGGATTTACCAATGTTTTTATGTTTTTTGTTGTTGTTTTTTTTCTCTCGAGACCACTTGTATTGAACTACCAGTAAATTTAACAATACCTGTTAACTGACCTTTGTGGAGATTTGACATCTTGACTTTAATGAGCAAAAATAGTGTTTTTTCTATATCTGAAATTGTATCCAGTTATTGCCGCATTATATTGTTTTCGTGTTAGATATAAATTTGCAAATATACTTAAGGCCTATACTTGCAAGAGCGTTCGGCAAGTATTGGTCTTTAGTGCATTTGTTAACCCTTTCATCCCTTAGTTCCTGAAATGGTTTCATCCATCTTTAAATTTGGGCAGGTCCATTATTGAAAATAGGAGTTTTTGTCTAAACTAAAGAAAGGCAAACAGTGTAGCTCCTGATTACATGGCTTATTACGAGCCATCTCATCTGGATGTACACTGTTTGCATAGGCATCTGTTTTGGTCTGCCGGGTTGACGGGTTAAATTAAGCGCAGTTATTGTTTCATTGTAAACATGTCATTACTTGTCTCTACACTGCTTTAGCAAGTCAAAACCTTCAGTGCCTCTAGGTATAAAGAGTCCACATCAGAAACTCTAGGGTAAAAGAGTTAATACCAATAAGATATTTGATACACATATACATCGAAGTTATTAGATCGATTTTTTCAGGGTGCTTAACATTTTTTCGAAGTTTTTACATAAGAAACTAATCATCTCAAAATTCTCAAACAAAACACACACACACACACACACACACACAAACACACACACACACACACACACACACACACACACACACACACACACACATTCACTACATGCAAATGATGCATCTATATCTACCGGTTATGACACTTTTATACAATGTATCACTCTAATTTCAGTGCGAAATATATAAGATTATATATGAGACATTCTGCCACCTGGAAAAGTCATATGAGCCGAATCATGAGAAATAGTCTCTGCGGACATTCCGTCGAATCAGTTTTTGAGAACGCATGCCCAGTCCCGTAGCGAGGCAACATGTCTAGTTCTTTGGCTGAGGTTTTCCTTTGGCCTACCGCTTACATGAGCGAACAGCATAGGTTCTGGCGAGACTGCACGGATGCGCAGGCTCGCCTGAACCCTTGCTGTTCGCTAAATATTTGATCTTTTTTTAGTGGAATGGATGCACACTCAGGGGAGGTAATTCTGTCTAAACTGAGTTTTGTCGCCTTCTGAAAAGAGTCTAGGCTAAAAGGAACGCATTTCCTTGGGTTCAGGGCAGCTCCATACCATCACAGTTTGCATTGAGAGTGTTCCTGAACGATATACTGGCTACGGGCCGCGCCAAGCGAAAAATGGCCTCCAAGCATGCGCAAAATAAGTACCATCATGCGCATGCGCAAGGTCCCGCCCGGGCTTTTGCTCTCCATTCATACATTCTGTAGTATCCAATAATTCTGTTAGCGGATAGTGAAAGCCCTGATCAGACTGCGCGGATGCGCAGGCTGATCTGGGCCTTCGCTGTCCGTATATGCCCGAAGACATGTTTTCGCATAGCACGGCCCATATTTCCAGACAACGTCGGTATCAACAATAGTAGAATAAACAGATTATGTAAATTTGTGGCACACGAAGCATGAAAACGGACTTTATGCTAAAGACATTAGGCATAGCTCTCTTTACGTACATTACGCATGTACGTAACATGCGGAAGAAAAAAAATACTATTATTTGCGATAAATAGACATTAACTAACATAAATCATTTTGCTTCTTTGCCATAGGTTCTGTTCTTGAAGGAAATAATGTATCGCTTCCAAAATAGGGGCTACTCTTCAAGGAAACATATGCTCCCTCTGAGAGTAGCCCCAATTTTAAAAGCAATACTATAAAGAATGTTCTGTTTTCTTTATTTCTTTTTTTTTCTGGGAGTGCCAAATAAATCCTTTCTGGTTACGCCACTGTGTCTACATATGATCAAGGCGGTCTGGTTGGGTGAGGGGGATGGGGTCCTGATTTCTCAATCACGGAAGGTCTGGATGTGGGTATGGGTGTGTGTGTGTGGAGGTGGGGGTGGTCTGGATTTCTCTAATGAATAAAATTCTGCTTATTATTATCCTTTATTTTAAATTTTGAATTTTTTTTATCTTATTTTTTTCCATTGGTGTTCAAATAAATCCGGTTTTTACCTGGACATACAGTGGACCCTCGTTACAACGATATCATTCATTCGTATAGATGTCGTCATTAAAATGTATATTCCGTAGTAAAGAACCCTTAAACGCATCAAAATGATATTTAAGAAAGGGTTCATTTTATACTTATTTCCACATAGAGCATATGTTTTGGAATTTTGTTAAGGCAATTCTAACAAATATCCAAAATTTATTTCTTGAAGTATTAAAGGCTCCGTATTCCTAATAAAACAGACGTTTTATTATCCAAGAAAGGTTAAATAAATTTATATGATATTAATACGATCATAAAGTGTGGCATCTGACAGCCTATAAAATTTCAGTTAGTCTCTCGGTCTTCAACTGCATTAAAACTGAAATGATTTTCTTCGTACATTACGAAAACACGCCTATTCAAATATATAGAAAATTTTATCTCCAAAAACTGAAAATTTTCAGATAAAAAACTCTGATATTTTTCATATTTCTGCTCAAAACATAGATTGTGGGTACTCGTTAGAACCGCCTCGGCGAGGCGGTTCTAACGAGTACCCACAATCTATGCTTTTGAGCAGAAATTAGAAAAATAATGTATACCAGAACAGAACAGAACATATTTTTATTTGACTTGTACATAGTACATCGTCACACAAAGTAGCATAATATCAAATGCATATAATGTCACGAATCAGTATACTTTTTATCCGAGTCTACCAGAGTTTCGTTACGAAAACGCAACCATTCAAACATACAAAAAATTCAACCAAAAAAAGTAAAACTCTCAGACAAAAAATCCTGATATTTTTCATATTCATGCCAGAAACACAGACCGCGGGTACCCGTTAGAATTCGGCAAGACGGTTCCAACGAGCACCCGCAATCCATGTTCCTCAGCAAAACCAGAAAAATAATGTATACCCCTGTAAACCCCAGTTTTACTATATAAAAGTGGGGTTTAAGGGGGTCAAAATTATATAGGTATGTTTTCGTGATGTCTCTGAATTAAATAATGTTAATATCATATATCAAACTATTTAACCTTTCTTGGATAAAAAAAAAATGTCTATTTTTGAGGAATATGGAGCCTTTAAATACAATCAACTATCGCTAAGGTGCACGGCCCGCCTCATTCTAGCATGTGCCTCTACTTAGCTTCGCGACTTTGGCGATCCCTTCAGCTAGATCTTGTCAATATTAATGTGTATACAACATTTTATCAAAATATTACATATTGTTATAGATAGTTATTTTCATATTTTGGCGTTGACTCGATCAGTAAAATTTGACATTTAGCAAGCCCATTCGTCAGATCTTGTCGGTATCAATCTGAGTGTGAAAACTTATCAAAGTATTTCTAAAGTTTCCAGAGTTTATGGGTGTTTTCGCTAACTGTTACACTTTGCCTCGGCATTATCTTGGCGGAGAGAATGGGGTATTTGGCAATTTCTTTGTCTGGATCTTGGCAATATTAATGTGCATTCTAACTTCAAAACGGCAATTCGGTGAGGCTATCTATAACTATTTATAAAGAAATCTGGCCTTTGACAATTTCATTGGTTAGGTCTTTTCAATATGAATTTGCATGCCAAAGATTATCAAAATATTCCAAGCAGTTTAAGATGCTATAAAGCAATTTTCACAAACTGATTACGGAAAACGGACACGCCTCGGCGATACTATTTATAAATCTGACATTTGATCATATCATTGGTTAGATCTAAACAAATGTATCTGCATGCCAAAAATCATCAAAATATTCCAAGCTTAAAAGTTAAAGCGAGTTTCGCAAACTGATTACGGACAATAGGACATGCCTCGGCGAGGCTATTTATAAAGAAATCTAGCATTTTACAATTCCATTAGTTAGGTCTTGCCAATATGTATCTGCATACCAAAAATTATTAAAATATTCTAAGCAGCCTTAACGTTATAGCGATATCTACAAACTGATTACGGACGGACAGACGGACGGACGGACATAGTGATTAAAGGGCACTCCTCGTACATGTTAGTCTTTCTTTCGGATGACATTATTTCGGGTTACTAACGTCAGTGCAATATTCTTGCATAATTTCTGATTAACTGTCACTTCTTGAGCAAAGGTCTCGTGCCAGTCAAATTATCATGTTAATGATTTTCGTCAAGATGTCGGTTAAAAGAGGGTTGACTATATTTCTACCTTTCTTTAACAGCCGATATATTTAGTATGAGATATGACTATGCAACCAACCCACTAATCGTCATAGGAAATTGTAAAGACAAGTCAAGGAAATCTTTGCAAGTTACATGCCAAATTTGCGAGGAAACTTTGAATATTGAATAATTTGAGCCGCACAGAAGTTATTTGAGTTCTGGCCCCGAGGTTATAAAACTTTTTTCATGCTCAACTAAGCTGAGCATGAAATGTTTCATGCTAATAAATATAGAATTACCAAAAATTGCAAATTCTTTCTTGCTAAACAAGGCTGAGCATGAAATTTTCTCTGCTAATAAATATGAAAATGCCAACTATTGGCATTTTCATATTTATTAGCTGAGAAAATTTCATGCTCAGCTGAGTTGAGCATGAAAAAAGTTTTATAACCTTGGGGCCTGATTTTCTTTATATTTTAAAGTGTTTTGAGGGTTGTTTTTCCAATATATTTTATTTTATCTTGATCAGTTTCCTTTTTTTCTATAAATAGTTTTTGTTATTTTTTGTTTAAATTTTAAGCCCTCATTTTTCTCCAATCAATAATGTTTAAGATTTTTTTACCTTAATCATGATAAAAATGATATTTTTTCCCTCATCAGTAAACCCTATCTAGACCCTTATCAAGACCTACACTACCAATACTGTAAACGGACGCTAATGAGCAGACGTAACTAGACTAGACTTTTTTACAATATCTAATCGACAGTTTTGTAGAGTTTGGTGGATGGATATTTCAGCAAAAAATCGGCATTCCTATTGGAGCTAGTTGTGCTCCATTGCTTTTCGACTTGTATACCCGTATGAGGCAGAGTTTAGGGTCTCATGAAAGCAGGCAAAAAAGTCTTTCCCAACAAGTTCACCTACAGATACATAGATGATGTATTATCTCTGAATAATTCAAAGTTTTCAGAGTACCTCGAATTCATCTACCCACCTGAACTTGAAAATGAAGAAACATCTGAGACGATAATCTCTTCCTCATACTTGGATTTATACCTCTATATAAACAATAGAAAGCTCACTGCTACGCTTTATGACAAGTGGGATGACTTCAACTTTCCCATAATTAATTTTCCCTTTCTGAGCAACAACCCAGCTAGCATTCTTTATAAATCTATAACGGGCCGTTATCGGCCCGTCAGCTACCCTGACGGGCCGATAACGGCCCGCTATAGATTTATAAAGAATGCTTACTGGGAATAGTCGTATCCTTCTGCACCAGTATACGGTGTTTACGTTCCACAGTTAATCCATTATCGGCCCGTCAGCTACCCTGACGGGCCGATAACGGCCCACTATAGATTTATAAAGAATGCTTACTGGGAATAGTCATGTCCTTCTGCATTAGCATACGGTGTTTAGATTCCACAGTTAATCCATTTTGCTACAGCCTGCTCTTAGTATCAAGACTTTATCGAACGAGGAAAACTGCTCACTACGAGACTGTTAATTCATAGACATCAAAGACTTAAATTGGTCTCAGTACTTAAGAAGTTCTATGGGAGGCATCATGACCCTACCAATCTCTACAATGTGGTTGTTTCTAGACTTATGTCTGATGTTTTTTTTTTTTTGTATTTTTTTTGTATTGTTTGTTTCTTTGTTTGTTTTTTGCCACAGCCAAGCCATTAAAAGACGGTCAAGACCCCAGAAATTATTAGTTCCGTATTTTCCTAAATCTCTGTTCGGGCTGATAGGCATGGTGTGCGACGCATGCTTACCAAGTGATGTTTACTTTCCATGGCACTTGATTACATTCCATTTATTAGCTTACCTGAGCACGAAGTGCTCAAGGTGAGCTATTGTGATCGGTCAATGTCCGTCGTGCGTCGTCCGTCCGGCGTGAACAATTTAATTTAAAAGCCTATTCCTCCTACACCACTGAGCATATTGACTCAAAACTTGGTAAGACGCATAGGGGTGACTTGTAGATCAAAAATAGCTAAAATTGTTTTGATCAGAAATTCTAGATGACCGCCATGGCGCCATCTTGAACATCTATTTTTCGCTTCTTATCCTGGACCAAAAGGCTCATTGACCTGAAACTTGGTAGGAAGCTTCGGGGTGACTTTAATATTAATCAGAAATAGATAAAATGTTCTAATCAGAAATCCAAGCTGGCGGCCTTGTTGAAAATTATTTTCCGCGTGTTCTTCTGAGCCAGGCCAAAGGCCAATTGACTTGAAACTTGGTAGGAAGCATAGTGATGACTTGTGGATAAAAAATATCTTAAATCGTTCCGATCGGAAATCCTAGATTGACATGGCTGCCATCTTGAAAATCTATTTTTCGCTTCTTCTCCTGAGCCAAAAGGCCAATTGACTTGAAACATGGTTGGAAGTATCAGTGTGACTTGTATATCAAAAATCTCTAAATTTGACCGAAAATCCTAGATGGCTGCCATAGCCGCTATGCTGAAAATCTATTTTTCGCTTCTTCTCCTAAACCGAAGGGCCAATTGACTTGAAACTTGGTGGGAAGAATCAGTGTGACGTGTAGATTAAAAATGGATACAATTATTCCGATCGGAAATCCAAGATGACCGCCATGGCCGCCATCTTGAAAAGCTATTTTTCTTTTCTTCTCCTGGACCGAAAGGCCAAATGACTTGAAACTTGGTAGGAAGCATCAAGGTGACTTGGTATATTTGAAAATGGAGTTCTGCTCAGGTATACGCTAGAGGGCGTAAGCAGTGCTGCAAACTTCATTACTGCTTATGAAAAGTCTAAAAAAACGAGACTCCCATTTTCTAATCGGTAATGTGTTCTTTGTTTCCAAAGGCAATCTTTTTGACATTTATTGTAGATCAAAATTGCTAAAATTGTACTGATTGGAAATCAAAGATGGCCGCCATGGCCGCCTTCTTTAAAATCTGTTTTCGCTTCTTCTCCAGGACTGAAAGGCCAATTGACTTGAAACTTGGTAGGAAGCATCGGAGTGACTTGTAGATCAAAACTATCTAAAACCATTCCGTTTGGAAACCCAAGATGGCAGCCATGGCCACCATCTTGAAATCTGATTTTCGCTTCTTCGCCTGAACAAAAAGACCAGCCGACTTTGTTGGAAGCATCAGTAGATCAAAAATAACTAAAATCGTACCGATCTGAAATCCAAGATGGCCGCCATGGCTGCTATCTTGAAAATATATTTTTCGCTTCTTCTCCTGAACCGATAAGCCAATAGACTTGAAACTTGGAGCGAAGCATCGGAGTGACGTGTAGATCAAAACAAATTAAAATAGTCCCAATCCAAAGTCCAAGACGGCCACCATAGCCGGCATCTTGAAATCTATTTTTCGTTTCTTCTCTTCAACTGAAAGATCAATTGACTTGAAACTCGGTAGGAAGCATCAGGGTGATTTGTAGATTAAAAATAGCTAAAATTGCTCCGATGGGAAAGCCAAGATGGCCCCCATGGCCGCCATTTTTTAAATCTTTTTCGCTTCTTCTCCTGAAACGAAATGCCAAATGTCTTCGTAGGAGGCATCGGGGTGACTAGTAGATCAAAATTAGCTAAAATTGTTTTGATCGGAGATCGAAGATGGCCGCTATCTTGAAAATCTATTTTTTGCTTCTTCTCCGGAGGCGAAAGACAAATTCACTCGAACCTTGGTTGGAAGCAACGGGATGACTTGTAGATCAAAATAAGCTAAAATCGGTCCGATCGGAAATCAAAAATGGCCGCTATGGCCACTATCTTAGAAATCTATGTTGCACTTCTTCTCCTGAACCGAAAGGCCAATTTACTCGAAACTTAGTAAGAAGTGTCTGGGAGACTTGTAGATCAAAAATAGCTAAATGTGTTCTGATCGGAAATCCAATATGGCCGCCATCTTGAAAATCTATTTTGAACTTCTTCTGAACAGAAAGGCTCATTGATGCGAAACTTGATAGATAATATCAGGGTGACTTGTAGATCAAAAATAGTTAAAATCATTCTGATCGGAAATCCAAGATGGTTGCCCTGGCAGCAAAGTTGAAAATGTATTTGGAACTTTTTTTTATCCTGAACCAAAAGACCAATTGACTGGAAACTTCATTGGAAGTGTCGAGGTTACTTGTAGATCAAAAGTAGCTTAAATTATTGTGATTGGAAATCAAAGATGGCCGTAATCTTGAAAATATATATTGAACTTCTTCTCTTAAATCGAAAGACCAATTGACTCGAAACTTGTCTGGTAAGTGAGAGATACAGGGCCATCTTTACCCTCTTTATTTGTGTCTGTCGGAACATTTCTAACTTTGTCTTGGTGTATTGTTATGTACAGGGTGTTCAATTATTTTAAGCATCATGTTTGCTATGTTTCCATAAATAGCTTTATTTATTTTGTTTCCAAAAACAACTTTCTAGAACAGCATGTTTACAATAACATGTTGTTTATGTTCTTGATTCGGGACTGAGTTAATTTTGGCATGTCATAGAACATTTAGAGGTTTCTTGACTGAACCTAGAAAATAAGAGATGCTTGTAGTAAATTCTTTTTCTAGAACGTTCTTTGATATTATATAAGGAGAAAAGATTTTCATATGGGCATCTTTGTGTACTTTCACTGGAAATTATTTTATACTTGATTACTTTTATAGTTATTCATTCTGGACTTAAATTCTGAATTCAGGAACTTTAAATTGTGGGATCAGAAACTGTTATTCTAAGGATTATTTTTATAATCTCTTGTGGATTATTCTTGAGGGACTTTGTGACATAACCTTGAAAAGTACTGTTTACCTACATTATTTTGTTTTGAATCTTGTCTTATTTTTTTTTTATTTATTTATTTATTTTTTTTTTTTTTGGTGAATAAATATTGTTAATAATTTAAAGATTGTTGCTGGTTTCACTGTCAATTCTTTCTCGTTACGCCTGGCTCGTAACAGTAGATTGACTTTATAACTTTCCAAAATAGGATTTTGATATGTTGACCTCAGACTCAAGCTCTCGAGTAGTTTTCCAAATCACCATTCCATGGTGGTTCCTGTGTTGCAGTTCTTCTTTGTCTGTGCGTTTGCGGTTTCATATGAGATGTTTGTCTTTTCCTCATTTGTTCCTCATCTCTCCTTCTTTTGGTGCCTCGAAAAAGCTGAGGAGAGGAGAGTTTAAACCAGTTTTACCCGCGCAAAACCTCGCCCTTATCTATGATGCAGCTCAGAATTGCAAATATATGTTCGGTTCAGATAGGGGTCCTCTACGTCATCTGTGAAACATCAAAGAGACACACATATACATTCGATTCTCATTATCTCGAAGTCCAAGGTACTCACTGAAATACTTCGAGATATCCGTACCTCGATATATCAGATTTGCAGAATTGAGGATAAAGTTAATCTAACAATCACATTTCATAAATGACTATGTAACGTGACTCCTACGTTAGAGATATATTGAGATATATTGAAAATATTGTGAGAAAGAGGAGAAATTACTCTTTAGGAGCAATTTCTCCCCTTTTCAACAGCAGTTTATTACCTGTTGTTAGATTTCATGTTGAAAAAAAGACCAGCTTTTCGCTTCGAGATAAGCTGTTATTCGAGATAATCGAAGTCGAGATAACGAGAGTCGACTGTATACACTAAAATGCTCTTGTTACATAGAAAGTTCGCGCATGTTTTATATACGTTGCTACGTCCGATACATATGAAAATTGCATAATGCTATGTAGGCATTAGGCATTACGAAAACACGCCTATTCAAATATATAGAAAATCTCACCCCTAAAAACTGAACATTTTCAGACAAAAAATTCTGATATTTTTCATATTTCTGCTCAAAACATAGATTGTAGGTACTCGTTAGAACCGCCTCGGCGAGGCGGTTCTAACGAGTACCAACAATCTATGTTTTTGAGCAAAAATAAGAAAAATAACGTATACCCCTGTAAACCCCAGTTTTACTATATAAAAGTGGGGTTGAAGGGGGTCAAAATTATATAGGTATGTTTTCATGATGCAGTGTATTTCTATGCTTGCAACTTTCATTGATAATGAAAGAATTCAATCACAAATATTTGTGGCAAGTTTGTTTTGATATTAGCCGGAAAAAAATAACAATAATAGATTTCTTCATTTAAATCTCAAGCCAAATTCAGTCAACTACCCAAATTTCTATTAGCACTTGAGCACATTTGTGTCAAGTAAAACTAAACTTAATCAGAAAATGTAATTTCAAAATACATTATTTTTTGTTGATATTCCAACCAGGCTTTCACTTCGTATAATATCTTTCAAGTTCGATGGACATTATAAAAGACACATTTTGACACTCTATTTAAGTGACGAATATTGAATATAATGACAATTCCCAGCTTTGTGGTTCAGCATCTCTGGAGGCCGAAAATCTGTAACAAATCGAAATATGTAATAAAACTAAAACTGCAGCTGTCACTTTCATTTGGACAAAAGTACTTAACAGGAGCCGCAACGGAAGAAAATTCACCTTATGATATGAGCGCACAGGGACGACTCAGATCAGCTTGTGCTACCGCTGAGTCTGTTCAAAGTCATCGCTGGGCGTTGTTTGGATAGCCCGTAATCAAAACTGTAGTCAGGCGGACAGAAAAAAAAAATGATAAGAATGTACGGGTACACGTCTTCGTTGAGTGCGCATGTCGTGAGGTGTTTTTTCTCTAGTCGCGGTTCGTTTCTTTTGAATTACAAATCTATGCCTGACCAGTTGTCTACTAATAAAGCAGTTTGTCCGATGGAGATGACCACATGATTAAGGACACACTAAATTGTTAAAACGTTTCAGATTAACCCATTTAAGTCTGGACCCCGCAAAAAGGGGTAATTAGCAAACAGTGTAGACCCAGATCAGATGCCGCAATCTGCGGCATCTGATCAGGGTCACCACTGTTTTCAAATAGTCTAGGCATTATTCGCTAGGGATATCTAAATCACATAGCCTGATATCTCTAAAATTGAAATTGAAATTGGACTATTCCCATATATAGTCTTGGGGAGTTTATTCAGTCTAAAATGATTTAATATCAATCACGTTTGTCGCAGACTACTAATGCATCAGCGCCCAGGTTTACAAACATTCCTTTGACAAATAAAACTCTAAAAGGTTGCCTTTGGAAACAAAGAACACACAAAAGAACAAAAATAGGAAACTCGGTTTTATGAAGACTCTTCATATGCACCAATGTTATTTTCGGGGCTGTATACACCCCTCCCCCCCCCCCCCCCCACCACCCCACTCACACACACACACACACACACACACACACACACACACACACACACACACACACACATCCCAGAATAGGCTTAAGCGGTATTTGATCTTCAAAGTAACCAGAATGGGCTCAATGACCCCAAAGGAAATAAAAATATAATTTGCGCTGTGGCGAAGTAGGAGGAGACGTTTTACGGCCTTTCTAATGTATACCTTTAAGGTATGAAATTTTAACATATTGAACGTGCTATTTAAATTCGACTCAAATTAATAGGTTAGTGCTTGTATAGCAGTGGATATCGAAATATATTGATTTGTTCAATCATTGAAAATCAGCTTTTATGTGAAAAGGCAGAATCTGCTTTATTAATCTGAGTCGTTAACGTTAAGGTCGGCCTTAACATAAGGAATGATTGTAAACCTGGGCCCAACTATATTAATTGTGTCTCATTACGTCAACAGGCCGATGTGAAATATAGCCCAGCGGGCACACGACGTTAAAACAACGTCATATCAACGTCATGACGTTGCATCGATGTTGAAATGACGTTGTATAAAAAATAATCTGCCCGCTGGGATGCTTCTTAGCCAAAGCTCTAGATAAGCCTATTTTCACAAAAAATATTTTTCGGTACTAATTGGGAGCGCATCGCGGAGATGCTTCTAATGAGTACACAAAACATATGTCTTTATGAAGAAATAAGTAAAAGTATCTATGCAGATACCTCTGATTTAGAGCTATGTTAGCTGTGGTATGTCACTATACAATATGGGGAATTAGGAGTAAATGGGTTTACTCCTTTATGCCGGGTGGCCTCTTTTACCTCGACTCTTTGGACGAGTCCATTTTCAGTAGAAGGGGTTTCTGCTCAGTTTTTTTTAATTATTATTATTTCCTTGTTATAAAGAAATCCCTGTATTAAATGCGAATAGTGTAGACCCTGATCAGGCACCGCGTACTGATCTGGATCTACACTGTTTGCCAGTGTCCAATTTAAAGGACTAGGCATAAATGGGTTAAGACACATTTGTACAGTAAAAATATTGCTAAAAAGTAACCAACAAATCATTAAACTGGTTTAAAAACGACAGAATTCTATAAATTCGCCTAAAAATATAGACCTCTACGTACCCCTGTCTTTTTTTTTTTATTATTATTATTTCTTACGGGGAACATATGGGTGCCCTTTACGTGGACGTGAAATATATGTATGAACACAAAGTCATCATCTTTGAAACGGCAGATAGGAGTTTAACTCTGTCACCCCTTAAAATAAAGAACACTTTGAAATTTGCACTGACATCTGTTGTACGTCAAAAGGATTGACATAAAGGGGAACGTAATATAAGTTGTAAGTATATCTTGGAGTAAAGTGCTGAACAAGCCATTTATTTTGATGCAAGAGTTTTCAAAATCGGCCTAGAAATAAGCAAGTTCTGGTGGTTTGAGTATATTAAAAATTGCTGTCATGGATGCCGCCATATTGTAGGCTTTGTGACGTCACACAGCCTAAATTAAATTTGCAAAACCAAATTATAAAGGGTTTTTAAGAATAATTTTGCTACAGATTTTATAATCTTTTAATTCTAGTAACAAGCAATCATTTCCCCCAAACTAAACCAACTTTTTGAGAATAACTACCTTTATGAAACGAATTTTAATTTTTAAGAAACCCCATTAAATATTCAAAATGGCGGCGGCCATTCCACTAATGTTAAAATATTCAATTGTCTATAACTTACTTAATTTTCCACCGATTTTGATCAAATTTGTGTCAAAAGTAATTGTTTGTAAAGTTCTTTACTTTAAAGCACAATGCCTTTTAAGGTTGTGTTCCCCTTTAAAAATCGCTTTTGCAATTTTTTTGCTGTTCTTAAGGCGTAAAAAATAGCTGTTTCCACAAACCCGACCGACCCTGTTTCAAACACCCGACTCGCTATCTTTATCAGTAAAAACGCAAAATAGAAAAGTAAAGCACCGACCCTTAACAAAATACCTGCATTTTCATAAAATTACAGGCCTGACCCTGTTCTTTTCTGGAAAAAATAGAAAAAAAAATGAAAAAAAAAAATTCTCCTACCTACCGACATTTTTTTTTCAGCATGCTAGTGGAAACACAGCTATTTATGTTCGCCTAATTCATTTGAACATCAACATGAGAAAACCTACCTTCAGACATGTACGCCCAGCGAAGATTCAGATCAGCCTGCACATTCTCGCAGTCTGACCAGCACCTACACTGTGCGCTATTTTGCTGGACGAGGATGCAAAATGTCTTAATGCGGACAACGAAGAATCTGATCAGACTGCGCGGATGCGCAGGCTGATCTGAGTCTTCGTTTGATGCACATGTCAGAAGGTATGCTTTCTCATGTTGCAGCTGATTTCACCTTAAAATGACTTAACTTTCTGTTTCTTGCAATAAATCACGTTATTTCAATGAAAGAAGGACTGCATTTCGCAAGTTTGGTCTTAATGAAGAGTTGACCTTATTTCGAGAGTGATCTTATTCACAACATTCACTGCTGCAAAGGAAATCATAAATCTGATGAGCGTGTAGCACTGAAGGCTTCCCTTAAAGCTTCGACAAGGCGACAAAAAATAGTACTACATGTACTTAACTTTTCTAATATCTGCTTTTAAATTTTACTTTGAACATTAACCAGGGTTTTCCCTCAGGGTTTTAAACTGAGGGTCCCAAAGATTCCCTTTTCTGGAATTAAAGGGTCCTTTAATAAGATTTAGGGGTTTGTCATTTGAAGCGGTTAAACCTGAAAGTGAATTACAACTACAGCAGTCGAAGTACTTGTTTTTATTGTTCAGAAAAAAATAAGACTTGACATTTCATGTGAATTGTCTGCTAGGCAGACAATTCACATGAAATGTCAAGTCCTATTTTTTTCTGAAAAATAAAATCAATTTTAGAATGGCGTCTGCTACAATTTGCTTTATTAGTGTTTTAAGGGTTAATTATTGCCCAAATATTGATGATTCGTGTCCTCTAGATCACAAATAGATTAAAATACGAAGCAGTAGATAAATAAAAATAATTTTGGATTGTTCATATATGCATCACTAATGACTTGCCTTTAACTTTTAAGAGTCCAGAACAAGGTTTTGAGGGTACAAACTGCCAAAATGCGAGTCATGGAAAACCCTGATTAACCCAGTAATTCCTAGTGGACTCTTCTAACTCATACTTTGGACAGGTCCATTTCCATTTTAAGGGATATCTGGTCTATTTTATTGAGTCTGCTAGCGACAGCTAGCAGGCTCTATGCAATCGAATGGGGTTTTTTACTACGTCACAAGCGGATTTTCATCACCGCTATATTCATACGCGCACTACTTCTTAATCAGACGCAATGCGGCACTATTACGGCGAACTGAATGTGAAGCAGGGGAATTTTTTATAGCTTTTCTATTTCGCTAACATAACTGTAACTGAAATCGATTTAGATAGTGCAATTTGAAACATAGACTTCAAAATTCGGTGTAGTAATACACGCGCTACTTTTGTCAATCACCCCACGCCATCTTTGATGTTGTGCTTAGCAACGGAAGCTGAACGAAAAGAAAGTATTAGAATCTACTTATTCGATATTGAATATAGCAAGACATCAGGCATTTAATTCATTCCTCCTACATGAAATTACTTTATTCACACCTCAGTGACACGGAGTTGTCTGACGACTGCTGGCCCATTTATGACCCTTCTTTTGTGGACATCGGAAAATCTCTTGAAAACAGAAAAGGGTAGGCTGGTCGGGCTAATCTGTTGATGCTTAGGTGAAGCACTATCAAATGACAATCAGTTATTAAAGCTAATCTGGATTGAACATAGCCATTTCAAATTTATTTAATCTGCTCGTCTTCATAATAAGTTGATAAAGATAAATTTATAAAATTGCACCAGAATAATCGTGGAGCTGCATCAGGTGTTGAATATGTATGAACTGGAACATATCTAGACTTGAACTTTGATAATTCTAGAAATTGGAAATTGCTGCTGGAGATACACTCATTTGGAATAATCAGGTGGTAAACTTCATTGGAAAATAAAGAGGTTCATTACTCCAATCACTGCATTGGCTTATATATGCAGATAATAAAATGGATTTTTTTTGTGAAGAAAGAAACAAAACAGAAGAGAAATAATTGTATTTAGTTTTTCAGTACATGGTTAGATTATTTATGTATATCTGTTTTACACAGATGCCTCAGTAAAGACCCATTCTTATTTATACATTAAGAGAAGTAGAATGCATTTCCATCTGACTGATTTTGAGAAATTAAATTGATAGTGAAAGCATGTAGTACAAAGTGTTCATGTTGGTTGTTTGTCAAGGAATAGTAAATTTTCTCACAAAGCCTTGTCTCTGAATGTAAATTTAATATTGGATGAAGCCACTGGTTGTAAGAAAGTGTGAAAATATGGATATAGAGCAAAATCCAGGTGCATCAAATCATATAAATCTAATTATGTAATTAAGTTAATGCCTTTTTTCGCGACACCGCCTTCTGAACAATTCAGAGTAACTACAGTTGCTATACTGGATGTACATTACTCTGTGGTGGTTCTGAATCTCTTTTAACTACACTTTTATTCAACTTTAACATGCGTAAAGTAACGTTATTATTTACCTGTATTATCAGTTAGATAACACACTTTTTGAATAAAAATTACTGGCATGTTTCTTATTTTTCTTAAGGAATATATGTTGTGGATATTCATTAAAAGAGCCCTACCAATGAATGACCTTCTAATAAGTTCCAACATGTTTTTGTGTTGAAATTATAATGAACTAGAACATGTGTTTGAACAACACTATGACCCCAACTATATGGTTTCCCTTAAACATGCATTGTCCATAATACTGAAACACTAAAAATGGCTAACTTCAAAAGTAAGAATAGGATGGCCGAAACATTCCCATACAGAACTAGTATTTTTACCGCTGGGCGGCGAATAAATTCCAACCACAGTTTCGTCTGCCATCATAATGAGAGTAAAGCAAAATGCAATTGGCTATCAGTCAAGCGTCATCCAATCAAAATCGCGCTCTGAAAATGTCACTTTGTAGACCGGATTAAAGAATGTAACGAACACAAATAAGCGAATCTGAATAGAAGCGTTCATCATATCGATACTCCATCATGTGTATCGATACATGAAGCGTATCGGGATGCACCAATGCATCGATGAATCGTCCCACCACTAGGCGTAACTCAGCTAATATTTAGTGGACTGTAACCTTGAAACAATATGTGCTGCTCCACATCATGGTCTAGCTATAAATGAAGTTTCAGCTTGATCGGATGTAAATTGTAGGTGGAGTTAGCCGGAAACGAAAAGTTTAATGAAATTTTAAAAGGGACATAACTCTGCTAATATTTGGTGGACTGTGACCTAGAAACAATATGCACTGCCCCCACATCTTGGTCTAACTATAAATGAAGTTTCAGCTTGATCAGATGTAAATTGTAGGAGCAGTTATCCGGAAACGAAAAGTTTAAAGGAATTTTCAAAGGGCTATAACTCTGCTGATATTAAGTGGACTGTAACCTCAAAACAATATGCACTGTTCCACATCATGGTCTAACTATAAATGAAGTTTCAGCTTGATCAGATGTAAAGTGTAGGAGTTAACCAGAAACGAAATGTTTTCTGAAATTTTCGAAGGGGCATAGCTCTGCAAATAATTGGTGGTCTGTAGCCCAAAAACAATATGTGCTGCTTCACATCATGGTCTAGCTATATACCAAGTTTCATTTTAATCGGATGTAAACTGTAGGAGGCGTTATCCGGAAACGAAAAAGTTTTCTGACGGACGTCATACCCCGTAAAATAATATGTCCTGTTTTTCAAACAGGTGTATAATAATTCAAAAAAAGTATAAATGCAAGAGTTATGGTTCTTGCGCGCTGCATGTTGTCTAATGCTGATTGATATTTACATGACCTTTCTTGAAGATATCTTGAACAGGTTTCAAGTTACAGAGCGGACACGATTTTGTGACGCATAAAGTTCCAAGTGAAATAACTCAAAAAGTATAAATGCAAGACGTATGGTTCTTGTGCTCTGCATGTAAGATAATGTTGATTGATATTTATATGAAGTTATGTGGAGACAGCTTGAACCGTTTTCAAGTTACAGAGTGGACAAGATTTTGTGACAGACGCCCGAGGGAAAAAACAATACACATCTCCCTACCCTAAAGGGAAGAGACATAGATATCAGAATCCTAGCTCAAGCGGGAGGGGGTATATTGCTTTTGGTGCAGATCTTATCAGCACTGGCGTCCCCATCCAAGGGTGTGTGTGTGGGGAGGGGGGGGGGGGAATATTTAGAACAGAATAGATTCAAAAACAGGCATAACTGGCATGCTAGGTCCAATGGGGAAAAAAAAAAAAAGCAAGAGGACCATGATGGTCCTATATCGCTCACCTGAGCAAACAGCTTTGCATACTTACTGTTGAAGTTTCAGCCAAGTTTACTGCTCTAAAATTTTTGTATAAATTTTATAACCCTGCACCCCAGTGGCCATGTTTTTTTCATCCATCATGATGGCTTGAACTGAATAGTGAAAGAGGATCACCAAAGGAACAATTCTGCTGTTATATTGAAATTGGTCCAGTGGTTTCTGACAAATAGATTTTTAAAATGTCTTATATAGATATATAGGGAAATTAAGCCCCACCCCCTAACGGCCATGTTTTTTGACAAATCATGACAGCTTGAACAAACTTAGTAGAGGGTCACCAAAGGAAAAGTCCTGCCAAGTTATATTGAAATCGGTTCAGTGGTTTCTGACAAGAAGATTTTTAAAGTTTTCTATTTAGATATATAGGGAAAATAAGCCCCACCCCTAGCAACCATGTTTTTTGACGAATCAGGATTGCTTGAACAATCTTGATAGGGGGTCACCAAAGCAACATTCCTGGCAAGTAATATTAAAATCAGTCAGGTGGTTTCTGACAAGATGAATTTTAAAGTTTTCTATACAGATATATACGGAAAATAAGCCCCGCCCCATGAAGGCCATGTTTTTTGACGTATCATGAGGGCACAATCTTAGTAGAAGGTCACCAAAGCACATTCCTGTCAAGTTACATTGAACTCAATCCAACGGTTTCTTACGAGAAGATTTTTAAAGTTTTCTATATAGGGAAAATATGCTCCGCCCCCTAGCCGCCATGTTTTTTGATGAATCATAACAGCTTGAACAATCTTGGTAGAGGGTCACCAAAGAAACATTCCTGCCAAGTTATATTGAAATCGGTCCATTGGTTTCTGAGAAGAAGATTTTTAAACTTTTCTATATAGATATATTTGGAAAATAAGCCCCTCCCAGTGGCGGCCATTGTTTTTTGACAAATCATGATAACTTGAACAATCTTGGTAGAGGGTCAACAAGGAAAGATTTCTACCAAGTTATAATGAAATCGGTCCAGTGGTTTCTGACAAGAAGATTTTTAAAGTTTTCTATAGAGATATATAGGGAAAATAAGCCCCACCCCCTGGCAGAATTTTTTTTAGACGAATCATGACTGCTTGAACAAACTTGGTAGCAGGTCACCAAAGCAACATTCCTGCCAAGCTATATTGAAATTGGTCCATTGGTTTCTGACAAGAAGATTTTTAAACTTTTCTATATAGATATATAGGGAAATTAAGCCTCCCTCCCCACCCACCACCCGGCGGCAATGTTTTTTTGACAAATCATGATAACTTGAACAATCTTGGTTAAGGGTCAAAAGGAAAGATTTCTGCGAAGTATTAATGAAATCTGTCCAGTGGTTTCTGACAAGAAGATTTTTAAAGTTTTCTATATATATAGGGAAACAAGAGGCCCACGGGCCACGGCTCGCTCACCTGAGTCACTGCAGACATGCAGATGTTATACAACATTTTTCCAATCCTATCATCACAACTAATGAAAAGATCATCATTTGAGCAGTTCTTAGTTTTGAAGAAGAATATATGGGCCTGACAGTCAATGGAGCATGATCATTTGAATAAACCATCAATCACATTTCAACAGTAGGATCAATGTGAAATTTGGTGGAAATTGGCTAAGTGGATTCTGAAGAATCATGATTTTATACATGTAAACAGCACAGTGGCAGAGAAATATAATAAATATAAACAAGATGATGGCCATCTAAGATTTCCAATCAGAACAATTTTAACTAGTGTTGATCTACAATTCACTTGAATACTTTCAATATAAATGTATATGGCCCATACAAATGCATGGGGAAGCAAATTTGACCTTGGAGGTAAAAAGGTCAAACGTCAACATAGAACCATCATTTTAGCAATTTTGGTAGCTCTCCTGTCCCCCATAATTTGTGCAAAGATAAGGGCCCAGGGCTTATTTGGTTATGGAGAAGAAGATTTGTAAATTTTTTTTTTTACCATTATATGGGCATGGCAGCCATTTTGATCAATGGACCATGCCCATTTTAGCAATCTTTCATTCTCCTGCCCAAGTAGGCTCTGCATGAAATTTGAGCAACACTGGCTCGGAGGCTTCAGAGGAAAAGTCATTTGAAATTATCAACATTTTTTCCATACAAATGTATGGGGCCCATACAAATGCATACAGAAGCAAACTTGACCTCGCCGTAAAAAGGTTAAATGTCAATGTATGACAATTATTTTAGCAACCTTGGTAGACCGCCCGTTCCCGATGATATATGCAAACATTCAGCCACATGCCATCCTCGATTTTGGAGAATAACATTTTTAAATATTTTTTTTCCCATATAAATGCATAGGGAAGCAAACGACCTTGCCGTAAAAAGGTCAAATTTTAGCAACTTTGGTAGACCCTCCGTCCCCGATGAATTATGCAAAGATTCAGCCCCAAAGCATCCTCGGTTCTGGAGAAGAAGATTTTTAAATGTTTTTACCATATATGGGCATGGCGGCCATCTTGGTTAATGAACTGCGACCATTTTAGCAATCTTTTGTTCCCCCAACCTAAGGAGGCTCAATATGAAATTTGAGCAAATTTGGCTCAGAGGCTCCAGAGGAGATGTTATTTGAAATTCTGAACATTTTTCCCATATAAATGCATAAGGAAGCAAAATTGACCTTACCCCAAAAAGGTCAAATGTCAATGTACAACCATTATTTTAGCAACTTTGGTAGCCCTCCCATTCCCGATGATATGTGCAAAGATTCAGCCACAATGCTCGGTTTTGGAGAAGAAGATTTTTAAAGGTTTTTCCCATACAAAAGCATAGGGAAGCAAACTTGACCTTGCCGTAAAAAGGTCAAATGCCAACGTACGACAAATCTTATAACAACTTTGGTAGACCTCTTGTCCCTGATGATTCTTGCAAAGATTCAGCCCCAAGGCATCCTCGGTTATGGAGAAGATTTTTAAAGGTTTTTACCATATATGTGCATGGAGGCCATCTTGGGTCAACGGACCATGACCATTTTAGCAATCTTTCGTTCCCCCACCCTAAGGAGGCTCCACATGAAATCTGAGCAAAATTGGCTCAGCAGCTTCAGAGGAGAAGTCATTTGAAAATGTTAATGGACGGAGGAAAAGTGATCACTATAGCTCATCCTGAGCAGAGGTCAGGTGAGTTAAAAAAAAAAAGTCCCACCCCCCTGGCGGCCATGGTTTTTGACGTATCATGACGGCTTGAACAATCTTGGTAGAAAGTTACAAAAGAAACATTCCTGCCGTGTTATATTGAAATCGGTCCAGTGGTTTCTGACAAGAAGATTTTAAAACTGTTCTGTACAGATATATAGGGAAAATAAGCCCCGCCCTCTGGTGGCCATGTTTTTTGAGGAATCCAAATGGCTTGAACAATCTTGGTAGAGGATTACTAAAGGAACCTTTCTGTAAAATTATATTGAAATCGGCCCAGTGTTTCTGACAAGAAGCTTTTAAAAGTTTTCCATATAGATATATACATGTAGGAAAAATAAGCTCCGCCCCCTGGCAGCCATGTTTTTTGACGAATCCAGATGGCTTGAACAATCTTGGTACAGGATCACCAAACAAACATTCCTGCAAAATTATATTGAAATCGGTCCAGTGGTGTCTGACAAGAAGATTTTTAAACTTTTCTATATAGATATAAAGGGAAAATAAGCCCCGCCCCCTGGCGGCCATGTTTTTTGACGAATCCAAATGGCTTGAACAATCTTGGTAGAGGATCATCAAAGTAACACTCCTGCAAAATTATATTGAAATTGGTCATACTTTACTGGATGTATTTGGCCAGACAGTCCCGAGCAAACATTGTAAACCCCCATGAGATGCTACAAAATGCGGTGTCACATCAGGGGCTAAACTGTTTGCCACCCATTGAGCTATTTTTAGACAAAACATTCGGTAGTAAATTGTACTTGTTAGCTCACCTGAGCGCAAAGTGCTCATGGTGAACTATTGTGGTCAGTCAATGTCCGTCGTCCGTCATGCGACGTCAACAATTGATTTAAAAGCCTACTCCTACACCCCTGGGCAAATTGACTCGATACTTGGTAGGAAGCATCCGGGTGACTTGTACATCAAAAATAGCTAAAATCATGCCGATCGGAAATCCAAGATGGCCGCCATCTTGAAAATCTATTTTTCGCTTCTTCTCCTGAACCGAAAGGCCAATTGACTCCAAACTTTCTAGGAAGCACTGGGGTGACTTGTAGATCAAAAATAGTTAAAATCTTGCCAATCGAAAATTCAAGATGGCCACCATGGCAGCCATCTTAAATCTATTTTTAGCTTCTTCTCCTGAACCAAAAGGCCAATTGACTCCAAACTTGCTAGGAATCATCGGGGTGACTTGTAGATCAAAACTAGCTAAAATCGTGTTGATCAGAAATCCAAGATGGCCACCATCTTGAAAATCTATTTTTCGCTTCTTCTCCTGAACGGAAAGGCCAATTGACTCCAAACTTGCTAAGAAGCATCGGGGTGACTTGTAGATCAAAAATAGCTTAAATCATGCTGATCGGAAATCCAAGATGGCCGCCATGGCAGCCATCTTGATAATCTATTTTTCGCTTCTTCTCCTGAACCGAAAGGCCAATTGACTCCAAACTTGCTAGGAAGCATAGGGGTGACTTATAGATCAAAAGACGCTAAAATCATTCCAAACGGAAATCCAAGATGGCCACCATGGCGGCCATTTTGAAAATCTATTTTTCGCTTCTTCTCCTGAGCCGAAAGGCCAACTGACTCCAAACTTGGTAGGAAGCATCAGGGTGACTTGTAGATCAAAAATAGCTAAAACCATGCTGATCAGAAGTCCAAGAGGGCCACCCTGGTGGCCATCTTGAAAATCTTTTTTTCGCTTCTTCTCCTAAACCCAAAAGCTAGTTGACTTGAAACTTGGTAGGAAGCATCGGGGTGACTTATAGATTAAAAATGGCTAAAATCGTTCTGATTGGAAATCCAAGATGGCTGCCATGGTGGCCATTTTGAAAATGTAGATTTTTCACTTCTTCTCCTGAATCAAAAGGCTTATTGGCTTTAAACTAGGTAGGAAGCATCAGGGTGACCTATAGATCAAAAATAGATAAAATCATCCCTATCAGAAATCCAAGATGGCCGCTATGACAGCCATCTTTAAAGTCTATTTTTCGCTTCTTCTCCTGAATTGAAAGGCCATTTGACTCGAAACTTGGTAGGAAGCATTTAGGTGACTTGTAGATCTAAAATAGCTTAAATTGTTTGGATAGGAAATCCAAGATGGCTGTCATGGCGGCCATCTTGAAACTCTTTTCCTTTCACTTATTTTCCTGAACCAAAGGGCCAGTTAATTTGAAAATTGGTAGGAAGCATCAGGATGACATGTTGATATAAAAATAGCTAAAATCCTTCCGATTGGAAATCCAAGATGGCGGCCATCTTGAAAATCTATTTTTCTTTACTTCTTCTGAACTGAAAGACCATTTATTGACTCGAAACTTGGCAGGAAGCATCAGGGTGACTTGTAGATCAAAAAACGCTCAAATGGTTGCGATAAGAAATCTCAAATTGCGGCTATGGTGGCCATCTTGAAAATCTGTTTTGAACTTTTTCCCCTGAACCGAAAGGGCAATTGACTTAAAGTTCATTGGAAGTATCGAAGTGACTTGTAGATCAACAGTAGCTAAAAGTCATTCTGATTGGAAATCCAAGATGGCTACCATCTTGTTTATGTTTATTATATTTCCCTGCCACTGTGCTGTTTACATGTATAAAATCATGATTCTTCAGAAACCACTTAGGCAATAGCAACCAAATTTCACATTGATCCTACTGTTGAAATGTGATTGAGAGTTTGTTCAAATGATCACGCTCCATTGACTGTCTTGCCATATATAATATTCATCTTAAAAATTAAGAACTGCTTAAAGGATGATCTTTTCATTAGTTGCGATGACAGGATTGGAAAAATGTTACATAACATCTGCATATCTGCACTCACAATGCTACTCAGATGAGTGGCCCGTGGGCCTCTTGTTCAATTTTAAATAAAGTATGGTAAGGAGTTGAGGTGAGTAACCGACCCAGAAATCAAATTTCGGGTAAGGTGTTCACATGCTGTGTTTAAAGGAGTGTAGATATTGATGAAGTGTATGTACAAGAATCTCAGACATGTGACAGACTATTGAAGCGATATATGAGCCTCTTCATGGGATAAAAATCTTATGCCATATGCGAACAACAAAGACACGTGGTTTTTGCTATGCGCAGTCTGATCAGCACCGTTGTTGTTCGCTGTCTAGACAGTAAACAACCTATCAAAACTTTCAAGACTAGCTTATCTGGCACAATGGCCGAGTTAGCCAGTCTACGGCTGAGTAAGCAGGTCTGAGTCTTATTTGGTCGAAAACCTCGAAGACAGGTTTTTCATGTCGTTGCTTATATATTATCTGTACTTTGACAAAGTGCAGGGAGACTTTGTAGCGGCATCACACAGTGCTAAACACAAGCTACAATTGGATTAATTAACGCATAATTTTACTGCAAGCATATTTTATTTTCGGGCTTCAGAAGGGGGAAAATAGGACCTTATGCACATACTCCTTTCAACTTCTTAAACCTCATTGAAATATATTTATATCGGAAAGATTATTAAATCCAGAAAATAGGAGCTAAATTTTGCAGTAAGGAGGGTGTACATGCCGAAAAATTGTTATGCCATGAATTATACGATTTTTACTTAAAGGATCTGTTTTAAGGTCTTTGTGAACATGTCGCTTTGCGGCAAATGTCTTATATTGAATTAATTTTCTCCGTAACACATTATCCAAGTTGATAAAATAATATATAGAGGCTCTTGCATTATGTGAGGGATTTTTACAGATCCCTCATTTATTATTCGGAACTAGCGAAACTATTTGGAACTAGTCAAATCAGTGGAGAACTTCACATTCATCACAAGGGCAGATAACCTAAGGCGAAGGACAAAGTCTTTGGTGTGATATTTCAAGGAAGGCTAGTACTCTGTATCAGCCAATAAAGTCCAAATTTTGATCAGCCACTTATTTGGAAATTGTTATGAAGCATAACTTTACCTGGTTCTAGCCAAATGACTGTATCTGATCAATTGTGCCAGCTTTAGTGTTCAGACAACAAAATTCACTTGCCTACACCTATATGCTTATGTGTGTGCAGAGTTGGAGCATGGGCATGTCACTATGACTTTGAGGATTCAAAATGTTCTTGGTATTTTTGCAGCTAATAAAAATTGTCCAGATAATTGAGGAGTGTGGGTAAAAAATATTTCAGTCATTATAAATAAAAATAAAGAGCCTTAAATAAAAGGTTGCATATAAGAATTTAAGAAATAGACAACATAAGCTGTGTAGAGCTTTTAATGCTTATAAGTTCTTTCAACAACTAGCCCTACTGGGATGTCCAACAGAACCATGATCAAAATCAAGATTTGTGATCTAGTTTGCTAAGTTTTTACTATACATATGTGTACAGTATAATAATTACTGTATTTTTTAAGTCTAGTCCCATATAATTCACATCTTAGAATTTTTTGCTGTTATTATTTAGCCCGGTTTCATGTATTTTCACGTTACTAATGGTAAAACGTTTCATCATAACTACTTACAGAGACAAATGCTGAAAATAATTCTGAAGTCATCTAAATTATTATCTGAGCATTTATTTAATGTACAAATAATGCAGTTCTTTGGATTTGATTTGTGAAAGCATTTGTGTAAACAAGCCAACCATGTTGCCGCCATTTTGAACCAAAAGCCATGTAACTTCGCGTTAATTAAATTTTTGGCAGAAAATCATCATGTAATTGCAATGATTTTTTTACCTGCGAGTCCCGCTTCATATACTCATAATTTTTCTCTGTGACTCACAAATTTTATATAAGTGAGCCCCTGAACTCACAGAAAAACAGTAGAAATCTGCTTTAAAATACATTACAGACTCATGACTTTATCATAGGACTCAATGAATTTGAATTATGTGAGTCCTTGAGACTCAATAGAACCAAACTGTAAATAAATCACTGGTAATTGTAATGTGATTTTTGCAAATTTTGGCCATTTTCAAAATAAAGTACGGATACCGTATTAATCCGCCTATAAGACGATTTGTTTATAAGACGGGGGCTGTTTTTGGACCCTTCCCAGGCAGGATTTTGCTTTTAGTTAATTATAAGATGGGTTAAAAAAGTCGCCTGTCGGAGACATTCCCTGCCACTCAGAAATTCCTAAAGTACATGAAGACATCGGCGATGATTGGTCAGATTTGTAAGTGAATTTATCACAGAGCAGGAATTAAAAAAAACTCCCAACACCACTTACAAGCATGCATACCGTATTTAACTGTGTTTAACACGCACCTTATTTACCCAGAAAACGTTTATAAAAATCCGATGTATATTATTTATAGGAACACCAAAATCGGGACAGAAATCACCAAGATAATCGGTCGCGAAAACTCATGACATTCACGATCGCCCGTTAAAAATGCGAAATAGAATGATTGCTATAAGATATTCATGATTTTTTATACCTATCTCGCCCATACCAGGCTTCTGGCAGCTCAAAACAAGCAACTCGATCTGATTTGTAGTAATTTGATATCCTTTTCATGTCCATGCTTTTTTTGTTTACGCTTTTTTATTTTGCTGATCATGTGATCTGTTCAAAGGGAAACTACTCAAACAGGCATATGCATATGAATCTGTATTGATTACCAGACTTTGACAAGACTCAACCGTAACTTGAATAAATCAGCCTGCACAACTGATTTATTGTAGTTCAAAATAGGAAATAAATTTGGTAGAACATAAATATTGGCACGAACGATCATACATTGAAAAAATAAAAAAGTATTTAAGTTTATGCAATTATTAAAATTATTGATAATAAACAAAACCAACTGGGCTTTTGAGGTAGGTAGATCGGTCATTTGCATTTTATCTTTTATTTTCTTACCACCCAGCTAGCATTCCACGTAAATCTACATCGGGCCCGATATAGATTTACGTAGAATGCTGACTGGGCATATGTTTATCTTTTTTTTTTTTCTTTCTTTTTTTTTATTTAAACTTTTCTTCCAACTTACCAAAAAAATTGTTTGAAATAAACAATGTTTATGATAAAGAAAATCAAACTACCAGCATACATCTGTGCACTTAATTGGTTAATTGGCAGTCAGAATGACAACTAGTCGACTTTAGTTGTTGTTTGCATTGCCCTGAGGCACTGAGTTGATAATTTCACGTCTCAGTTAAGAAAGTGACACAAAGAAGGTGTTAATTATGAGAACACAAAAGAAATAACTAATTTTTATTATCATAGCGTCTGCAGTGGGGAAGCAAAGAACTGCCTACACTACATCAAGTTGCCTGAGGCCCATGGTAACAGAGCTGCACAACGAAAATTCTGTTAGCATTATCGTAAATTCGGCCTGTTTCTACTCTAAACCTTCCGAGTTCGGCCATTTTCAACTCAATCCTAGTGAAATTTGACACTTAGTATCTGGTAACTTAGTAAATAGCGCACAGATAAATTCTTCGTGTTTTACATAGAACATCTCTTTTTTTTATTTCAAAACTATTTAGCAAATATTCAGTGCGTGTTATACACGGGTGCGAGTAATACACAGAAAAATTCGGTACTTCACCTACAAAATTACCTTGCTGCTATTCCTGTCAAGGGACGAAGGTAAACATTATATCCTTCTACCGGTTTCGAAGATCGGCATTTTCCGTGACCACGTGGCACCACCGGACTTTGCCGAAAATACCGATATGGCCAAAGATCTTGATTATAAGATGGGTCTGGATTTTTGGGGGCTTTTTTTTTTTTTTTGGAAAAATCCCCGTCTTATAGGCGGATTAATACGGTACCTTAGATTTGATATTTTCATAGAAAAAATAAGTCAGTCTTAGCTGTAAAAATTGATTTAATAGATATAGGTGTAAATGTCATTAAGGACTGTTATCACCACGGTCAATATATTTCTTTTCTAAGCGGAAATCACAAAACAACAGCGTATTTCTGAAAACAAACCTTGCCCACTAAAGCGTGACTTTGTATTTAAAACATCCAGCAGGTAGGTGGCGCTGCCGTTTATTTTCATTGAGAAAAATCAGTTTAACGCAATATTGAATTTAACGCGAAAATACATGGAGTATATTACTTTTATTCACACAGACTATTTAGGCTGACAAAATTAATCAGATAATTGATTAACTGATCTATAAATTCCACAAAAATGATTATCATTACAGATGTCTTATAATCAATGAGACGCCACATTTTGCGGCATCCCATCTGGGTCTACACTGTTTGCTCAGGCCTATTTGACCAAATACATACAGTAAAGTATAACATGGGAAGAGTCCTGCTCAGACAGACAAGTAAATTGACCAAATCTTTTGTGATAAATAATCGATCACAATGACAGGAGTGATAATCGACCAGATTAGCCAGCCTTAGAGTCTATTTATACATTGTATTTGCTGTATGATGATTCTAGCGAATAAAAAGAAAAGAAAAAAAATGCAACAATGTATCCATTTAAAGATACTGCCTCCAGATTTGTGGGACTTTTACCCAACCCTATCACATGATGAACAGGCCCTGCCTAAGGCAACTCTGCCCTGGAGACTATAGGCAGCCCAACTACTTCGCTGGCCCCGATGGGCGGGGGCCGTGGTCTGTGGGTCGTGATTTCTGAATACCCGATAATCAGTGCACGCCGGTAATAGGTACCAAGTTACGCTACACTACCGGTCACAGGAGCTTGACATTGGATAATTTCTACTTATAGGGCCTGTCCTTCGAACCTTCGATTATTTCATAATCGTAGGGACAGGCCCTATAAGTAGAAATTAGCAAACGTCAAGCTCCTGTGCTACCGGTTGCCTACATGAAATGCACTTTACGGCATCAGGAATTTTGCTGAAGAACTGAACAAGTATCTGTTGTTGTTTTTCGCGTGCGACACACCATGAATTTCAAAAATGCAGGTAAAAGAAGCTTTCATGTCTGTAGCCTCGCGAAAAATAAACTGTTCGACAGCCGGTAGATTCTAGTAAACAAGCTGGTTGTCATACGACAACACACACAGTTGTCGCAACACCCAGAAGGTCGGAAACCAGACACGATACGTATCGCTGAGCACTTTCATTGGCTGACTGACATCACATGTCTCAGTCGAAACACTCGGTGTTATTCGCTTTAATCATTGCGACTTTTCAGGCCACGGCAAGGGTCCGTACACACAATTCTGTTCTATTCCATACGTGTTATCATTTGACGCCACCGTCGTGGCTGCTTCTTCGCGGCTGCTTCTTCGCAGCCACGAGGCGGTGTCGCTACAAGAAAATGCATCTGTATTATTGCAAGGAAGTATCCATCAAAGAGATGGGATATTTAGTCCTGATTCAAGAGGGCGTCAATGCCTACCATGTTGTTTAGTATTATTGGTGAAAGCTGTACAGAAAAGGATCTGTACCAACAAGTTGAATGTCAACAACATGAATGAAATTCTGTTTGCAGGAGATAAATTATACAAGTATGCAAAAAAGAATGCCAAGACATATCATGACTATTTAGAGCCATGTGATTTGCCATCTTATTTTTCACTTGACAACCAGCATTATCCCTGGAAAGTGAAAAAGAAAAAAAAAAACAAAAAAAAAAAAAAAAAAAAAAAAACATTTTCAGGAAATTTAAATATCTTATCCTTAGTGGAGTATCCTTTCCTTGATTTAGAGACAGGACTCGCTATGACTTTCTCATTCAACCCATATGCAGTCTTCATTTGCAACAGCTTTTCTATTGCATTATTGGAACAAGGTGACTGTTTCTACCTTTTTGAGTCACATGCAAGAGCTTCAGATGGAATGCCAAATGTTAATGGCAAAAACATTTTGTTAAAGAAAACAAATATAACTGGCATTTTCCTTACATTTGCGTAGATTGTTTAGTTTTGATAATTCCTTTACTACAACAGCGGTGAGTCAGTTTGATTTGCATTCGCTCTGTATATCTCATGTTTGCAGGGAGACCATAAAATGATACCAATGAGCTGGGTTTCAAATTTGTGACATAACTACCTATCCTCCTTTACAAGAATGTATTTCATTTGAGTTGTGTCCATCACAGCCTTATGCTTCCTCCCAGCTTGCTGACAGCTTAAATGAACACGGTTTTGCATTACTTGATTCACCCCTTATATGTGAAGAATTGCAAACCTCCCTGAATAAGAAACTTAAGTTAAGTGACACATCAAAAGATGGTTTGAGCAGTAAGAAATTTAAAAACAAAGAAAGTGCTATAGTCACACAGTTTCACAAGTTGGTGTCTTGTGGTCCCCAGTACATATGTACAAGTTGTTGTCAAACATTTTTTCAGACATTCTGATGTTAAATTTGATATTCAGGGTCTAAAGCCCGAGATGAAAAGACTCTGTACATTAGGACATAAAAGTGTGGAGGATAAGGAATGGATCTGTCAACAATGTGCTAATAGTTTGAAGAAAAACAACTTGAACAAATATCTTCCTTTTTGTCAAGCCCGCTTGCGCTGAGCAAGACATAGTCACCATAGCTGCATTTAAGTGTATATTAGTGAGTCCATCCGTATTTGTCCGTCCTAGCTAGAAATTTTGCATGCAGAATCATCTTTCAGTGTAGTTTGAAATTTCTCGAAGACTTGGCCTTGAGGTCAGATTTGTCAAGGACATGCACTTACCAGCAGAATTTAAGAGTTTTTAAAGAAAGTCTTCTATTCAGGAAGTGCAATGCCCACATGCTTGATATATTCCATAGAGCTCCATCTTATCGTATAGTATTGGTAGCATTGGAATGTCGTCTATCTTCTTTGCATGTATTGTGTAAAATTGCATAGAAGATACACAGCACTCCATTAGTACTTTACAAGCTAGCAGACTCTTAGGACTATCAGTCCTTTGATTATTATCATTATTTTACAGAATTTCCTGCATTTAATGCAAACAGTGTCTGGGTCTGCACTGTTCGCTAGTATCACTTTTATGGGTATGGTTTAATAATCTAATTAACAATGTTATCGTTCGAAACTTTCGCGACGTGGTCTGACGTAGATAAGTATAAAGGAACCCAGATACGAACAGATTCATAACCCGGTCGGTACCAAGGGAAGGAGCCGTACTGCAAAGTAAAACTGGTGGTTGCATGATGACACCGTCTTGCGATATCGTGTTGCTTTAGCTAAGTTCTGTAGCGGTTTGGTACTTCTTCATTGAAATAATAGATAGTTGGAGGAGCGTTTGCCACTAGGCACAAGAAGTTTATACAACGTCGCATCATGTCAATGCAACATTGTAACGTTTCATCAACGTTCATTGTAACGTTTCATCAACGTTGTTTGTTCGCTGGAAAGTGTCTATTCTGCAATGCATAGAAAGCGAAATGCATGAAACCTTTACTGTAGTTATGATTTTAGAACTGAGCTATGAAATTAAGCAACAGACATATGTATAAATCATGGTTTTAACACATTCAGTGTGAACATTAAAGATATATATTTTCGCCGAAGTTTTATAAGATCACTTATGGCCTAATCCTGTCAGCCTCTGTATGAAAGAATATACCTGCCTTGAAGCGATGATAAATCTCATGAAACGGTTGTTTTTGTAAACTCTTTTTATTCAACTTTCATAAGTGCATTTTAAAAACAGCGTTACAATAAGATCTTCATGCCAAAATCAAGTTTTGAAACATCAAAGAAAACTACCTCTGTTTAGAACAACTATTTTGGTAGAATTAGTAATGTACATGGCGCGAAGGTGTTTTCGTAAGAAAGGATACATCATATTCCTATTTTCCAGGACCGAGCGAAAAATCAAATAGGACAAAATCATGACTGGTTTAGCAAGGGTACTCAAAGTCAGAAGATAAAATGAAATTTTGTTCGCTTTGTTCTTAAGTAGCATGTTTTTGATCCTAATTCAGAGGAAAGGATTTTGTTTTAGCTTGCAACACATGTGCAAAGTGATAAAAACTTTTAGTCGACGTACCCAAGCCATAGGGCATTCATAAAATGTTGACACAGTGGCAAGTCAGAATGTTCAGACGAAGAAACATGGACCCTAAAAGGGGGTGCAATCAGGTATTTTAGGATTGATTTATATTGCGGTATGTCTTAACGACGAAAAGAAACTGTCGTGCGAAGAAATGCAGGTACGACGGAAAAAAAAACAAATGAGTAGATATAAACCTCGTATCCAGCGTTACATAGAGTGGAGTGTGACTTTGACAAGGAACCTGTCAAAGTTTCGGGTTTAAAGTGGACTTCTTTTTAACAATTTCTATTATAATACAGGAAAACTTGCCAAAAATGATTTGCTATATTCTTCGTCGCTTATCTTCTTTTATGAAGACGCCTCTTGTTTATTCTCCAACACCAACTTATAATTAGAATATTTGATTTAATATTTGATTTGAATAGGTGGCTCACGGCCCAGTCAAAACTTTAATTCACATAAATCCAGTCAGTTAACCTGCTTACATTTTCCTTGGCAGGCTTAGTCCTGTAAGCAGTTAACCAGGGCCCAGTTGTTCAAAGCGTCGTTAGCTTAACGAGCTTGTTAAGGGTCATTTTGTTAACTGTTTTAGCGGGTTTAATATACAATATTCTGATATTTTTTGCTGAAAAAATGTGAGTAGCTTTTGCACTGCACATTTTTTCAGCAAACAATTTCAGCATATTTGCGTATCACTCAATTAAAATTTTAACGAATCGTTAACTAACGACATCGTTAGTTTTGAACAACTGGGCCCAGAACTTTGTGCACATACTTTTGCGAATAACTGACAACTGCTATTCTCGTATGATTAGGAGTATTGTCAAAATGTATTACGCATGGCTTTTAAAACAAAATGTAAATAAACCGCTAGTGTCAGTATATACATGATATTCAGTGCAAGGGCGGGAGGGGGATGAACTAAGTCTGTTGGCGAGTGAGCGGTTTTGGAAGACATCGAGTGTTTTCCTCATTTCTGGTTCGAATGCATACCTTCATGTTAGTGTGTACAAGATGTTTGAACTTTGATTTTTGCAAAATACGCAGTTGCTTTATTTATTCGTGTGTGTTCTATATCTTCTATACCCATTTTTTTCAATGTCTTGTAATGCCTTACAATACTGTCATAGAATGGCATGATTTTATAGCTTGGTTTCTGTTCTTTTTTTATATGTATCAAATATTTCTCAAATTTATCCAATTTATCCAACATATTCCGTGAAAATGAAATGTTAAGCCAATGGGTGAGTCACCTGAATCCTCCGAACCCCCGCTGAATCCGCCCCTGAAACAGTTTGTTGAATAAGTATCAAACCCCATGCCCCTCCATTGCTCCATTCCTCGCACATTACGAAAACATGCCTATTCAAATATATTAAAAAAATTACCACCAAAAAATGAAAATTTTCAGCTAAAATATTCGAATATTTTTTTCATATTTCTGTTCAAAACATAGATTGTGGGTACTCGTTAGAACCGCCTAGGCGAGGCGGTTCTAACGAGTACCCACAATCTATGTTTTTGAACAGAAATAAGAAAATTAATGTATACCCCTGTAAACCCCAGTTTTACTAAATAAAAGTGGGGTTTGAGGGGGTCAAAATTATATAGGCATGTTTTCGTGATGATAAAATGTACTACAGATAGTTGCATTTTGTAATAATTATAACTCCTCATCATTATACACATTTCACGCAATTTGATTGGTTGATGGAAAAGTTTTACACTTCAATAAATTCCAGAGCAGGAATCTGTCGGATCTATTTCCTGCCACCGTCTCAAAAGATTGGCATTTTTTGGCTACATTTGTGATAAGTCGATTATAATTGGATTGAATTCTCATTTTGTAGAATGTATCGATGTGTAAACTTCGACGAATCACTCGCAAACTTAATATAAAAGCCTTCTTCAGCTTTCAGGGATTTGCCGGGGTTTACACATTGATAAAATCCACAGAAATAAAATTCAGTCTTATAATATTGTTTCACAGTGTTCCTTTGTTTTTAATGTTAGCTGAAATAACTTCATCGCTCAAATCCTGCAAACTGCATTAAGTTATCAGAAGATTGACTTAATTGTTATTGATCACTAATAACAGGATAGTAAACGGACGAAAATGCGATAAAACTTACATTTTGTTTAGATGTATGCTGTAAAAGCACGACAGCGTTAAACAAATGAGGCTGATCGCTAGAAAAAGGCCCTCATATACGGACAACGAAGGCCCGGCTCAGTACGTATATATTCGCGTAGCCTGACGATGGCCTGCCGTGTTCGTCAATATTTCTACAGTACCTGTTAATTCGGTAAGCGGGCAACGTAGACCCAGGTTAGCCTGCGCAATGCGCAGGCTAACCCGGGCCTTCGTTGCCTGCATATGCGATAAGACGCATTTATTTATACTGCGTATCCAACTAGAATGATGCAAGCTCACATAATTTTACAAGCGTACCTGAAAAGTACCTGAAACCCCGGTTTCTTGATTATTATTCATTCCAAAAAAGGAAACAAGTATGTTTGAGGATACATTTATGGAATGGCAGCAAAATCTTAAACTGATACCGCATAGATACACACTCAGATGCAAAAGAAAGTATGCACTATTGAATACCATGTTTGTTATATTGCAAAGAAATGTGTAAGGTTTTGATTGGATAGTGCAAGGGCAATTAATTTCCATGTATACCCTGTGAACAAAATGTTGCCCTCTCGCCGTCGTTGAAATGCGATGTCCGCCATCTTGGATTTGCTGCAAAGTTAGTTGGAAATAAAGCAAAATATTTTCATGCACCACAATAATTTTCAGCAAATAAATATCGAACAACAAAACTTTTGATTGTTTCTTATCCATTTGGAACTTTATTTCATTGTCTTTCATTATTAAACTCTCATTCGAAACGATTTTTATGAGTAAATTTTCATGCTGTTCGGCAATCAGCTGTCGGTCACCTGCTGACATGGTTGAGGCCGTGTAAACGGAAGCTGTCGGCGCCCTAATAACTGTCACGCAGCGATTGTCCGTAGCAGCAAGTTTGTTTGTTCACTCATTACAAGTGCATAAATTGAGCAAAACAAATAAAAATGCATTACCGTCAGTTGCTGAACGTCCAAACCAAGCATGCTCAAATTTCAAAACTTTCGCTCCTTTTGTCGTTTGCAAGACGGCATGTCGGTACTAATTTTCATACGGCTGAATCCCCGCTCAATGCGCGCTTTGACTTATTGTTTATATCCTCCCCTAGGGGCGCCAAACAGGGAAATGTCAGTATTAACCCCGATGACTAAAGGACATAATGTCGTGAAAAAGCTTTGTAGTATAACATATTCGTTATTTTGATTCTTGACAGGGAACATGGGATCACATTCCCCGCCTGAAAGCGATATTTGCCCTCGCCGCCCTCACCTAACAGCTAGGGCAAATATCGCTCTCAGGCGGGGAAGAATGTAGTAAAGTAAAACCACAACGCTTGACTAGCGACCTTGACGGACATGTCAGTAACGCAGTTTAGACGTGTACCGTAATGAACGTAATTAATTTTCGGTTGTTGTTGTTGTTGATGATGATGTAACAAACCTCAACCTGTGCAATACTGTCAAAGAGATGATACAGATAATAGCTCGAAGCTGTTTGTGGATCGCTCAATATAATCACTAGAGTCACGAATGATCGGCTATGGAAGCGTTACCAGATAGTTGGAAATTTGAGTGGCCAACCTGTAACATCCCAATGGTGTAAAGTATGTCTGTCGCTGAGAGTTTTGTAATCAAGTAAATGGACTGCAGGGTTTGAGGTTTGTTTTATATAACAACTGAGAATATAAATATTGACCAACAGTAAAAATTTAATCGCCCAATACGCTGCACGCGACAAAATAGCAAAGTCGACATACATGTACAATAATGTCAATCAAGCGTTTTATTCATTGACTTAACTATACCACATTATTGGACCACGGATAAAATATATCGTGCATCAGTTAGGACCAGTGAAAAACAAGAACAATATGGACATGAAAAAAGTTTTTAATTTCTTTTGCCTCGGCGTACACAAGCGTGCCTTAAACATACGCTTGGAACCCTGGCACCACGAGATATTCCATGTTTACAATACATCACTACAGCACACACACATATGCACACACACGCACGCACGCAGCACGTACGCACAGAATCACCTTCCAAATTTCGAGATACAATCATGGCAATATCATGATATGGGAAGACTATGCTTTGTGACTGTGGCATTTTCCTGGTATCGTTACATATTATATATTATTTTTATTTTTGTTTTTGGTCAAATTCTTGTCAGGTGCGAGGGATGGTATCAACAGTTTTACTTATCTTATTAATATTCCCATTAATACAACAAATGTGCCGAACCAAGCGAGAATACAAGCATGCGCAAAATGCACAGATTTAGACTGATCCTATGCATGCCCAAAGTATCATCCGGGCATATGCTCCCCATGGATATATCTATAGTGTCCAACGATCCTGTTAGCGGAAGGACAGCAAAAGCCGGATCAGACTGAAATCATACCAAATCATCGCGTTTCAAAGCAGTAAAGAACATGTCCAGTCAGAACACAGTCTACAAGTGAAATGAGTCCGAGGTCAACATATCAGAATCGCATTTCGGGAACTCATAAAGTCGATATACACACAGATAAAATTAGGAATATTCAGACAGACAGACATGGACCCCAAATAAATTGGATGCAACCAGGCGTCCATGAGAAGTAAGCATAACTTGGTAAGCAAACTTCGCCCACCTGAACAGAGATTTAAGAAAATACGGAAATAGTAATTACCGGGGTTTAGAAAGTCTGTTTATGTCTTGGCTGTGGCAAAAATCATCAGATATAAGCCACATTGTAGGGACTGACAAGGTCATAATGCTTCCCACAGAACTTCTTAACCCTTCTCTTGCTGAACGTGTCATGCCCTGTCAGCAAACAGTGTAGATCCAGATCAGTTGGCTTCTGAAGAAGCCAACTGATCTGGATCTACACTGTTTGTCATTGAATATGTGAATTTTTTTATAAAAAAAACCCGGATCAAGAAATCTAATTGGCTGGAAATTAGGAGTGGGCGTGGCATCTTAATTATTCAGCATGAGAAGGGTTAAGTGTTGAAACCATTTGAATTCTTTGATAACCCTGAGATAACAGTCTTATAGTGATCAGTCTTCCTCGTTCGATAAATTCCTAATACCCAGAGCAGGCATAAAAGATAAACTGTGAAACGTAAACACTGTATGCTGCTGCAGAAGAAATATTGCTGCTCAGAAACGGAGAAGTAACTATGTGGAAGTTAAGGTCATTCCGTTTGTCGTAAAGCCCAGGAGTCAGCTTTCCATTGCCATTATAGAAGAAAATAAATCCAAGTATGAAGAAGACGTTGCTTAAATTTCAAGTTCACATGTGTAGATGAATTGTGAGGTACTCTTAAAACTTTGAATTATTCAGAGAACTGAAGGGCAAGGCATCTTTCCTAAGACCCTGTATACATTGTGCCTCACACGAGTATTAAAACAAGTCGGCAAGCAATGTCGATTTTTTGTCATAATATCCGTCCACCAAACTCCAGAAAAGTGTTGTTGATTAGATATTCCAGCATCTTTACAACATCTGCATCAGAGTATTTTGTATTGTATCAGACTGGCCTTGAACAAACTATGTGTCTGCATAGCCAAGGACAACATGCCGACTGTTTGTTATAATATCCGTCTACCAAACTCCAGAAAGGTGTTGTCGATTAGATATTCCAGCATCTTTACAACATTAGCCTCAGAGTATTTTGTGATGCACCAGACTGGCCCTGAACAAAGTATGTCTCTGCATAGCGAATGACAACATACTGGAAGTGACGAATTTTGTTCTTGTGAAAGAAACACTGGTTAATAACCCTTCTCTTGCTGAACACGACATGCCCTTTCTTAGCAAACAGTGTAGAGCCAGATCAGTTGGCTTCTGTCATTTTTGCCATAGATGCGTTTTTCTCTCCTGCTTGGTACATACAGCTATGTTTTGTCACTATGGTTTAGGTCCTCCGACCACAATTATATTTCCATTACCTTCCATACAAGAACCACTTGGGGAAAATACTGACAGCATTGCAATCAATGCATACTTTCTTCTGCTTCTGCCATCATGTCTCAACCTTTAAGTGTATCCAGTTTACGCATGACCATGACCAGCTTATTTTCCTGATGTGGTCTGTCAAATAAACACCTGTCAGTTCATACCTATTACGGCACATGTAGGCTCACTTCTTAGGGGTGTGCATAGGTTCACCTATTTTCTTAAAATCAAAAGAAAACAAAGCAAACTCTTAATTTTCAAAACACCTACATATTGCTCTGTGAAAAGAGTCACAGTGAGGCAATCGACAAAGAATCAGGGGAGCTAATTGTGGACTGGATCTACAGAAGAAAAGCTGTCCATTTAAAGACTCCACTCATTGCATCACGAAAACATGCCTATATAATTTTGACCCCCTTAAACCCCACTTTTATATAGTAAAAATGGGGTTTACAGGGGTATGCATTATTTTTCTTATTTCTGCTCAAAACATGGATTGTGGGTACTCGTTAGAACCGCCTCGCCGAGGCGGTTCTAACGAGTACCCACAATCTATGTTTTGAGCAGAAATATGAAACATATCAGAGTTTTTTTATCTGAAAATTTTCGTTTTTTGGTGGTAAATTTCTCAGTATATTTGAATAGGCGTGTTTTTGTAATGGTTTAGTTCAAAACTTGAACCACTAAGTCAGCTCATTGCCCATTCAAACTGAATAAAGTATAAACATATTTTATTGCTATAACAAATATAGCAAAGGGGTTGGGCCACAGTTCTCACAACATATTTACTACCCTTTCGGTACCCGATAACCCTTTTTGGTTCTTTTCGCTGGAAAAGGTCATTTGCGGGCGTTTAGTAGGAACGCGACACGGGTTACACTTTTTACCCAAAGCTGTAAATTGGGCGCGTTTTACCAAAGTATTTATATTCGTCCGCCGATATTGGACTCAATACGATTAAAATTTTATTTCTTCAAAAGTTTGAAATTTTCTTTGGTTTTGTTTATATATTCGATATTTATAAGCATCAGAGTGTATAAGGCTAATATGTTTGAATACAGAATTTAGGGCTATCAGCGTTGGCATGGAACTTTTGGTCTTATCGTTATGTTATACACGTTCTTACATCTATCAGCTACTATAATTGGCCTAGATGGTTAAATAAAACCAAGATTGCTTTTATGTTTAAGATTGACAGCAACAAAGCAGCGATATATCGAAAATCATTTGTCACAATTAATGATTTCATATGAAAAATGGTACTACTAGTTACAGTGAGCAAGATTTTCTTGGTATTAAACAATATGTCCCAATAACAGACCGATATTCAAAGGACATGTTAAGGAGGAATATTTGATGAAAGTGATAGGATAAATTACTCCAGTTCTACATAAAAACACAGGTTGTATGTACTCATTAGAAGTACCTCTACCGAGACGCTTCTAATGAGTACACAATATTAGTTTTTTTATGGACAAAAAAGAAAGCAAAATCCCAACATTATCACCAAATTTTCTTCCTTAACTCTTTCACTGCCATAGGCAATAATAATAGGCTTTTGCAAACAGCATAGATCTAGATGAGACGGCTCATAATGAGCCGTCTCATCAAGATCTACACTGTTTGACATTTAGTCTTTCAACTTTAAATATTAATTTCTTTCTAATTAATAGTTTGTTAAAAACATAGCCGACGACAAACGTAGTCTGAAATTTGGCACCGAAAGAGTTAACAAGTCCTCTGATATTTCAGATTAGCCTGTCAGCACTCTACATCATGAACTTAGAATGCTAAATCTGCATTTTCAAATGTCATAACTGATTCGCGTCATGGGAACGGAATTTTTGTCCGGTACCACATGCGAAAACGGAAGGTTTAGACCAATTTGCCAATTGGCGAATTCGGATCAGGGCCATTCTAATTGCTCTTTATATCCTATATGCGTCACGTGGCTTTTTTTCATAACAAGGAAGGCATTAATCAGGCTGCATGCCTTCTACTAAATCTTATCGGAACCATCAATATTCTGATTTGGCATTAAAAAGGTTGTTACTTGATCACAGATCCAGATATAAGAAACGGTTAGAACAGAATCATTGCTATATTAGCACAAACACGACGTTCCGTGTATTCTTTGGAATAGACTCTATGAGGCAATTCTACTGAGTTCAACAAGATATGGTTTGGAGTAAAGTAACAACAATTAATGCCAATTACCATGTCACTTATCACCTTATCTGGCGCATATTTTGATGCTATCAAATGACGTTCATCTTTCCATTAGGGTTATTAGTAGTTTGCATGATGTCGTTATATAAAAGAGCAACACGACGGGTGTGAAAGATTTGAGCCACGTCATGGTAAAAGAAGCGTTAAAGCATATCCGATCAGCAAGATTTCAGGCGAGCCTGCGCATACGCGCAGTCTCGCCAGAACTCTTGCTATTCTCTTGCTTGCTGCAGGCCATGGTAAACTTCAGCTAAAGAACTAGACATGAGGCTTTGCTAAGGAGCCGGGACTGCGCACCGAAATATTGATTCGACGGAATGTTCAAAGAGTTTTTTTTCCGTGCCACGGTTCATTTCCATTTTACCAAGCCGTTGGAAAACCCGTTTAACCCATCCATCCCCTAGGTTTGAAATGGACTTTTCCATCTCTGAACTTGGACACATTCATTGTTGCAAACTAGGGTTCGGTCAAAAATCAATAACAGAATGGCAAACAATGTAGATCCAGATGAGACGGCTCCATGACGAGCCGTCTCATCTGGATCTGCAGTGTTTGCAAAGGTATCTGTATTGATCTACAGGGCTGAAATGGGTTAATGTAATATAGGAACACCGAAGCCCTAGACCAGTTTGCAAAGATCGCATCAGTGTAGTCAGGTCAGGCCAGTGCAGGTCAAGTCATTTAGTTGTCAATGTCGATCCCTATCGCTTTGTTGTAAAATCTCGCACACGCTGATTTATTTAAACCATATGCTTAGATTTGACAAATCAGTTCGTCGGACAATATTATAGGGACACGATGCACCTCGTGGAGTTTGCCCTTATTACAAGAGAGACATCTAAAAAAGGGCTACTCTAAAAGGAAAGTATTTGCTCCGCGAGGGAGAGTCCACCATTTTACAAGGGAGATAACTTTTGTGACTTCTTTCACAGGCTGATTGGAGTCTACGTCAGGCGGACATGTCAGAAGGTACGTTACTCGCGTTAGGGCGCAGTTGAAATTTTTTCTGCTATATAGCGCTTCCTTAAATTACGGGTCTATACGTTTATTGAATTTTGAGTTAATAGTATAGATTCGCGGATGTTGGTACATTTACTTTATTTTGCAGCCCTTGAACTGAATTTCGGTAGTGAGTCCTGGCTTTCAAAAGCGGGAATGTGTAATCAGTTGGGCCTATTTTACACAGGCAAATCAGCCAGCTAACTCGGACATTCTTCTGCCAAACTCGCACCTATAAAAATTATTTGAGAAACATACTTGTATCTGACTGTGGAAACGCTAACGTTTCCAGGTTTGACTGCTCAGACATCAATGAGGAAGATTCTGACAAGATTTCCTCTTTCGTGTCCTAGCTGCTCATCACGAAAACATACCTATATAAATTTGACCCCCTTAAACCCCACTTTTATATAGTAAAACTGGGGTTTGCAGGGGTATGCATTATTTTTCTTATTTCTTCTCAAAACATAGATTGTGGGTACTCGTTAGAACCGCCTCGTCGAGGCGGTTCTAACGAATACACAATCTATGTTTTCGAGGCGGTTCTAACGAGTACCCACAATCTATGTTTTGACGAGGCGGTTCTAACGAGTACCCACAATCTATGTTTTGAGCAGAAATTAAAAAAAATTAGATTTTTTTATCTGAAAATTTTTATTTTTTGGTGGTGAAATTTTCAATATATTTGTATTGGCTTGCTTTCGTAATGTTTTTCTATGGTCATTGTCTCCCTTCAGATTCAAGAAGGGCAGTTGTCATTTTCCGGTGAAAGAATATGCACACTGCATAGACGACTTGGCCTCTCCAGAAAAAGTTTAGTTGGGTAAATTGACCGGCTTGACATGATCTTAATTGTGTTGACTCCGTTTAACTCCAAACCAACCAACCATCAAGTTTGCCTTGTTTATTGCTACATATGCTTACGTTGAGCCTATCGTGGTTTTTGTCAGATCAACGAAACGAAAAACTACAGCAACTTACCGATTTGAACGGGCCCTTTTCACACAAATTTATAGCGCTTTTCACTGTTTCATATGACGTAGGTTTTCTCCCGTTAATAGTTGTAAGGTGTAATAACACCGTTATATTTTGGCAAACTAATTTGTTAGTTTCTTTGTGTCGAGGTTTTACGGCCCAGTCAACCCAGTGGGGTCATGTCGAGAGCGGTCAGTTTACCTAACCACACTTTTTTGGGCAGGCTTAGTCCTCTCAGGGATTAACCAGTATTTTGCATATTCTTTCCCCTGAAACTGAACTGCCCTTCTTGAATCAGCGGAAGGGAGAGAATGACAGTAGAAAATATTTCATGATCGATCTCCACGAAAGATTGTTACCGACCCGGTAGGGGTCGAACCCGCAACCTTCTGACAACCAATCAGACGCGCATCCAGCTACCGAGGCCGGATGGCTGACTATTTACATGAACTTTAACCCATTAATGCCTAGTATCCGATAAAAGTGACATTGGGAAACAGTGAATATCCAGATCAGACGCCGCAGAACGAGGCGTTTGATCAAGGTCTACGCTGTTTGAAATAATAATAAAAACTAACCAGACACCCCATCTACTGGAAATGGACCGGTGCAAAGGGTTAACTTGGCATAAATGAGTTAAGAAATGGTTGAGTTATCGCAACTCTCCGAAAGTGATCCAACTATAATTTCTGTGCGATCATATCCAGGAGCTTTGAAATAACTCAACTCATTCATCTGCTACAAACCTTTAGTTTTTTGTACCAATAAGCTTTCATAGTATTAGGTCAACAGCCTTATAATTCAGGAGCTTTCACCCATTAATGCCTAGTGCCCCATGAAAGGGACAATGGCAAACATTGTGGACCCAGATCTGACGTCGAAACACGTGGCGTATGATCTAGGTCTACGATGTTTGTATTAAATACTGGAATTTCCATAAAATATAGTCATAATAAAGACAGCCAGACAGCCAGACAGCCAGCCACCCTTCGTTTGGAAATGGAGCTCTCAAAAGAGTTGAGGTAGCAGAATCTACTCTGCATAAATGAGTAAATGTTCCAATTTTTAGGCTGGAATAGAATTGCGCGTTTACCCAAGGCAATTATCTGTAAGCATAGCACGTAATAAAACCTCCTGACACAAAGTAATGTAAACCACTTTGAGCATTCTAACACCGCCGGATTTAGTACTAATAGATTCATTACCAAGTGACCATTAAACACTAAAGCAATTAGTTTTAAGTTAGCTGCTTCTTAGAAAGGTTAGTCTTCTAACGTAAACGAACAGAATTTTACTTAAACTTTTGCATCTGAGAAAGTTAACCCTTCTCTTGCTGAACACGATATACCCTGTCTTAGCAAACAGTGTAAATCCAGATCAGTTGGCTTCTAAAGAAGCCAACTGATCTGGATCGGCACGTATTGTCATTAAATATGTGAATTTCTTTCAAAATCCCGGATCAAGTAATCTGATTAGCTGGAAATTAGAAGTGGGCGTGGCATAATTGCTTAATTTATTCAGCATGAGAAGAGTTAAACATTATTCTTTATTTGTGAGTCGGTGGTTTCATATTTGACTTGTTTGTGATTGTTTGTTCCTCATCTCTTCCTCTCACTTGGATCCGCGGGAAGTCTGTACTTTGTGGTTTTTGATTGTCTTGGGGTTTAACGACACGTCATTTTGTGTCGTCTCCCAGAGAAAGGGAAAAAAGAGATAGAAGAGACTGTAGTGGAGATAAAAGAGAGGGACAGGAAAGAAAGAGGGAAATGAATGAAATAAAGAAACGAAGAAATAAAAACAGTCCCTCATTACCCTTACCTGATACAGGGATAGAAGGCCTTGCCCAACTCTAAGCCAATATCAGTTGGACGCCCGGGTGACGTAAGATACACGACACCTTTGCCACACCCAAGATTGTCACATTTCCTTGGTATATTTTCCTATGTTTGTTTGTTAACCCTTGTCCTGCTGAATAAATTAAGATGCCACACCCACTTCTAATTTTCAGCCAATCAGATTTCTTGATTCGAATTTTTGCTATAAATTTACATACTTGATGGCAGACAGTGCAGATCCAGATCAGTTGGCTTCTTCAGAAGCCAACTAATCTGGATCTACACTGTTTGCAAAGGTAGGGTATATCCGGGTTCAGCAGGACAAGGGTTGAGGTAGCCTTTCTAACGTGTATGAACAGAAATTCCTAAAGTTTTTGCATCCAAGCGAAATGGTTTAATCAGATCAACACTTTTTATACAATTTAATGTTAAGTGGTGCACTAAGACTAGCATTATGATTTAGTTCGAATGCGTGGCCTTCATTGGAATACACGCATATCTAACATTTGCACAAACTTAACATTATGATCACCTTCTTTGGAAAAGGGCGCTGGTTGCTTTGATTTGTGGCTTGTGTGCTGAGTGCTGTTTGTCTTGGTTTATCTGCTCTTCAGACGCAAACTGATCTAGATCTACACTGTTTGCAAAGGCAGGGCATATCCGGGTTCAGCAGGACGAGGATTAAAACAATACCGATATTCTGTATCAACTTAAAGCTAAGACCACATACTTTTAATATCTTGAATTTGTTTTTATAAGAATATACTCTAATATCTTGCATTTATTTTTTATAAGAATTTAGTTACAAACTGGGCAATTTTGGACACATGCATTCAGTTACTTATCAAAACGCTCCATTGAGCCGCATGTTTAGGGTGAAATTAAAGATAGCTTAGGAAAGAAACTTTATCACATAATTTTGTTAAAAGCTTTTAAATGAAGGTTACAGACAAATCAATTATCTATAACAAATTTTCACCCCTTTACTTAACCATTTTTTTTAAATCAGGAACAGACTCCAACATACTGAAATTGTGACCCATTTGCTTAGTCCATATACAGTCGAACTTCAATGGCTCGTACAAATATGTTCTAGACACGGGTAGTTCGAGCCACTGATGGTCAAACATAGCGCCAGGTCAGGAGGTAAATGAGGATAATTTAGCGCTGTCTTTTCGATCTTCTATAAAATAATAATATGTTGAGTGAACTAATTAGAATCGACTCGATGAGGTAATTCTAATGAGTAGACACAACATACATTTTCATGATAAAATAATAAAAATTCCATAACGTAGCCCTTAATATTTCTTTTCTTGAGTTATCGGAAGAATTTCATAGGGACCAAAATGAGTTCGAATCAGCCACGATAAACGAGACTTCGGTGTTTTCGAGCCACTGAAGTGTTTTGGTAGATTGTTTACAATCGAGCCATAGTATACAAACGCCAAATTTTCCTCAAAGAAGCTGTCCACGTGACTATTACTGACCAATGTAATAAAAGCGCGCGTAAGACGAATTCCAGGTAGAGATTATTTATAGCCGCGCTATTCTTGTCATTGTGACGTCAGAGTGCAGTGTAAAGAGGGTATTCTGTAAAACCTGGTCTGGGACACTGGCAAACAGTGCAGACCCAGACCAGACGCCACAGAATGCGGCGCCTGATCAGAGTCTGCTCTGTTTGCTAAAATTACAGGAAGTTAAGGATGTGATGAAACGGTCTTATGACCACGTTCAGGACCATTTTCGCAGTCTACACTCGGAGACAATATACCCACCAGTGCTGTCAGTACTTTGATTTCTCTATCTGACTGTTGTTTGTGAAATATCATGAATTATTTATGTCATGTCAAATTCTCAGTTGTCAGTTTACAGAATAAAACCAATCTTCATTGCCTTGGAATTAAAGATTAGCCCTGTCTTAAAGCTCTGACCCATTGAGAAGACAAATTTGTACAATAGTATACATTTTGTATACTCCAACATCCAAAACATTTTTCTTGATCAAGTATCAAGTCTCTTAACAGAATACGTTAACATGGTTTAAGGAGCAGATACGTTAATACATTTTCGCCCAGGGAGGTAATCGGCTTCCTGCAAAATTTGTTCCTTTTGCTAAATTTCAGCAAAATATTTCAGGCATATCCTTTTAACTTTAACAGCTGTACCAAGTAACGCTGCAAACGCTGAATGTAGGCTGGATACAGATCGATATAGGTTGACGATAAAGTGCTCTCTTCCAAATTGCAACTCCAGTCTTTTAAAAGTGTCGATACCAAAGAATTCGTAGTCAGATTTAACACTTACCATGCTATGGGCAAGTTCAGCAGACGACAAACTGATGATATTTTTCTTATTTTTCCTGGAAAAAAAGAATTTCACACTTCATGCAAATAGTCTCCTAAGGCGATAATTTGCATGATACGTCAGGCCTCCTTTTCTCTGGGAAAATAAAAGCACAATTTCAAAATGTCTGCTGAAATATTTACCCATTATGCACAGTCTTAACACTTACATGTATTCCGGTTTACAGCTTTGATATTTCAGTTGGGAACAATGCATCTTGCCCAGGCGTTTAAACGCACATTAATATTATACAATTCAATTGATAGTGTTATTTAAGAATAAAACAAAACTTAAATTAATAACAACTGTTTCATCGTAATGCAGAACTTAAGTAAGCGTAAAGATATTTATGGCTGCTGCAGTAATTCTGACTTACAGGAATGATTGCAATCAAAACAATAAGTAATTACGTTGAAACTAATTGAAGTGTGAAGGAGAATATATAAAATTTCAAGAGTGTTTAAACGCAAATAATCCGAACATAAAACGTAACAACGCACAAAAACGAAACATTATACTTTTATGAACAAACCTATAATTCGCCAATTCCAAAATTCCTTTCCCCATCCCTTTCGGCATAAGGACATGCAATTAAATACTGGAACTCGTTTTTTTTATTAGATTCAAATCGATCTGAGACTTCCGATCAAGGTCTGCACTATTTGCCAAGTTCTCCTTTAAGGAAACTTATATATAATTTACTCCTCCGTCAGGCAGTTATAACCGCGCCCACGTGAATTTCCTTAGACAAACTTTATATTGATATACCTGTGCTTACCTGTAAAACCACGTGTTGATTTGTTTGTCTATCTAAAAACATTGACAATAACCTTATTAGCTATTTTGAATGGTCAGTTGCGGCTGTCAATTAAATGGTCAAGTGACTTGACGGAGGAGTCAATTAAGTTAATCTTCTAAAACCATTAGTGTGGATGGTAGAGCGGGCGTGCACGTCTCTCTCTTTCTCTCTCTCTCTCTCTCTCTCTCTCTCTCTCTCTCTCTCTCTGTTAAAATGTCTCATCTACTCAATACTATAGACTGTTCATATCATGAGTTTATACTTACCTACTGTTCACCTACTGAATAGGGGCACAACCGTGTTAGTTAAACCACCGTGTTATATCCAAACAAAAATGTATAGAATATATTGAAAAATAACCATTTACGGTCATTTTTCAATATAATTTATACATTTTTGGGATCCATCTTAGAACCTTGTTATATCCAAAACCGTGTTATAACGAACCGTGTTATAAAAAGGTTGAAGTGTATATGTATATATGTCGCAGTTCGCATGCCGGAAATTGAAGTACGGCCCAATTAATTAGCACGACTTGCTGAAAAAACATGTCAAAATGAGCCTTTAAGTCAGAAAACGTACCTTCGGAAATGTACACCCAGCGAAGAATCAAATGCGCAGGCTGGTCTGAATCTTCACTGGGCGCGTTTAGGATAGCCAAAGATGCAAAGTGTCTTCATGCGGACAACGAAAACTCTGATCAGACTGTGCGTTTGCGCAGGCTGATCAGAGTCTTCGTTCGGCGCACATGTCAGAAGGTTCATTTTCTCACTTTTGGCGAAAATAATACAAATATAGCCAGCACGATCGTTAATTCCTTGAGAACCCCAAAGCGTAGCATGCCTTCGTGACAGGCGTGTCATATCCAGCAAGCTTTGTTGATTACAAGCGTCACATTTTTAAAACACCCGAGCCGGGGAACAGCATTTCCTACAAGAGTGCAAGTGCGACCAGTGAAGACTCAGATCAGCCTGCATATTCGTGCAAGCTAATCAGAGTCTTCGCTGTTCGTCTATAGACCCTTAGGATCTTTGGCCACCGACATTGTGCCCCGGAAAGACTCTGATCTGACTGCGCGGATGTGTCCGCTGTGTCCCGGCTCAGTTTTTTTTATAAGTTTGGAACATTACCTACTACCCGCTGCTTATTTCGCGGGAGTAACATAATTGCTTAGCACTTGGTAAAACTCAGAGGGGTAAAATTTACAGCAGGTGACATTTTGAAGTATGTTTCTTTTCTTTCTCAGAAAACAGGATTTGACATTTCATGCAAATTGTCTCGAAAGAATACATGGAGACAATTTGCAAGAAATGTCGAATTCTGTTTTCTGGGAAAAAATAAGAAGAAATATCAAGAATTTGTCGTCTGCTGAATTAGCCCTGAGTGTGGTAAAGGTTAAAATCCTCTGCACAAAATTAGCAGACGGCAAATTTATTACACGTGTCTAACTTTTTCCTAGAAATAACGACCGTCAAAGTTTTAAACATTTCACGTCTCCTAAAGAGGTAGTTCAAATTACATGCCACTTTAAGCCCCATTTTCTGGAAAAAGATATTTTATGATATCGTCTGCTGCTCTTTAAATCAAGCAGGTGAACCATCATCCAAACGGTGTCAAGCTTTTGATTGATTTCGTCAATAACGCAGCATGCATTGACTGTTTCATGCAGAGAATATAATTTTCACCAAATATAAATTTCGCGTTCATTTCACGCCCATTCATCTATAATGTGTCGGCATTTTGTTGATTTTACTGTATGGAAATATTCCAGATGGCATATACAGTTGATTCCCGTTATCTCAAACACAGATACATTCTTTATTTTGACGTCACTTAATGATCATATGACGTCGCGAGAGTCAATGTATTCATTGAAGTATGAACAACATTACGTCCCAAAAGTTATCTATGTTTTTTTTTTTTTTTTTTCTGTAAATTCACTGAGAATGTAAATATTGATAAAACGACATTCTTTCAACGCTTATTCAACGTCATTGAATTCAATTATCTATATGCATGATGGAGAACGACGTTGCATCAAGATTGTAATGGAGCAACAGAGCTTACCACAGTGTTCCCTGGTAAAACGTTATAATAATATTTTTTTTCTATTTACATTGATGCATTTTCCTCCTTTCTGATTGGTGCAAAAATTTCATTCCATCACGAAAACACGCCTATATAATTTTGACCCCCTTAAACCCCACTTTTATATAGTAAAACTGGGGTATACAGGTATACACATTATTTTTCTTTTCTGCTTTTCTGCTCAAAACCATAGATTTTTCTTTTCTGCTCAAAAACATAGATTGTGGTACTCGTTAGAACCGCCTCGCCGAGGCGGTTCTAACGAGTACCAACAATCTATGTTTTGAGGAGAAATATCAAAAATATCAGAGTTTTTTTTTTATCTGAAAATTTTCATTTTTTGGTGGTAAATTTTTCAGTATTTATGAATAGGCATGTTTTCGTAATGATTTCCCGATGAAACAAAAATATCTGATGGGGTACTACCTGCATAAAACCCAGCCCCAGAGGCACATTCGCCGATACTCTCGCTTTTATTCGAAAGAATAAAACTAAAAAACAAATATTTCTTGGCTTTATTAGCCTTTTATTTTGTATGTAAATTAAAAACAAGAAGAAGCATCTTCAAAAAAGAAGTTAAGCGACGAAAAATAGCAGATAAGTTTAGACATTTTTTTTTTCTTCTTTTTTTCAATATTACAATAGAGGGTCTTAAAACGAAGCCCAATTTTTACACCTGAAACCTTGACATTTTCTTGTCAAAGTCACACCCCACTCTGTGTTACGCTGGATACGAAGTTGATATCTAATCTCACCGCCATTTCTTTCTTTGCACGATAACTTCTCATTACCATTTAGACATACCGCAATATAAATCTAATGGAATGACTGCCGCAATCCTTAAATTTCTAGGACGCATGATTGCACTCTTTCTTTTTGGGTCCGTGTCTGTTCACCTGAACATTCTGAATCGCCACTAGTTCAACGTTTAACGAATGCTCTATAGTTTGGGTATGCAGACCATATATTTTTGATATCAACAAAAAGGCCTTTCACTTTGCACAGTTGCAAGTTTCAAAAATTTCCTTTTGTCTGAATTAGGCTTCTAAACATGCTAAAATAAGACATACACAATTTCATTATATCTTCTGACGTTGAGAACTTTAACTAAAAGTCCGTCATAAATTTGTCCCTTTTGATTTCCCGCCAGGTTCCGGAAATAGGCATATGATTTATCCTTTCTAGGTCCGTTAAAACACCCCAAACACCCACAAATCACACTAAAACTACCCAAACCATACCCCCAAAACCGTCTATAATAAACAGTTGAAAATCAAATATGAATAAATATTATTTGATCATCTACATACATTATAGAAAAACTAAAAAAGTCAAACGACTTTCTTCTGGATCCCATTTGTATGTATTGATGTTTTGTCATGTCTCGTTGTAAACGGTAATGTTATATGTATACAAATAAAATAAAAGTTAAACTATAGAAAAACTAACAAAGTATTTCTACATAGGTTCTGATGATTAAAGGTTACTTACCTAACGATTGTCTTTTGTTTGTTCAATAGTCTGCAAGATGTTAATTACTATAATGGGTCGGATTCTTTACATGTGAAATTACAGGGTAAAATGTTTATTCATCCTTTTTTTCGTTTATTTATTTGTTTGTTTCTTTGTTCGCTCATGCGATCTTTCGTGCATACCGAGTGATGTGTTTAAGAAAGAAAGATAATAATAATAATAATAATAATAATAATAATAATAATAATAATAATAACAAACAGTGATCGGATGCCAGACAAAACGGCCTTACGTGGTTTTTTTTTTTTTTTTTTTTTTTGTTTTTTTTTCTCTGTTGCAAAGATCCTGCTCAAACTGTCATCACGAAAACATACCTATATAATTTTGACGCCCTTAAACCCCAATTTTATGTAGTAAAACTGGAGTTTACAGGGGTATACATTATTTTTCTTATTTCTGCTCAAAACATAGATTGTGGGTACTCGTTAGAACCGCCTCGCCGAGGCGGTTCTAACGAGTACCACAATCTATGTTTTGAGCAGAAATATATATTTTTCTTTTTTCTGCTCAAAACATAGATTGTGGGTACTCGTTAGAACCGCCTCGCCGAGGCGGTTCTAACGAGTACCACAATCTATGTTTTGAGCAGAAATATGCAAAATATCGGAGATTTTTATCTGAAAATTTTCAGGTTTTTTTTTTTTTTTTTTTTTTTTTTTTTTCTTTTTTTTTTTGATGTAAAATTTTCAATATATTTGAATAGGCGTGTTTTAGTAATGGTGTGGATGCACATGCACATTCTGGTCTGGAACTTTGCTGGTCATATGTTTTCTTGGACGCCTTCCCATATTTCATGTAAGTCTTTTCTATTGTAAAGACCCACAGACCTTGATCAGACTGCACAAATGCACATGCATGCATATGCTGATCTAGAACTTTGCTGGTCAGATGTTTCTTTGGCATCACTTTATATTTCATTTAAGTTTTTTGTCTTTGCAAAAAGTCCTCACCTGCACATATTTCACTTATGTTTATCTGCTGCAAAGACCCATATCAAACTGTATGGCTGCTCATTACATTACGAAAACACGCCTATTCAAATATGCTGAAAATTTTACCACCAAAAAATGAAAATTTCCGATAAAAAAAATTCTGATATTTTCCATATTTCTGCTCAAAACATAGATTGTGGGTACTCGTTAGAACCGCCTCGACGAGGCGGTTCTAACGAGTACCACAATCTATGTTTTTGAGCAGAAATAAGAAAAATAATGTATACCCCTGTAAACCCCAGTTTTACTATATAAAAGTGGGGTTTAAGGGGGTTAAAATAATATAGGCGTGTTTTCGTGATGTACTGAGCTTTCAAACATCTTTGATACCACATTCCACTTGAGAAAATAAATAAACAAAGTAATTTAGAGTTAAAAGTACATAATGTAAATGGTTTTAGTGTGAAACGGTAAGTAGATAAAGTGATCTGGGGTATTTCGAGGTTGTATGCGGTGGTAAGGAGTGTTTCAACGGATTAATCCTGTTTTTACGAAAGCACCTTAGCGCCATGTACATCATTAATTCTATCAAAATGTTATCCTAATTAGAGGAGGTTTTCTTGGACTTTAAAAACTTGATTTTGGCGTGAACTTTAAGATCATATTGTAAATATGATTTAAAATGCACACAATGAAAGTTGAATCAAAGTATTTGGCAAAAATAACCGTTTCATGAGGTTTATCAACACTTCAAGGCACGTACATTCTTCCATACAGAGGCTGACAGGCTTAGGTCACATATAATCTTATAAGACTTCGTCTAATAGAATATATCTGGAGCTTTTTTGTTCCACTATTATTTTAATCGTCTGTCGTACTATGCAAATTTGAAAGGTCGTCCAGGACGCGTGTTATCGCATGTCGCTGTCATGGCTTCTTCTTGTAGATAAATACCCGAACCAAATTAAATATTCTTCTTAAACAGAAATGTAACCGTAAGAATTGATATTTTGGTCTTTCTCCCGTTTCATCGAGCCATGAATTTAAAAAAAAAAAAAAAAAAAAAAAAAAAAAAAACTAAGGACGCTATTGTGCATCAATGCGTTACGCGCATTATGCACAACGTCCTTCGGGGTTTTCATTCAGCTAGTCTTCCATGTGCTCCAACTCTCCACCCCACCCCCGCACACCCTGCACTTCCCTCTAAAACTGTTCTAAACAATATGTACAAACAACACATACACAAATGAATACATGGCTATTGCAGACCACGAAATCATAAGAATAACAAAAGTCGTCTCCAAATACTGGAAATATAAAATGACAATAAAAGCAAATTGCAGCTTTCAAGATCATCGCCTTGAGGGTCTATTGCCTGATTCACAGTCGTGCATCACGAAAACATACCTATATAATTTTGACCCCCTTAAACCCCACTTTTATATAGTAAATCTAGGGTTTACAGGGGTATACATTATTTTACTTATTTCTGCTCAAAAACAAAGATTGTGGTACTCGTTAGAACCGCCTCTCCGAGGCGGTTCTAACGAGTACCCACAATCTATGTTTTGAGCAGAAATATGAAAAATATCAGAATTTTTTCTGAAAATTTTCATTTTGTGGTGGTAGAATTTTCAGTATATTTGAAAAGGCTTGTTTTCATAATGTAATTGTTTTCTATATTGGTTTGTGTATTTTATACTGATCAGTTATTTGCAAGTAACAGAATAACTTCGTTGTTCATCAGCGTTAGACTTAGCTTACGTGCTGCATTCAAAATGGTGGCCGCCATCAATACTACACCGTTAAAAAGGCCATTCAACAAAAGTTCGGCGATTTTCTGACTGTCACCAGGAGAGTTTGTAGAAATTAAGGTAAATTCATATTTTGTTTGCTATACAAGTGGTAAATTTGTTATTGAGATCTACATTTTTTTTTTTTTTTTTTTTGCACAAGAAGCTAAAATGCATTCACACACACACACACACACACACACACACACACACACACACACACACACACACACACACACACACACACACACACACACACACAAAACGGTGAATTAGACTATAGCCGATTTCATTCTGACATATAATGGGAAGTACCGAATATCTACGATTGCTTTCCGAACGAAATTTCATTGTCCAATCGGAACAAATACGACATGGAATAAATTGTTTGTACGGAATAAATACGAAATGGCGGCGCTCAGTATTTGAGAGAACTCTTTTGGGAGCGAAGCGTTTTTTAGCGATAATGCCTATCCCGTGCTGTGTAAAGGGTTGCAAAAGCCTTCAAATCAAAGGAAATAACAACTGATGATGATGCACCCTGTTAGCAGAGGCTCAGTCCTTTTCCTTATTCCGAGATCGATCGGCTGATTTAGTCATGTGACATAGCGCCACGTGACTTGGATTACAAATGCATTTCGGAAAAGTACGGAAGCTGTATGAAATCGGCTATAGTAACCTAATTACACACATTCCGCTTTCTGCAACCCAAATGTTCAGAAACGAGAGAGCAAAAAAAGAGAACAGCATTAATATGTGACACGAACACATTAAACACACAAACGCTTCCTGGCAGTACTGCTTTTAAAACTGCAATTGCAGAACCAAAGGAAACATCCTCGCTGTAACATCATTTCTAATGTCACTTCCGGTACAACCATCCACTTGCGAAGCTTAATGGTTTAAAACCACTGACTTCTATTTTACCGCATTTATACTAAGTATTCGGACAGCCCTGAGCAAACAGTTTATACCCGGAATGCGGCGTCTGATCAGGGTATAAACTTTTATTTCACTCATCTCGAAGTTTTAGACGAAGCTACAGGCAGTAAAATGAACGTGGCCATTTTAAGCCAAGTATGGAAAGGAGTTAATATGCCCTAATATTTGGGGTAAGTACTAAGGCTGGTACGATCAATCGGATAATCGATTAATTGATCGATGAATACCACAAAAACGATTATCGTTACATATTTGCTGATGGTCGATCATTTTATTTCTGTGTTTGCTACTTTAGCGTATTTACCCCTTGTATTCAAACACCTCAACTCCTCACCATACTTTATCAAAACATTTGAATAAGTACAACTTAATGTGTCTAAAAATAGCTGAATGAGTGGCAAACGGTGTAGACCCAGATGAGACGCCGCGTTTGCGGCGTCTCATCTGGTTCTACACTGTTTGCTCAGGCTTGCCTGACCAAATACATACAGTAAAGTACAACATATGGTAAGAGTCATGCTTAGCTAGACTGGTAAAATTATGACCAAATCTTCAATGAGTACTAATCGATTATCGATCACAATGACATGACTGATAATCGATTATCTTTTCAGCTCTAGTAAGCATTGTAAGTTCTAATTTGCAGTCTGTGGAGGAAAGCAACATAAGATGAAACATTTGCATTAATTTCATTAGATTTTTTTTTTCTTGCATACCAGATAACAAAATCCGACATTTTCGCTGGTGATAGCAAATCTTATCCTACCCACTCTATCGGACCAAGGAATAATACAATGTGTTGGTTGTGTAGTGTGTCACGTAACTCTGTTGCTAAGCGGACGTCACTGCGGCGTGACAAATGACTTGAACTTTCAAGATATCGGACATCAACTTCATTGTGTAGCGAAGGGATGCTGCGTTTAAAGTTAATGAAAAAGATCAGCACCACCGGCTATTGAAAGGTTTACAAGAAAAGGGTCTATCATAGATGTTTGACTTCGGGTTCACTGTTTGCTATCACTTGACAAAGCCTTGGAAGTCTGGACAGTGATCATTGGGGCAGATGGTTGGGGCGGTTGCCCAACCGCCTCCAGATTTAACATACCACATTTCGACAATCCTTTCACCTGTTACTACCAACTTAATAACTAGTTCCCTGCTAACGCTGATAACGCTTAATTTCTTCATTCAAACATATGTAACATGTAGAAAAGTACAGTCGAATCTCAATAGGTCGAGCACCGATGGCTCGTTACCATGGCTAATTCAAACTCATTTTTGAGTCCCTACAAAATTCTTCCGATAGACCAAGAAAACAAATATTTAGGGGCTTTTTTCTTAATTCATCATGAAATGTTGTGTGCACTCATTAGAATCCTACCTGACCTGGCACCATGATTAACCCTCAGCGGCTCAAACTACGCATGTCTCGAACAATTTTCCATTGTTCCAAAGATGTTCGAGCCATTGAAGTTCGACTGTATATAGATCACTAAATCGAGCCTTGCTTTATGAGTTAGCTAGCTTATATATTGACGCAGTATAGTAGTCTGGCTTTTCTACGAAGTTCAGCAACTGATTTCTAGTTAGTGTCTGGATGGGTGACACTATATTGTGGCCACTGCTTAACTTAGCAGAGAACCAAGTCGCTCGGTTTCACATATTTAATTTAGCTTTATGCGATCCGATTCTTGTTAATAGCGAATACATAAACAAAACCAAAGAAAGCTTCAAATGTTTGAAGAAATAAGAGTTCAATCATATTGAGTACAATATCGGCGGACAAATATATAAAATTTCCAGTAAAGCGCGCCAAATCTACAGCGATGGGTAAAAAGTGTAACCGAGCCGCGGTCCTACTAAACACCGAAAAGGACCGAAAAGAAGCTATCGGGTACCGAAAAGTTTTCAGCGTAAATCTCAATCCGTTCTAGAGGCCTTTCTAACACCCCTGCTCGTGTTGTTCCTTATTTGTCTTTACATTTCTAGCCGTGCTTTATCTAAGGCATTTGAGCATAGGAATTTCGTCGCGCGCTATCAACGGGAAACCAATCATATTACTGTTGCGAAAGTTGCGTGCCTGGTAACTCTGGACGCAAGCTTACAATATTGGTCGGAACATTCATATACATAATAAATTATATTAGATCTAGTAAGAGATAAAATGATCTACGAACATTGCAGTTCTTTGACTTTTTTTACCTGAAGAGTTCCTCTACATGTTATACCATTCAAACATACTCGTTTTACTCCTTGTTGTCATCGTGTATGTTGACATTATCGAAAACAAAAGTGTCGCTTAACATTCTTATTTTGTTGTTTTATATCTGGCCTCCATAGGTCCATCGCGGCACTCCATTTTCATTCGATTTGCAATTCTTTCATGAACACAGGATACAAGTTTTTATGTTTTACATCGTTTTAATATTTCACATCGTCAGCTGATTCGCATAAGTATCCGCCATTTTGAATGTTCGTCATCGAACCTTGTAACTACGTAACCGTGTGACGTAATGCTTAATGGTTGACGTCAACTATCAAATGGGGAAGTCAGGTAATAAAAATAATCATAAAAATCAATACAAATCTCATTTATGCAAAACATTCGCTCAGTGAGGGGTGTTAGAAAAGAAATAAATTATTCTGAACCGTGCTCAAATGCCGCAGATAAAGCACAGTTGAGTTTGGGTTGTACCCATTTGAGCACGAGCGAGCGCAGCGAGCGAGTGTTCAAATGGGTACAACCCAAACTCAACTGTGCTTTATCTTGGGCATTTGAGCACGGTTCGGAATAATTTATTTCTTAAATATAGACTTTCAAGCAATTTCAGAGCTTTGATTCTATATGCATCGAACACCAATGAAATATTTTTATATTATTATATAGCTATAAATATTAAAAGATTAAAATATGCGATAAAAGCCGAGGAGCTAGCGTGCCGATATCACACGATATTGGCACACTTACTCGATATTGCACACTTACTCGGATGCCTTCTCATACTACCGTTACATAACGTTGCTTTTGATGACGTCGTAATGCAGTGACGTCGCGCCAAACCTTGTCACGCCCATTGGTAGAATTCACATTTAGTTATTAAAACAGCGTTTTAAAGGTGAGAAACACCGGGAAACGAAATAAATATTTATAGCTATATAATAGAAGGGTTATTACACTGATATTGGTGAATATTGTTCCGATTCGGGATATCGAAGGACGCTCGCAAGCTCGCGTCCTTCGATATCCCAACTCGGGACAATATTCACCAATATCAGTGCAATAACCTTATAATACACCCAGTAAATAAAAACGCGTCTCAGTAAATGTCGTTTCCACGTCGAAGAGGCATTCTCTTTTCAACGCCGCCTAAACCATCATGAAAACATACCTATATAATGCTGACCCCCTTAAACACCACTTTTGTATAGTAAAACTGGGGTTTACAGGGGTATACATTATTTTTCTTATTTCTGCTAAAAAATATATATTGTGGGTACTCGTTAGAACCGCCTCGCCGAGGCGGTTCTAACGAGTACCCACAATCTATGTTTTGAGCAGAAATATGAAAAATATCAGTTTTTTTATCTGATTTATTTTTCATTTTTTGGTGGTAAAATTTTCAGTATAATTGAATAGGCATATTTTCGTAATGGTTAAAGGAACTATAAACGTTTGATACACTTTCCACCGTTGTTAACAAGGGAAGTAATCTTTGTGACTTCCTGTAGGCTTTCTTACACACAAATCCCTTTCTGAAAAGGGACTTACTCTAAAAAGAAAATAATTTGCCCAAGGGGAGCAAATGCTTTCCCATCAGAGCAGACCCCATTTTCGACGCTATAGGCAAAACAATTCTGACAGAGTAACCGCCCCTGAAAGTGTGACCCCTTAAGATGTGATGACGTCGAAAACATGGACCTTGGAAAGCAGTGTACATCCAAATCAGATGCCGCAGATTCTGGCTTCCTACCCTCGTCATCATTTTTTTTTTTTTTTTTTTTTTTTTTTTTTTTTTTTGCCAAGGCATCTGCAATTTGCAATAACAGAATCAACAATTTGCAAGAACAATTAAAGTGTTCATTGAAGCCATTCCGGGATTTTAAAAAAAATTATAATGAGGATTACTGATGAGAACAAAACACGTGTACCTTACAAGACAATATGGTCCGCATGAAGCGAAAACGTGTCTTCGAGCATGCGCATAATGCGCATTCAGATCATCTTGCGCATGCGCAAAGTATCATTTGGGTATTTTCTCTCCATTGATGCATTTTATAGTTTCCAATATGATTCTGTTGCGGACAGCGAAGGCCCTAATCAGACTGCGTGGATGCCATCCGGTGACACGCATTTGCCCGAAGATATGTTTTCGTACTACGCGTTCCATGTAATGTGTCTTTAATACTGAATTTGTTACATCAGCATCTGGTTAACGCTCGGCATGCTTGGCGAAAGTTTCAACAGACGACATTTTGAAATATTTTTCTTGTCTTTCCAAGGAAATAGGCTTTCAAATTTCATGCAAATTTTCTACTTGAGAGACAAATTGCATGAAATGTCAAAACATATTTTCTGGAAAAAATAAGAAAAGTCTAATCATTTTATTTTGTGTCTGCTGAATTTGCCTGAGAGAGTGGTAAAGTTTAAGTTTTAAGTCGTTCCAAGTCGGCACTTGATATACGGGACGCGCCATGCGAAAATATGTCTTCGGGCATTCGCGCAGTCTGATCTGGGCCTTCACTGTCCGCTTATAGAATCATTGGGCTCATTAGAACATAACAAAAGTATAGCAACGCTCCTGATCAGACTATGCATTTCTGCTGGCTGATCTGAATCTTCACTGTTTGCATTTACCCTAACGAGACCTTTTCTCATGTCGAGGCACATGTAATTCTTTAGACTGGCTCCCGTCTAACTGAAACATAAATCAACAAAAAAACTATTTAAATTTTACAAAAATACAATCTTCTGGAATGTCCTTCTCTCTGATTTGGCTGATCGGTCATGAGTTTCTGACTGGTAAGGGAGAAGATATGTGTAGAAAAATAGTCTAGGAGGAGTATTTTACCTTTGTTAGATTAGAAATGTAAAAATTCACAGTGTGGTGCCAGACTAGTAATTCTTGTATGTCCATCACGGAAACATACCTATATAATTTTGACCCCCTTAAACCCCACTTTTATATAGTAAAACTGGGGTTTACAGAGGTACACATTATTTTTCTTATATCTGCTCAAAACATAGATTGTGGTACTCGTTAGAACCGCCTCTCCGAGGCGGTTTTAACGAGTACCCACAATCTATGTTTTGAGGAGAAATATGAAAAAAATATCAGATTTTTTTTTATCTGAAACCTTGCTGTTTTTTGGTGGTGAAATTATCTATATATTTGAATAGGCGTGTTTTCGTAATATTTCTTAATTCTTAAAGCGATAATCACTAGTACAGCAGACGACACTTTGATTTATTTAGAAAAACAAAAAGCAAAAACAAAACAAATGTCTTTACATTCATGTGAATCGTCTGCCTATAACCTGAAACGTCAACTCTTATTTTCTCTGAAAAAAACAAAAAACAACAATGTCTCTGCTACAATGCTGCACATTTGCTTACCACTTTAGGGGATAAGCACGGAAATAACTTCTTAAAGCACTAATCACAAGTGCAGCAGACGACATTTGTATGGAGAAGCAAATACTTTACATTCATGTGAATTGTCTGCCTATCACATGAAATGTCAATTTTTATAATTTAATGAAAACAATAACAAAATCAATTTTCGAATGTCGTCTGCTACAAAGTTGTTAATATTCTTTATAAATATTGCGGATTCTAGTTAGTGCATTGCAAAATTGCGTAAATAAAAATGAAATATTTTCCGGGATTTCGGTGAATTTTCTCAAACATGGGAATTTGTTTTAAGTGGAAAAGAGCATTTTTTCTTAATTTAATTTCAGGAAAATGTGCATAAATTGAACTGTTTGTTATTCTGCACTGGTTGTCTAGACACCTTTGGAGATGAAGCATTTTGTTAGCACTCTGGGTAAAATTCTCAGCAGACGACATTTTGAAATATGTTTTCTTATTTTTCCCATAAAACAGGTTTGACATTTCATGCAAACTGTCTCCATTGGAGACAGTTTGCATGAAATATCACATCCTGTTTTCTGGGAAAAGTAAGAAACAGATCATCAATTTGTCGTCTGTTGATTTAGCCAAGAGAGTGGAAAAGGTTAACTCTTCATTTCAATGCAAGCGGGGGTGGAGTGATTCTGTTTGCTGGAAATAATTATACAGGGGTTATAGCTGCATAGTAATAAGTTTTCCAGACGAGGAAATAAGCATCAAGGATAAATTAAGCAGTATTTGACATCATGAAGCTCATTTCATTCCGAAATCTACACGGATTTAATCCATTATTAAGGAGGCTGGATACACTCTCATGGGAGACAACTCAGTCAAAATTGTTTGTTCCCGTCTGAAAGGGGATCTACTCTAAAATGAAAGCATTTGCTTCCAATGGGGGCAAATTCTTTGCTTTTAGAGTACACCCCTTTTCAGAATGATCTCTGTAAGCAGTTATGCAAATCGAAAGCCACAAAACTGTCCTTTATGTGCATTTATGCTAATGGGAAGCCACAAAACTGTCTCCGTTGTTAAAGTGGTGGAAAATATAACAAGTACATCTAACCCTTTAAATCCAGATTTCACCAGGCTTCACTCTACAAGTTGCATTTTCATATCATCAAATATGAAAATAGGCTTGGCCTCAATGCGAGCACAGCACCGATCTGCACTCTTCAAAAGTCCTTCACAGCATCATTAAAGAATGAATATCAGTATATATAAATATTATGCAAATCAATAATAAATAATAAAAATAATCAGCAAAATATGTTCGTGACACTTATTGACACGCGTTTGGTCACTTCGTGACGCTTATTAATGGGACCCATAATCAAGTCCTCCAACTTCCGGTGACAACTTCCGGGAAGAAAAAACGGAAGAAAATTGGTCAGAGCGATTACTGCTGAAAGCATATATCGTTGTATGTTACTTTTCCTCGATCATATTTTCTACTTCGTTCGCGACGCGCTTCGCGGGTCTCCAGCTGTGCTTGCTATAATGTAGCATCTAGGGAACTGGACACACTTAGCAGAATTTCCGCAAAGTTTTAAAGGAAGACAATCTTTGTGACATTACGAAAACAGGCCTATTCAAATAAATAGAAAATTTCACCTCCGAAAACTGAAAATTTTCAGATAAAATACTCTGATATTTTTCATATTTCTACTCAAAACATAAATTGTGGGTACTCGTTAGAACCGCCTCGTCGAGTACCCACAATCTATGTTTTTGTGCAGAAATAAGAAAAATAATGTATACCCCTGTAAATCCCAGTTTTACTATATAAATGTGGGGTTTTAGGGGGTCAACATTATATAGGTATGTTTTCGTGATGCTTCCTGTTCGCTTTCCTGTCCGCTTATTTCCTTCTAAAAGGGACCTACTCTGAACGGAAAGAATTTGCTCCCCTCAGGTAATCTCTTTTTATGCTCACTATAATTAATATCTAATTTCCTCAAAATGTTGATGTTTTCTTTGGTTTTGTTTATTAATTCGTTATTTATAAGCATCAGAGTGTATAGGATTCGTTGGGGGGGGGGGGGGGGGGGGAGGGGGGGTTAACTTCCTATATTTATGGCATAATGCGGAGGTGCGTGCCGAATGGCCCCCTTTTTCAGCATTGCCAGGTAACGCTTAGCGCGGGGTAAAATTTTCAGCAGACGACCTATTGATTTTTTTTTTTCTTATTTATCGCAGAAAAACAGGTTTGACATTTGATGCAAATTGTCTCCAATAAAACGTCAAATCCTGTTTTCTGGGAAAAATATGCCGCATTATCGCAGAGAAAGGTACTGGTTACTCTCTCCTCTCTTGTGGCGACTTTTGTCGTCTGCTACATACAGTTTGGACCCAGATCAGGCCCTAGAAAACGTTGAGCCTGACCTGGATCTTATCTGTTTGACACTCTGATGGTATTCCTGAAAGATTTATTTGAAAAGGTAAATTTGAAAAAAAAAAGAATCCACAGACGACAAAGAACATGGAAAATTACCCGGCATGCAAACAGTTAAGGAATTATTTGTTTATATGATGCACCGTTGGCGTTTAGCCGTTCAGTTCATTATGCCATATTGTATGTCAGTCTCTCTAAACAACTGAGCTTGATTAATACCCTGTCGTGAAAATCTCTTGTTCTTATCTGGGCTACGCCATGCAATAAACGTCTCGTTAGGCATAAGCGAATAGCGAGGGCCTAGATCAGCCTGCGCAACCGCGCACTCTGATCAGGGCCTTCACTGTCCGCAAACATAGTCATTGGATACCATAGAAGGTATCAATGGAAAGAAAAGCCCCGGATGAGACTTTGCGCATGTACAGGATGATGTAAATCCGGACATTTTGCTCATGCTCGAAGGCACTTTTTCGCTGGACGCGCCCCATGTCTTCTCAGTGCTGAATGTCTTGCTAAAATCTTGATTACACGTGGGAGGAAATATTATAGCCAGTGTCGCGTTTTATTATACCTCAAATCTTAGCAATCGCCCCTGTGACAATACAATTAGTAGCCACAAATTAAGTTATATCAAAACACCAAGTAACTAAGGATTTATTTCTGCCTGCCATTGTTGGGAACTAGGAGAACTAGGGAACTTTATTACTTGCAATATATTGTAATACGTACTTTTATTTGGGTCGTGTCATGAGAAAAGACATCTTCGTGGCATATGTGAAACGTTATGTTTCAGATCAGCCAGCGAACTAAAGCTCATTACGAAACCACGCCTATCTAAATATATAGAAAAATTTACCTCCAAAAACTGAAAAAAAAAATCAGATAAAAAATAAACAGATATTTTTCATATTTCTACTCAAAACAGAGATTGTGGTACTCGTTAGAACCGCCTCGGTGAGGCCGTTCTAACGAGTACCCACAATCTATGTTTTTTTTTAGCAGAAATACGAAAAATAATGTATACCCCTGTAAACCCCAGTTTTACTACATAAAAAAAGTGGGGTTTAACGGGGTCAAAATTATATAGGCATGTTTTCGTGTTGTAATTTAGAGAAATTATTTCCCCCGGCTTTTAAAAAGTCATCCAAAGGTACCTACTGTGTATACAGTTTGATACTATTGGACCTCAAACAATGATAGTAAAAACATTGAAAAGTGAAAAAAAATTAAATTCAGAACGCAGGTAAAATTATAAAATAAATATCAGGGCCCGGTTGTTCAAAGCGTCGTTAGCTTAACGAGCTCGTTAAGGGTCATTTCGTTAACTGTTTTAGCGGATTCAATACACAATATTCTGACATTTTTTGCTGAAAAAATGTGAGTAGCTTTTGCAAAAGCTACTCACATTTTTTCAGCAAAGAATTTCAGCATATTTGTGCATCACTCGATTTAAATTTTAACGAATCGTTAACTAACGACATCGTTAGTTTGAACAACTGGGCCCTGAGGATTATATTCAAATCATATCTTCAGATCACGACCAAAACACCAGTCCTGTACATTTTCAAAAGGATCGTCATAAAGTGTAGGAGGTGGTGCAAACACTACCTGTACACATTGATAATATCTAAGCCTGAAGAATAACTATGTTCAAAATGCGGAAAAATGATATTAAAACATCTAAGCAGCATAAAAGAAGGAAATACGGGTCAAGGAACTAGGAAAATGTGTATGAATTTTTAGCACAATACACGCCTTGCATAGGAATGCCATAATTATCCTTCATTCAGTCTTAATGTTTTCGCAAGGCTTGTTTTTAAGTTCAGACTCCCAACATTTCTAGAACTGAGTGTCGATAGACTTACTCTTCAAAAGTCACCTGTCCATGCTTAAAGACACAAGATTTTGTTAAATGCGCGAGCAGCGTAAAAAAAGACAAACAAAAAAACAAAAAAAACAAACAATAAAAACACTGTGCAAATGTAAGAGAGAACATAAATCTAAGCACCGATAGCACTGTTGGTCGATTGTCTCTGAGTGTAAGCTAGGAAAATGGTCCTAAACGGGGAACCTTAACTTCCAGTTATTTAAGCAATGCAGACCCTGATCAGACGCCAGTTTCTGTGGGATCTTATCTGGGTCTGCACTGTTTGCCAATGTCCCAAATGTCCCAGTCCAGGTTTTACAGATAACCCTTTATCAACGGCACATTGACGTCACTGTGACAACAATAGCGCGGCTATAAATAGTCTTCACTTGAATTTGTCAAACGCGCGGTTTGATTACATTGGTCAATAATAATCACGTGGACAATTATGAAGGAAATCTTTGTGTTTGTATATTATGGCTCGCTTGCAAACAGTCGACTCTAAAATGTATTCAAATTGCTCCATTTTAAGGCAAACAAATAACCTTTTGAATCTTCAGAGATTGTTGTGGGCATTTTTTTTTTTTTAAGCAGGTTGATGTAATTATTGACACCATATGGCGTCAGTACTTTTTTAACATTTATGGCCTAAACGCTGACTGACATCTACTTTTTAATATTTCATAAGTTTGCTTCGTTTCAGTTCTTAAATTTGATTCCACAAACTCAAACCGAGAGTGATGCAAAACTTGTTGAGTTATTAACATGTTTCAGATCTCTCTAAATTAACTAAATTTCTACATACCATCACGTAAACATACCTATATAATTTCGATCCCCTTAAACCCCACTTTTATATGGTAAAACTGGGGTTTACAGGGGTATACATTATTTTTCTTATTTTTGCTCAAAAACATAGATTGTGGGTACTCGTTACAACCGCCTTGACGAGGCGGTTCTAACGAGTACCCACAATCTATGTTTTGACTTGGAATAGGAAAAATATCAGAGTCTTTTATCTGAAAATTTTCAGTTTTTGGAAGTGAAATTTTCTATATATTTGAATAAGCGTGTTTTCATAATGCTAAGGAAACTGCCAACTGTTGCAATCACTTTCTGTGTTTATACGTGCGAGAGTGATTAACATAACAGTGTATGCACGTATATAATATTCCTAAAAAACGCAGTGAAGTTTAGAAAGACTGATCCATTTTGTATATGAAGGGGGGTTTTACAAATCTACAATATTAGGCATCCCTGATTTAAAGGAAAACCAATGTTGGTGAAGAATATATCTGGGATGCAAGATCTTGACAAACTGTGCATTTTGATGCAAATTTTATCAAAATCAGATGGAAAATATATAAATTATCAAAGTTTGACGATTTCAAAATTGCTTGTATGGGCGCTGTCATATTGAATGATTACTGAGGTTTTATGACGCATAAACCTCAGTTCAATAGGCAACTTCTTAATAAGTATATATAAAATTTGCAGCGCTATTCAACCTCTATGTTTGTATGTATAGCTTCTTCTATAGGTATTTATAGATTTCACTTGATCACCGCATTAGTTTCTACTAAAATCAAAATTTTATTTAATATATTGAAATGTTTTGAACCTCATTAGATATTCAAAATGGCGGCACCCTTTATAATGGTGTTGAAATCTTTAAACTCAGTCTTTAACTTCCTTAGTTTTTAACCAATGTTGATCAAATTTATATCAAAGTGCATGCCTTGTCAAGATATTTCATCTCAGATGTATCCTTCATGAACCTTGCATTTGCCATTGATAACTGTAGTCTGCAGCGGTACATTTGACCATCTGTGTTACTAAATGATAATCAAAGCGCTGACAGCACTGGTGGGTAGATTGTCTCCGAGTGCAGGTTAGGAAATTGATCCTGAGTGGGAACTTAAACCTTTAACTTCCTGTATTTTAAGTAAACAGTGTAGAATCTGAGGAAACGCCGCGTTCTGGGTCTGCACTGTTTGCCAATGTCCCAGTCCAGGTTTTACAGACAGACCTCTTTTCACGGCACTCTGACGTCAAAGTGACAAGAATAGCGTAGTTATAAATAAGCGTTACCTGGATTTCTTCTAACGCGCGGTTTGTTTACATTGGTCAATGATAATCACGTGGACAACTACCTTAAAAATATTTTTGGTGTTTGTAAAGTATGGCTCGAATGTAAACAATCTACCCAAAAACCCAAAAAGTTTAATTCAGGCTCCTCAAACAGACGATTAGTCTGGCCCCAGACCCTTTCTTTAATTTTCTTTTGTTTCTTTTTCTTTTTTATTGTTTTTTTTTTTTTTTTTTGTTTTTTTTTTTTTTTTTTTTTTGTTTTGTTTTTTTGAGGGGGACACAACACTTGTATAGCTTGTAGAATTTTTGTTTACTTCAGTCCCTTCAGCCATAGGTAACATGAAGTTGGATTAAAGAGGATCATGATAAAAAAAATAATGTAGAGAAAGAGAGAAATAGATATAAAACAAAAACGACTGGAGCCAGTCTAGCAGACGATGTGCTTAAGGAAACTGGATACATTTGGTAGAAATCCCGCAAAAGTTTTTGTTGTTTAATTTCCCTTACTTTATGTGATAAGATAAATGCAAAACAGAATGAGAATTTATTGGTACGTCAGATTTGAAAAGAATGAAATGGATATGTTTCAGTAAGTTGGCTGTGTAACATATATTTGAATATTTGACGCATTAATACCTAGCTTTCCCAAAACAGAGCCCTGCAAAACATGTAAGCATAATTCAGACTGTCTGAATTGTGTTTACACTGTTTGCTACGAAGTAATAATAGTAGGAGCAATGACGACAACATTTTTTCTGTAGGTATATACCTATTCGACCTAATAACCGCACAGTGCGCTTGGGTTTTTTTTTTTTTTTTTTTTTTCAAAATTACTGGGAAAACTTGTATTAAAATATGTATCCATCTACTAAAAGTAAAACAAGATCAAAGATCAGCAAATGACTTACTTAATGGTGCTTACGCGATGTTTCGTGTGGTTTTTTTTTTTTTTTTTTTTTTTTTTTTTTTTTTGTTTGTTTGTTTGTTGTTTTTTGTTTGTTTGTTTTTGTTTTGTTTTGTTTTTTTTTTGTTTTTTTTCTCTGATTTTCTTTCTAAAAGCATATGTTGTGGGTACGCATTTGAATTGCATCGACAAATCGATGCAATTCAAATGGGTACCCACAACATATGCCTTTATAAAGAAGTAGACAAAAAGTACACAGGCTGTAATCTGAAGACTACAAAATTACTTGACTGTGCGCTTATAGGAGTATGTGCGGTAATTAGGTCGACTACGGTATGTAAAACATGTTACTAGATACAGTCGAACTTCAAGGGCTCGAAAATCTTTGGCACTAATAAAAATTGTTCGAGACATGGATAATTCGAGCCATTGAGTGTCAATCATAGTGATAGGTCAGGAAGCAAACGGCGATAATTCAGGGACGTCTTTTCGATCTTCTATACAATATTTATATGTTGAGTGCATTCATTAGCATCACCACGATGAGGCAATTCTAATGAGTATACACAACATACAATTTCATGATAAAACAAGAAAATTTCCTTAAATATTTGTTTTCTAAAGCTATCAGAAGAATTTCATAGTGCTAGGTAAAGAAGCAAACGGCGATAATTTAGGGATGTCTTTTCAATCCTCTATACAATAATTGTATGTTGAGTGCACTCATTAGAATCACCACGATGAGGCGATTCTAATGAGTATACACAACATACGATTTCATGATAAAATAAGAAAATTTCCTTAAATACTCGTTTTCTAGAGCTATAGAAAGAATTTGGAGGGACTCGAAAACAAGTTCGAATCAGCCACGGTACACAAGCCATCGGTGTTCGAGCTATTGAGATTCGACTGTACATATGTGCACATTCCAAACGGACGGTCGCATTGCATTTACCCCTTTATAGAAGCGACACTGGCAAGTAGTATAGACCCAGATTAGACGCCGCAGAAGTTTGATTTATTAAGTTTATATAAGTGTTTATGGAAGGCACGGATATATATGCAACAGAAAAAATATTTAGCACACCTCGGGACTTGGAGTATATATTAAAATATACTTCAAATATAAACATATGCTAAAATTTGCAGCGGACAAGACAGAAATAATGACAGAGCTAGAGAGTGACATAGAGGGACGGAGAGAGAGACTACAATCTTTCAGAGAGTGAAGCCAATTTATATGTTTCTGACCGTGTGTATTTGACGTAGAAAATGTCAAATAGATTTATTTTAATCTTCCTAATGATGCTTCAAACGAAATGCGTTCAGCGGTATATTGAATCAAGCATAGAGCGGATAACAGTAACATTTACATAAACTGAAAGCTCCTAATTTGTAGCAAAATTTACCGCACAGCGAACAGAACACTATGATTACACTAATATAATTCTAAAAGAACTCCTGTGAGAGGCGTTTAAATGCAATAAGAACGACTTTAAGACATACTACTGATAGATTATAAACACCTTTTGATATTAACCGAAAATCAGGAACCGTACCTCTAGACATGTTCGCCCAGCGAAGATTCAGATCAGCCTGCGCATTCGCGCAGTCTGATCAGAATCTTCGCTGGGCGCATTTTAGATAGCCAAGGATTCCAAGTTATATTTATGCTTATTCGGACGACGAAGACTGATCAGACTGCCCATCCGCGCATGCTGATTTGAGTCTATATTGGGCACACATGTTAGAAGGTACTTTTGCCGATGTCGCGACTCATATCTTATAGTGTTTCTTTAAGACTCTTTTTGGAATACTCGAGTGCATTGACACACTTTTCCAATTTACCGTTAAGAAATAAGTATGACCGTTTGAAATTAGAATGCTCGTTAATTCCCTTTTTTTTTTTTTTTTTTTTTTTTTTTTTAAATCGTAGATTATTGGTTTAACGTCAGCAGACCTTTTTGACCTTCCTGATAGGACATTTCAGAGAATAAACAGCTGAAGAACAATCCCCATAGCTTTGCGGACAAAGTTAGAACACGCCATATTGTTCCTATTTATGTCTGTTTTCGATTTTCTATATAAGCACTCTGTGCCTAGTTCTGTAGTGCTTTATCCAAACACTTACTAAGAGAAATATCCTTTATAGAACACAATAATAAAATCAGCGATATAATAGATCTCGTTCCTTTTTATTGGCAAGCTCACCATTACGAAAACAGGTCTATTCAAATATATAGAAAATTTCACCTCCAAAAACTGAAAATTTTCAGATAAAAAAATGATAGTTTTTATATTTCTGCTCAAAACATAGATTGTGTGTACTCGTTAGAACCGCCTCACCGAGGCGGTTCTAACAAGCACCCACAATCTATGTTTTGAACAGAAATAAGAAAAATAATATATACCTGTGTAAACCCCAGTTTTACTGTATAAAAGTTGGGGTTTAAGGGGATCAAAATTATATAGGCATGTTTTCGTGATGACTAACAAAACTGAAATCGGAAAACTTCTGTTTCCTTTATTGGGGCGGTTAAAAAACCACCACCAGATTTAATATACCGCATTACGACAATCTATTTTGCTAGTGCGACCTACCTACTACCTACGTAAAACCCGCCCTCAAAAATAGTTCTCTGCTAATGCTGATAATGCTAAATTCTTCTGTTTTCAATTATATTATTTGTATACACCCTGGTGCTTAAAAATAGCGAATAAATAAACAAAACCAAAGAAAACTTCAAACATTTGAAGAAATAAGATTTTAATCCTGCTGAGTACAATGTCGGCGGACAAATATGAATACTTCAGTCAAACGCCAAATCTACTATGTTGGGTAACGTGACAAGCAGAGATGATTGTAGGAATTTGCAATAGAGGAGGAGCTCTCCCAAAGACACACAAAGTGGGGCATGGGGAGGGTCAAAACCCACAAGGGGTGAGTCTATAGCTCACCTAACAATTAAATAGTCTGCATAGTCTTTTTCTCCTCATTACGAAAACTCGCCTATTCAAATATATAAAAAAAATTCACCTCCAAAAACTGAAAATTTTCAGATGAAAAACTCTGATATTTTTCATATTTCTGCTCAAAACATAGATTGTAGGTACTCGTTAGAACCGCCTCGGCGAGGCGGTTCTAACGAGTACCACAATCTATGGTTTTGAGCAGAAATAAGAAAAATAATGTATACCCCTGTAAACCCCAGTTTTACTATATAAAAGTGGGTTTACAGGGGTCAAAATTATATAGGCGTGTTTTCGTGATGTACTAATCTAGTGCCCTAGTATAAGCTGCGCGAAAGGCATTGCTCAAATAGGCCAATTTGACCAATCCCTCCCAGTAATGTGGGCGACAGCTCATTTCGTACCGTTACAACAGTTCGCCTAAGTTCTGCTTCAAAACAGGTAAACAAAAACGAAATAGTCTTTAAAATACTTATTTTCTACGATTATTATCAGAACAATATAATTAAGAATATGAATGGCTCTTCCTACCAATATAATAATAAAAAAAATATATGTTCAGAACGAAGCGCCAAAGTACGAACTGATCTTGGCGCGAAAGCTACTATTTGGTTGTTGTGATGAGTTGTTTCCCTTATAGCCTTAGTAACACGTTTAAAGTTAACCTCACGATTGGCCTTAGTAACACGTTTACAGTTAACTTCACGATTGGCCGAACGATCCTTCCACTGATACCATTGAATTTTTATTAGTAAATTTGATACCTTGCTTTCATGTCGGAGAAAAAAAAAAAAGAAAAAACTTCTATAATACATTTAGGTCCAGAAAAAAGTAAAAAAAAAAAAAAAAAAAAAAAAAAAGATTCATTATATCTCGGGAATCTACATTTTTGTATGCAGGGGCTGTCCCCCATCCACTCCATAAACCTGTGCGAGGCCACCAGAAATCGGCGTAAATCCCGCGATCGCGCGCCCTAGAAACATCACTCTGAAAATGTGCAGCCCGAGCCGCGGTCCTACCAACCACAAAAAAGGACAGAAAATGGGCTATCGGATACTTTCTGTGTATGTTTTTTATTTTTAATTCAACGTAGATTCGAACCAGTTCTAGAGGCATATAGAATTTCAGGCATTCCTGAAATTCTATATGCCTCTGGAACTGATTGGGATTTCCGTTGAGTTAAAAACAAATATAGGCAACCATCCCCATCAGCACTCTCAGTGCTTTGATTAATGCGATGAATCCTTTAAACATTCTTTGGATTGATGTGATAGTCTATCCTAATGAATCTATTCAGTGAATTCTGTTGTTTGTTTGTTTGTTTTGTTTTTTTTTTTGTTTTTTTGTTGTTGTTTTTTTTTGTTTTTGTTTTTTTTTTTTTGTTTTTGTTTTTTTATTCATTATTTATTTATTTTGTTTATCTTCAACGTACAGAAGCAGCCTAAATATATGATTTTTTTAAACATCAGTCTAAATGATTTCTTCAATATTACAATTTGAACGTAGCAGCCGGCGATCGTGTGTACTTTCTCAAATCTTGTGTCTGGGTTATATTGTATAGGAAACCTATCCTACAGGGCATTCAGAGAATCTAGTATAATGTTGTTTCATGAAACTCATTTGGATTTGTGAGCGTGGCTACTCAGTAGTTGTAACGACTGTCTCTTCATGGCTAGGAGCTGTTGCCCCATTACCTCGAACCTCGCTTTGACTTCAGTGCTATTTCACTTTTCTCCCAATACATATTTTGTCACTGAGAGACGTGCACAAAAGGTTGTCCTAGGCGTAAAATGACCATTAAAATATGTTAAAGCTCAAACTATAAATAAAATTTCAGCATTTCGGTAACCACATAACCCGGAAAATTCATTGTATATAATAAGTGGGCTTGCGTAACAAACATATAGAAACCCCATTGGACAGGTCATTCAGAGAAATCTACTTAAATACTTTTCCATGAAACTCTTTGTTGGACGAACGTAGTGGCTTGGGGATTGCGTATACAAATTCTGTATGTCTTGGACTTTACCTACAATAAGACAATAAAGATCATAAAATTCTGGGAACAGGTAGCAGCCAATTTCACAGGTAGGGTGCAGTAAACTAGACGCTGGTAATTTTACAAAAGAAAAAAAATGTCTTCGTAAATCAAGCATTGGATGGTAACAAAATAAACACAAACAAAATACAAATCTACAATTGTGTATTTGTCAAACATCTATGAAAATATCATCTGATGATCTCAGTCCACTCCATAACTTACATTATGCAAACGCCTATTTAAATATATAGAAAATTTCACCTCCAAAAACTGAAAATTTTCAGACAAAAACGCTGATATTTTTCACATTTCTGCTCAAAACATAGATTGTGGTGCTCGTTAGAACTGCCTCGGCGAGGCGGTTCTAACGAGTACCCACAATCTGTGTTTTTGAGCAAAAATAAGAAAAATAATGTATACCCTGTAAACTCCAGTTTTACTATATAAAAATGGGGTTTAAGGGGGTCAAAATTATATAGGTATGTTTTGTAATGGAGGATGCCTAAACTGGAATCCTACAGTAATATTCTGGAGTAATTCAAGCAACGAAATGTCAAATCGCACAGAAGTTCAACTGGCATATCTGTGCAGTGGATGCAATAAAACGAGCAGCATTGAAAAAAATAAATAAGCAGAGGTCCTATATATTGCAGCGTGCTTAAACTTATATCTTATATAGCATTGGTTAAAAGTTAAAACCAGCTTTTGCAGGTATGCACGGCCCGTATAGTCTTTCTGTAGCGTTTGTCCACAGGCACACGACTGTATATTTGTGATGTTTTTACATAACATAAAAAGTTAGCCTCTCATTAGTTTTCTATCAAATTTCAAGTCGATCGGTTATGAAATAAGTTATTTGCAAAATGTCACTCCCATATATGATGTTTTACGTTTTTGTTATTTCGCAACCGGTCGAATTGAAACTTGACAGTTTGCAGATCTCATAATCTGTAAAACGTCTATGCGTTTGTCGGGTCTACCACGAAGTCAAGCACCGCGGTCACCCATCCAGCTACTAACCGCGATCGTTGCTTAACTACGAAATATGAAAAAGCCAACCACTATGAACAATATCGACCAATCAAAAACGAGACCGAAAGAATTGAGCAACAAGATGTTTCTTAAAAACTGATACAAAGTCGACTTGATAAAGAGCACTAACCAACGTTGGCCTTATCGCCCAACATTGACGGGCCGTGCAATAGTGAGTGAAAAAGAAATTTCAGAAAATAAAAAGCGTTTAAAATATAGGATCATTAAATTGTGGATGTCAAAAAGCTCGGATTTCGGCTTTGTGTAATCTGTCATTAATATAAGCAAATAATATTGCACATGTCGTATGCAAATAGCAGTGATTTTTATTGAATAAATTCCTGAAATTTGAAATAATAAATGAAATTATTTTAGAGATACTTCTTTCCCGGTGATATCGTCTAAAGGACTATAATGATTCGGCGTCTGATCTGGGTCTGGACTGTTTGCCAGTTACCCTTTTATGGGGTCTCCAGACTAAAATAGTGTTACGCTCCAATTCTGCGGGACGCCGCTGAATAACATAAAAGACTGTAGTTCACATAAAACGCACACATACACACACGCACGCGTGCACGCATACGCACGTACAAGCCTACTTATATAAATGTTTTCTAAAATATGATTCTACTTCTTTATACGCTTTTTTTCTTTTCGCACACGCAGAATGCAGCAAAATGCACCCCCCTGAGGCAGACTTTCTCAAGAAGCGATTCCTTCGATCTCCCATGCCGAAGCTCATGTTTGTCATTATTGGTCGATTTATTTCTTTAAAACTAATTACCACAATTTCATGTTATAAAGAATTAGCCATTTGACGAAAACTTCCCAGCTAAGCATCAGAATGTCAGACAAATTGCGATAATTGGATGTAAATGAAAGACAATTCGGCAATTAGCTGGAAACGGCATGAAGAAGGCTGATTCAAGAAAACAGAAGCTGTTATGCAACCGGAACAACCTACATAACTAAAGATTAGGTATTTTAACCAAACAGTGTTGATATTCTCCATAAAAACATATGTTGTGGGTACTCATTAGAAGCGTTTTACTGCGTTTTGGGGTCGATTGTTTACATCACGAAAACATGCCTATATAATTTTGACCCCTTTAAACCCTACTTTTATATAGTAAAACTGGGGTTTACAGGGGTATACATTATTTTTTCTATTTCTGCTCAAAAACATAGATTGTGGGTACTCGTTAGAACTGCCTCGCCGAGGCAGTTCTAACGAGTACCTACAATCTATGTTTTGAGCAGAAATAGGAAAAATATCAGAATTTTTTACCTGAAAACTTTCAGTTTTTGGTGGTGAAATTTTCAGTATATTTGAATAGGCGTGTTTTCGTAATGTACAATCGAGCCATAGTATACAAACGCCAAAATTTCATTAGGGTAGATGTCCACGTGATAATCATTGATCAGTGAAAACAAACGACTTGCTTTAGCCGCGCTGTTCTTGTCGCTGTGAAGTCAAAGTGCTGTTGTTGGAGAGTTATCTGTAAAACTTGGACTAGGACATTTGGAACTTTGGAATACACAATTTCATCACGAAAACATATCTATATAATTTCGACCCCCTTAAACCCCACTTTTATATAGTAAAACTGGGGTTTACAGGGGTATACATTATTTTCTTATTTCTACTCAAAAGCATATATTGTGGGTACTCGTTAGAACCGCCTCGACGAGGTGGTTCTAACGAGTACCCACAATCCATGTTTTGAGCAGAAATAAGAAAAATATCAGATTTTTTTACCTGAAAATTTTCATTTTTTGGTGGTAAAATTCTCAGTATATTTGATTAGGCGTGTTTTCGTAATGTAACCATTGACACCCAAAGCTAATTTGTAGCAGACGACATTCTAAAATTGTTATTGTTATTTTTTAGAGAAAATGGAGCTAGACATTTCATGTTATCACATGACATGTCAACGTGTATTTTCTCAGGAAAACAACAACAAAAACATGCATTTGCATTTGTCGTTTGCTGTATTGTAATTAGCGCTTAACGGATTAAGCGGCTAAAATTATTCTAGACTGCATTGAAATGATAATCAGCCAGCTGTGCTCAGAATATCTTGGATAAAGAATGAAAAAGATCTAATAAATAGATGTAATCCTGTCCGTGCTTTTTCTTAAATATATTCGAAAGCAGCAATGCATAGTCACTTGTTAGCGCGCCTTTAAGAAAGCAATGCGTGCTTATGCTACATTCCTGACATTGTGTAGCTCTGTCGTCTGATTCAGAATTGTAATTTACATAAACTAGGTACTGAACCTACAAGCACTGACAGCTGGGCTGGGTCGATTGTCTCTGAGTGTAGGCGAAGAAAATGAACCTCATTACGAAAACACGCCTATTAAAATATATAGAAAATTTCACCTCCAAAAACCTGAAAAAATTTCAGATAAAAACTCTGATATATTTCATATTTCTGCTCAAAACATAGATTGTGGGTACTCGTTAGAACCGCCTCGGCGAGGCGGTTCTAACGAGTACCCACAATCTATGTTTTGAGCAGAAATAAGAAAAATAATGTATACCCCTGTAAACCCCAGTTTTACTATACAAAAGACGGGTTTCAGGGGGTCAAAATTATATAGGCGTGTTTTCGTGATGTGAATGGGAACAAGACTGTTTCATTGTTTCATTTAACCCTTAACTTCCTGTCATTTAAACAAAAAATGCAGACCGTTATAGACGCCGCGTTCAGCGGCGTCTGATCTGGGTCTGCTTCTTTGACAATGTCCCAGTCTAGATTTTACAGACTGCACTGATGTCAGAGCGACAAGAATAGCGCAGCCATAAACAGCCGTTACCTGGGGTGAGTTGCATAAGGAAAGCGCTTTCATGTAGCGCTCTGTAGCGATTTGTCCTTGCTATGCAACGGTCTGTTTGTTTGGAGCGCTTTTTAAAATGTATGCCAAAATGACACGATTTTCAAACTAGGAATTTTTCGTAAAAAACTTGCTTCAACGATTGGTTTTGTGTTCTAAGGTCATTTCTGCACAATGCACGTCGTCTAAGGACAATAAAATAAATAAGAAACAATTCATCTCTTAAAATGGACACTGACTACGTCGGGCGCCGCCATTTTGTTTTGTCTCGTTGCTATGCAACAATCTGTTTCAGATAGCGAGTCAGCTCCGAACACAGTTACAAAGCGCTACGAAGCGCTTTTTGGTAACATGCCGTTGCATTGCGAAGCGCTACAAAGCGCTCTGTAACGCTCGCCTTATGCAACTCGTCCCTGGATTTCATTTCACGCGTGGTTTGATTACATTGGTCAGTGATAATCTCGTGGACAACTAAGGGCATTTTGGCGTTTGAATACCATTGCTCGAAACAATCGACCCAGAGACGGTGAATCAGACTGTAGTGAGTGCTGTTCTTTGAGTTCGTGTACACGTCCGCGTATATGATCAATTATCACGACCTAGTTCATGCCCCTCATGGGCACTTAGTGGTGCTTTTCCGCAAGAGAATTGAGAGGTGTGAATTAAAAATAAGCAGCCTTATCATTCTGGTTATTTACAAGTCACTTTCAAAGTAACCATGCAGGGGCTTCCTACTCGAACACAACTGCATTTGAGACAGAGCAGCTGAAGCTGATTGCACCAATGAATGTGTGACCTTGTCCCACTTTTCACACCTCACAGACTTTTGTCAATGTTCTGTTCACCTTGGGTGTTTATTCAGTAATTTAATAACTACGAAGGCTAGAGACACCATTGTGTTGCATGTAGATGAGAATATTTTGATTTATAAAACAAGGTACCTTATTGTGCTGTTGATAATCATTTGGATTTTGTTAGTAAAAGTTGTAGCAAGGAACAGACAGTGCAGATTTTGTTTTGAATTGTGCACATATGAGCAGTGGCACAGCATTTTCCACAAGACTCGGCGAAGATTCAGATCAGCTTGCGCATCCGCGCCGTCTGATCAGAGTCATCGCATAGCCCTTAGTAGGTAACCAAAGATTACAAAGCGCTTTGACAGAAATGTTTACCTGATGAATCGCTTCTAAATTAGAGGCTACTCTTAAAGGAAAGGATTTGCTCCCAAAGGGGGCAAATCCTTTCCTTTAAGCGTAGCCCCTATGATTAAGAAGCAAAATATTTACGTTAATGCCACTTTATTTTAATGATTTTCCTTATGCTTGTTACGCGCATGCGTAATATGCGTAGTGCGTTACGCCTATGCTGTAAAAATTCAGACTGAATTTTGAAAAAATCAAGAACATCACTGTTCCAATGTACAACTGTACCACACTGTTCAAAGTATTATTATTTTACCGTCCGTGCAGACATCCCTCTGTCCGTCCTCCAGACATAAAGCCTGGCGGACAGCGATGACTTTGATCAGCCTGCACGGAAGCACACATACAATCTTGTATGAGATGCTGTGGCCCGGCTCATATATAGAGGATCTTACATGGGTGGATATCCAGCACCGAAAACGGTATCCAGTATCGAAAACGGTTGCATTAGAAATATTGAACAAAAAATATTTCAGGTATACACCCCCGTCAGCACTTTCAGTGCTTTTATTGAGTATTCATTTTAGTCTCCAAGACAGCGACGCGCAACGCAGGAAAATGGCCTTTTATGCAATTTGCGGACAACACAGTCACAGATCAGCCTGTGTGTACGCGCAGACTGATCAAGACTTTCGTTGTCCGCTTACATAATCAATGGATATTGTAGTATATGGTCGGTGTTCGTTTTCTGTCTTCATCTTTCACATGAAAAGGCAGAAACCAGTATTTTGTTTCGAACGCTTTCATTTGCTATACATTACACGTGTGAGTAACGACCAATTAACAAAACAGCAACTAAACCAGAATGGTCGAATGATTGAAGGCGCACAATTTAAATAGCTCTTATAGATAGCACCCCTCTTAGTTTTCCTTGTTTATTTCCCTTTCGTTTTACACATACAAACATATTTCCTTGATTCAAAATTACATGTATCAAACAAAATACCCACCGTCAACAATTAAGAGGAATGAGTCCAGCAGGCCCACAACGTTGAAACAACGTCAATTCAACATTGATTCAACGTCAATGTTAAATCGAGACTGTTTTAACGTTGTGTGCCTGCTGTAACCCTTAACTAAACCGAAAAGTGTCTGTTCTACAAGAAAAAAATTGCTTTTCATTTAGAATAGATCCCTTTTAAGTAGAGTTTCGATGTTCAGAGAAGCAAACCATCACGAAAACATACCTATATAATTTTGACCCCCCTTAAACCCCAATTCTATATTGTAAAACTGGGGTTTACAGGGGTATATATTATTTTTCTTATTTCTGCTCAAAAACATAGATTGTGGGTACTCGTTAGAACCGCCTCGCCACCCACAATCTATGTTTTTGAGCAGAAATAAGAAAAATATCAGAATTTTTTATCTGATTTTTTTCCCTTTTTTGGTTGTAAAATTTTCAATATATTTGAATAGGCGTGTTTTCATAATGCAGGATATAAAAAAAACTTGTCTCCCTTTAAATAAAAACATGAAACGATAATACAACGCCAGTATTGTATTCCAGGCAGATAACTCTATCATAAATTGACGAAATTTGCCCATTAGCATTTCCAAAGCAGATCTCTACAATATCAATGCACATAGCAAGTTCGGTGAAAATTCATTGATACTCAAGTTACATGTATCGTCTGGAAACGAAACTTCGGACGTGTCGCCGGCAGATCTCTGTCAAAAATTAACGAAACTTGCCCATTAGCAATCCCAATCCATATCTCTACAGTATCAATGCAAAAAAAAAAAAAAAATGGTGAAAATCCATTAATTTCTACTCAAGTTTCCATCCGGAAATGAAAATATGGACGTGTCGCGGGTCGATAACTCCGTCAAAAATTTACGAAATTTGCCCATTAGCAATCCAAAACGAGACCTCCACAATATCAATGCGAAGACTAGGTTTGGTAAAAATCCATTGATTTTTACTCAGGTTAATATCATCCGGAAACGAAAATATGGACGCGTCGCGGGCAGGTAACACTGTCAAAACTTTACGAAGTTTGCCCATTAACAATCCCAATCCAGATAGCCACAACATCTATGCATATACCAAGTTTGATTAAAGTCAATTGAAAGTCCAATGGCATATACTCAAGTTATCGTCCGGAAACGAAAATACGGACGGACGTACGACAGATGGACTGACGGATGAACAAACGGACAACCAACTGATACCATAATACCCCGCCACAAATGTGTGGCAGGGTATATAAATGGCAGAAAATACTACCAAGAATATCAAGCAATATTTCATTTTTTTTTTTTTTTTTTTTTTTTTTTTTCCTCAGTTGGAGGATGTATTTCTTCCATTTATTTTCCAGTTTCGATTTGCAAAAGAGCCTCCAGCTATTTGTTTTCGTTTTCTGAATTTGGGGGTTCAAAGACACAGGCCAAATGAGGTCAAAAGTGGTACGACACACTAATGATTTTATTTGCCCCTGCCTAGTGGTATACAAGGTAGAGCAAAGCTCTACCTTGTATATCACTAGGCAGGGGCAAATAGCAAAGCTCTACCTTGTATACCACTAGGCAGGGGCAAATAGCAAAGCTCTACCTTGTATACCACTAGGCAGGGGCAAATAGCAAAGCTCTACCTTGTATACCACTAGGCAGGGGCAAATAGCAAAGCTCTACCTTGTATACCACTAGGCAGGGGCAAATAGCAAAGCTCTACCTTGTATACCACTAGGCAGGGGCAAATAGCAAAGCTCTACCTTGTATATCACTAGGCAGGGGCAAATAAAATCATTAGGATAAAGAGGTAATCATGAATTACCAGCAGGGGACAGTAAAGAGGCCTCCTAAAGGGTGATCAATATTTTTGAGGGGATAACATATAGTCTGGAACATTTACTTATTCTGAGAGCAGATATGAATGGTTTGTTTATTTATTAATGTGTTTCTTTCATTCTGAAAATATTTATTTAATTTGTTTTACTTAGCTCACCTGAGCATAAAGTGCTCAAGGTGAGCTGTTGTGATCGGTCAATATCCGTCGTCCGTCATCCCGCGTCCGTCGTACGTTGTCCGTCATGCGTCGTGCAGCATCAACGATTTGCTTTAAAAACCTTCTCCTCCTACACCCCTAGGCCAGTTGACCCGAAACTTGGTAGGAAGCATAGGGGTGACTTGTAGATCCAAAAATAGCTAAAATTTCGATCGGAAATCTAAGGTGGCCGCCATCTTGAAAATCTAATTTTCGCTTCTTCTCCTGAACCGAAAGGCCAATTGACTTGAAACTCGGTAGGAAGCATCGGGGTGACATGTAGATCAAAAATAGCTAAAATCGTTTCGATCTGAAATTCAAGATGGCCTCCATTGCGGCCATCTTGGAAATTTATTAAATTGAATTGAAATGGAACCTTTAGGAAGCATCAGGATGACTTGTAGATCATTAATAGCTAAAATCATTCCGATTGGAAATCCAAGATGGTCACCGTGGCGGCCAATTTGAAAATTTATTTTTCGCTTCTTCGCCTGAACCAAAAGGCCAATTGACTTGAAACTTGGTAGGAAGTATCGCGGTGACTTGTGGATTGAAAATAACTAAAATTATTCCTATCGGAAATCCAAGCTGAAAATCTTTTTTTCGCTTCTTCTCCAGAATCAAAAGGCAGTTGACTTGAGGTAGGAGGCACCAGGTTGACTTGTAGATAAAAAAAAAAAAAAAAAAAAAGTTAAAATCGTTCCGATCGGAAATCCAAGCTGGCCGCAGTAACCGCCATTTTGGAAATTTATTTTTCGCTTCTTCTCCTGAACTAAAAGGCCAGTTGACTTGAAACTTGGTAGAAAGCATCGGGTGACTTGTAGATCAAAATTGGCTAAACTCGTTTCGATCGGAAATCCAAGATGGCCGCCGTGGCCAACATCTTGATAATCTATTTTTCGCTTCTTCTCCTGAACTGAAAGGCCAAACGTTTTAAAACTTCGTAGGAAGCATTGGGATGTCTTGTAGAGCAATCAAAAAAGGTAAATTCCAAGATGGTCGCCATGTCCACCATCTTGAAAATCTATTTTTCGTTTCTTCTCCTGAAACAAAATGCCAATTGACGTGGAAGAAAGCATCAGGGTGACTTATAAACAAAAAAAAAAAAAAGCTAAATTTGGTCCGATGTGAAATCTAAGGTGGACGCCATGGCCCCCCATTTTGAAAATCTATTTTTCCGCTTCTTCTCCTGAAACAAAAGGCTGATTGCCTTAAAACTTGATAGGAGGCATTGGGGTCAGTGTCGAATAGATCAAAATAGCTAAAATCATTCTGATCGGAAATCCAAGATGGCCGCCGTGGCTGCCATCTTGAAAATCTAATTTTCGCTTCTTCGTCTCAATCGAAAAGCATATTGACTCCAAACTTGATAGGAAGCATCAGGGTGACGTAGATGAGAAAAGAGCTAAAATCGTTCCACTCAGAAATCAAAGATGGCCGCCATAGTGCTATCTTGGAAATCTATTTTGCACTTCTTCTCCTAAACCGAAAGACCAATTCTTTATCTGATAATCAGGTGAGCGATACAGGGTCATCTTGGCCCTCTTGTTTTATTTATTGAAGGGTAATAACTATTTTGAAGAAATAAAACATAGTTTGAAAAATTGATTTATTTGGAGGGTAGATTGGAATGTTTTTGTTTATAATAATGAATTTATATCTTTCATTATGAAAATACATATTTTTTAAAACTTTTATTTATTTGTTTAGGTAGCCTTCTGAAGGGTTAGAAATATTTTTGGAAAATATATTTAAAAAGATGATTTTTTTTTTTTTTAATTTTTATATTTGTTTCTTTCATCGTTGAAATATTTTTTTTTATATATATTTTCATTTATTTACTTAAGCGCCTTCTAAAATGTTATAAATATTTTTGCAGATACCAAACATTTTGCAAATTAATTTGCTTTATTTGGAGGGTAGATTGGAATTGCTTGCTAAAATTCTTTCTTTAAAGGAGAACGCAACCTTAAATGGCATTATGCTTTAAAGTAAAGAACTTTACAAACAATTTTTTGACACAAATTTGATCAAAATCGATGGAAAATTAAGTAAGTTATAGACATTTGAATATTTCAACATTGGCGGAATGGGCGCCGTCATTTTGAATATTCAATGAGGTTTCATAAAAATTAAAATTCGTTTCATAAAAGTAGTTATTCTCATAAAGTTGATTTATTTTGGAGGAAAGGATTGCTTGTAACTAGAATTAAAAGATTATAAAAAAAATCTAGCAAAATTATTCTCAAAACCCCTTTATAATTTGGTTTTGCATATTTAATTTGAGCTGTGTGACGTCACAAAGCCTACAATATGGCCGAATCCATGACAGCCATTTAAAATATATTCAAACCACCATAACTTCATTATTTCTAGGCCGATTTTGAAAACTCTTGCATCAAAATAAATGGCTTGTTAAGCACTTTACTCCACGATATACTTACAACTTATATTGCGTTCCCCTCTAAAGTATACTTTTTATTTTTATTTTTTTATTTTACTTATTTATTTATTTATATTTTTTTATTTATCTATTTATTGTTGATTTGTTAGATATTGTTAATTTATTTGTTTCTATGTATTTATCTATTTTTGTCATTTTTTTTATTATTTTTGACTATTTTCATTTTTTTTTATAATTGTGCATTCATTCATTCAACCATTCAATCATTCATTTGTGAGTAAAATTCTGATGGCTAAGCCGAAAAGACTCTGAACAGCGTGTGCATTTCTAGTGACATCGCTATTTATTTCATCATGACTGAAATATTGTTGACCTGGCTATAAGTCAGGATCAGAGTGCATTTCCAATGAAAGGGTTTCCGGTTTTGTATCATTATAAATGAAATATTGATTATGTTGCAGTAAAACCTCTAATCAACAGGACAATGGCTGTGCGCCGGATCATATGATTGACCGGCGCGCGAATCGCGCCGGTCTCTTAATATAGCTTTGGATTTTTACATATGGTAGACTATTCGATTAGCTCACTAAGGACGTTTTATAATTGTCGGGATTACCGGTTTGTGACGATCCCAGCAAATATATATAAAAAAAAAAATCTTATTACAAACTGTGTTATAAACAGATTAATGTCTATTTTATTTTCATTTCAATCAAGAAATTTAATAAACCTTAATAAAAGCAAACATTAACCCTTTGGGTGCCAAATTTCAGACGACATTTGTCGTCTGCTAAATGTCGTCTGCTTTTCTTTTTTAACAAATTATCGCTTGAAAAGAAGTTTATACGTGAAGTTGACAGACTGAATGTCAAACAGCGTAGATCCAGATGAGACGGCTCATCTTGATCTATGCTGTTTGCAAATGCCTATTACTATCGCCTGTGGCAGTGAAAGTTAAAGAATCACATTGTTGTTCGATTTTACCTGTTTTTAAACCACATTTATATATATATTGTAAATAAATTGTTGCTGCTAATGTTTAAATTTAGCAGTCTCAGTACTGATATTTGGGCACATTTACTAAGTGTGATAATCCCTTTTCATGGGCCGCTATAATCTCATTAATGACACCTACTAACCCGATTCCCAGTAAACACCTTAGTTACATGTATAACATCTTTAAACTGCGCCAGAATGATCAGTCTATGTTTATCCGCATACATCCGAGAAATTTGCTGTCCTTGCTATCCTTTGGCTAGTCCTTGTAGCCATAACACTCAACCAACAAAAAGAGTCCTTATTCCATAATTATGTCGGCAACGAAGGTCTGTATCAGCCTGCGCATTTACGCAGTCTGATCAGGATCTTCGTTCCTATTGATTATGATTATTTAAAAAAAACAGAGAATACCAAGACAAAACTGTGTAGATGCTGTTCACTAATACTACCACCATTACGAAAATACGCCTATTCAAATATATAGAAAATTTCACCTCCAAAAAGTGAAAAATTTTAGATAAAAAAGAACTGATATTTTTCATACTTCTGTTCAAAACAAAGATTATGGGTACCCGTTAGAATTGCCTTGGCGAGGCGGTTCTAACGAGTACCTACAATATATGTTTTGAGCAGAAATAAGAAAATAATGTATACCTCTGTGAACCCCAGTTTTACTATATAAAAGAGGGGTTAAATGGGGTCAAATTATATAAGCATGTTTTCGTGATGATACAGAATGGACCAACGGTATTTACCCGAATATTCGGACAGACGGACAGACACATCTGAACAAGATAACTGTCATTTCACGACCCGATTGTATCCTGGTCTTTCTGAGTATGCCCTTTAATCGACTTGTGCTTCTGTCCGTCCGTCTGTCCCGGCGTCCGCTTGTCCCTGCTCAGTTATCAAAAATGGGCATTATTCTGGAAACGTTAGGACTACTTTGATAATTTTTCAAACACAGATCGATACCATTTTTCTTTGTCCGAGGCTAAGCCGAGACCAAAAATGTGAAAATATGAAAATGGCCGTAAGTGAGCCGTATGAAATATTTCGATAAAAGTTTGTATATACATTAAATGTTGACACTTTGTAACCGAAGGAATTGCCAAACGCCATTTCATTCTTTTTTTTTTTTTTTTTTTTTTTTTTTTTTTTTTTCCTGTGAAAAAGCCGAGGTCAAAATTCTTTTCCGTAGTCAATCAGTGGAAATGTACTTAATTCTGTGCAAGTGAAAGAATAAGAAAGTTCAAGTTTCAGCCGAGATAATCCTTTATCATGTTTTTTATTTCTGACTGATACGTCTGTAAAGGCATTAAGTATTCCTGTAGTGGAAAGCTTGTTAGAAAGGTTAAATGACGAAAGTTTCAAAATAATAGTACCCATGCTTGCTTTATGAGCATATTTTCATTTTTTTATTGCTTCTAAAACAAAATACCAATAAGCTATGTTTAAAGCAGATAAAAGCAAGCCAAAAAAAGAAACAAAAAAAAGGAAAGAAACAAAAATAAAAAACAAAACAAAAAAAAAAAAACAAGACTTTTCACTAAACACTCTAAAAAGGGTCCAAATTATATCTGATTCAGTTACTACAAGTGCACCGTCTATATAAGTGCATTGTTTACACTGGCTTTTTAACATGATACTTGATCTTGACTGAGAATTCGAAAAATACAAAAAAAAAAAAAAAAAAAAAAAAAGTAAAAAATAAATAAAATAAAATGGGGAATACATATTACAAGTAAGAAACTTGATTTACAGCCTCTCGCGGTGTCCTATATGAAGAGAGATCCGAAACGATCGAATTAAGAAGCAAAATGAGGTTAAATTAGTTCTAGTACCCCTTCTTCGATAACAATTCTGTAGTATACATTTTAACATTTTTGGGCTAATGACAATTGATTGTAAATAGCCAATATAACGTTTTTTGGCTATTGACAGATGATTGTAAATAGCCAATTTTACGGCTTTTGGCTATTTACATCTGACTGTATATAGCCTCTTCCTTAAAAACAAATCGGCACCCAAAAGAAAGAAAGAAAGAAAAAGTGACAAAAGAAAGAAAGAAAGAAGTGTCATGTTTACATGTTTAAACGGGCTCTGATTTTAATTTTCAATCTGAAGATCCGCGTTTTTTTTTTATATTTCCCGGTAGTTCTAAAAATCTTCCACGCCCATTTTTAAATTATCAGTTCACTGGCTGTGTTGCCTCCGGGCTTCCAAGACACTCAGTTTGGTGCATTTAAACGTACAGTGACCCTCGTTATAACGACAACATTTGTTCCCAAAGATGTTGCCATTATAATGAATTTGCTGTTGTAAAGAATCCTTAATGTACAGAATAACCTTGTTTTATTCTTATTTCTTCATAGAACATATGTTTTTGATATTTTGTTAGAATCGCCTCAGTGAGGCGATTCTAACAAAATATCCAAAACATATGTTTGTTTAAGTATTTTACACAATATTCTTGCATAATTTGTGACTAATTGTTACCTCTTAAGCGAGGTTTAGTGATATGTTAATTTGTTGTCGATGTATCGAATGTCGGTGTTAAGTGTTTTTCTGTTGTTTTTTTTGTTTTTTTTTTTTTTTTGTTTTTTTTTGGTATATTTAGACGTATTATGTTATATGAGCTGCTGCGTGAGAAAAAAAAAAGTACCTACTGACATTTGCTCCCAGCGAAGCTTGAAATCAGACTGCACGGATGTCAGCATGGAAAAACAACAAAAAAACTTTGAATCCTTGGTTACCCAAACAGCGAACAGTGATGATCCTGCCTTTCATGAAACTATCGTCATGAATCAAATTATCCTAGTGTTGTGTCATATCATTTTAATGTTTATTTGAAAACCTCTTGAATGAGGTATTAAAAATACCGCTTTATGCGGGGTATTATCGTTATAGATAATGGTTTCACGTTGGACGTCCGTAACCCAACATGGTGTGAACTTGATTATAAATGCCTGTATTTTTATTTTATTAAGAGTTGTACATTCGTCAGCTACACAGAATTAATTTCTGTTTAGATTAATCTACATTTATAATTTACTAACTTATCTATTCCACGGTATATAGAATATTTGAAAGAAAAACAGGGCTTAGCTATCTTTGAAAACAAATCTGATCTACAAACATCAATTAGTTTGTATTCAATCTTCCTATTTTAAACAAATGTATATGGTCGAGTCGCCTCCCTTGAAAAAACATCACGCACTATACAAGGGAGATAATCTGTAATTCACACAAGTACTGATGGAGTGTGGCTGAGAAAATGGTCCTAAACGGGAACTTTCATTTAACTTTAACTTCCTCTAATCTAAGCAAACAGTGCAGACCCTGATCAGACGCCGCGTTCTGTGGCGTCTGATCTGGGTCTGCACTGTTTGCCCATATCTCGGTCAAGGTTTTACAGACAGCTTTACAAGACACTCTGACGTCACAGTGACAAGAATAACACAGCGATAAATAACCATACCTGGATTACATAAAAAATATGCGGTTTGATTTTATTGGTTAATGATAATCACTTGACAACCACCTTAAGGAAATTTTGGCGTTTGTATACTATGACAAAAAGAGGTTAATTCTTTATTCTTTATTTAATCATTTAATGTTCTTTTTAATCCTGTACTGCGCCCAATTACCAATCAATAAGTCTAGACTTTGTTGGTGCTATATTTTATTGGAATAAAAGTTTAATCATTTCACTGTTCAATTTTCTGTTTGATTTATATACAAATATGCAGCAAACTTCTCAAACTTCCATTTGCGTTTTAGATTTTTGTGTACATTAAAAGAAGTTAAACCTCCTGGTTGATCAAATTACTGACATGGAAGGAGGCTCTCATTTAGTAGTGCAGTGCAAAAAGTTTATAAATGAGCCGCAACGAGAGAAAAGGTACCTTGTGATATCTGCGTGCAACGAAGACTCAAATCAGCCTGCGCATTCGCGCAGTCTGATTCGAGTCTACGTTGTCCGCATGAAGAGACTTTGCGTCCTTTGCTATACAATATGTGTCCAGTGAAAATTCTGATCAGACTGCGCGAATGCGCAGGCTGATCTGAAAGTTCGCTGGGTGCACTTAATTGTTTAAAGGTTCGTTTTCTGACGTTGCGGTTCAAATGAAATACACTATCATTAACGGAAACAGTTTTTCATCAAAAACATTTTTCATGAAATTTCATTTTTCTCTGCTAGGTCTTTGAACATCTCAACCTCCTGATATGTTTTGTCAATGACATATGTCGTAGCAGAGAAATAGTTCAAGAAAATGCCATTCGAAAATAATTTGACTGACGTTAGCATTTTACAAGTATTAACTTTTGCAAAAAATGCTTGGTCTACGCTTAGCACACATTGTGTGCTAAGTGTGCGCTAAGCGTAGATAAGCGTAGATCAAGCTTTTCATGAAATCTAATACTTGGTTATATAGTTTTGAGCAGCCCATGGGAAATAACATTGGACCAGTTCATGACCTTTCATAAAATGCTTTCGGTGCAATGGAAAACTCAGAAATTGTCTAAGGCCAATGTTATATATATGCCAAAACTATGGTGCATCCAAACATCATAATGCATCTAAAGACACCCATTGACAACCTACGATGCCATCGACTTGATTCCGATTATGGCAAGAGATGTACTTTTGTTTTAGCACTTTGAAGCCTCATAACTTGCCGCTGCATTATTTAATAGTGACAGAAGACAACTTTTTAAGCGTTTTCAAAACCAGCTAACCTTGTAATTGTTATAAGTCAACAGTGCTTAGCAGATTAGGGTTTGAATATCTGTCATACGTCTTCAATCATGCGCGTCAGACTCAATGAAATAAATATGTATATGTATTACATAGCAGGTGCCTTAATTGGCTCTCTTGGTGTAAATTGATTATGACATTGCAAGCAGTATAGCGGCGTCTGATCTGATTCTACACTGTTTGCAAATGCCCCTTTTGTGGGACAGTAAGCATTAGTCGGTTACATACTGGAGCAATTTATGCGTTATCGAAACACGACTGCATGTACATTAACGTGTCAACAGTTACAAGACAAAATATTTAGACGTAAACGTCTAAGTACCGGCGCAAATTTTGTTCATGTTTACATAGAAATATGGGACAAGGGTATACTTAAGTTTAATGAATTTTAATGTAACGGGTAAAATCGAATAATACTGTGATTCTTTAACTTTCGCTGCCACAGGCGATACTAATAGGCTTTTGCAAACAGCATAAATCCAGATGAGCTCATATGAGCCGTCTCATCTGGATCTACGCTGTTTGACATTCAGTCTTTCAATTTTACGTATACTTCTTTTCAAGCGATAATTTGTTAAAAAAAAGAAAATCAGACGACAAATGTCGTCTGAAATTTGGCACCGAAAGAGTTAATGTTTGCTTTAATTAAGCGTTATGAAATTTCTTGATTGAAATGAAAATAAAATAGACATTAATCTGTTTACAACACAGTTTTTAATAAGATTTTTTTCATATTTGCCGGGATCGTCTGTTTGTCCTTAGTGAGCTAATCGAACACTCTCCCATATGTAAAAATCCAAAGCTATATTAAGAGACCGGCGCGATTCCCGCGCCGGTCAATAAACATAGAACAGCAAGATGACATTAAAAATTTTACCATATTTTCCCTACACATTCGGATACAGCTCCTTACATAATATTTTCTAAAAAAACCTGAACAATTCAAATCCACAGTAAAATTCAATGACTCTAACACCGATGGCTCGTTGATCATGGCTAATACGAACTGTTTTTTTTTTTTTTTTTTTTTGTCCCCACAGAATTCTTCCGATAGCTCAGAAAAAGTATTTATGGCTATTTCAGGGATTTTTTATTATTATTATTATTTTATCATAAAAATGTATGTTGTATGTAATTAGAATTGCCTAATCGGGGCGATTTTAACGAACAGACTACAGACTATTATTTTTAAAACGGATCGAAAAGACATCCCTAAATTATACCTTTTTGCCTTCTGACCTGGCCCTATGATTAACCCTCAGTGACTCGAACTGCCCAAATGTCACATAGTCCCAAAGATGTTCGAGCCATTCAGGGTCCACTGTATAAAGGTTGCCTTTAGAAAAACCGAACACATAAAGAAAAAAAAAATGGAGTTTCGGTTTCATTGAGGCTCATTTGAAGCAGTATTGTTTGTATGAGTCGCCCCACCTGCACACACACCACGACCAGCAGCGGAACTATCCGAATGGGTTCAATGGGTTCATTTTACTACATGTACCCGTTTCTGTATCTAAAACTGCGGAAGGAAGGGCAACAGACGTTCTGCGGCGTCTAATCTGGCTCTACACTATTTGCTACGGCCTGCTCAGTCTGTCCGAATACTTAGGGTATATACGGTAACTACGTATCATTTTTGTAATTAACGCTTAGCACTCTGGGTAAAATTTTCAGCAGACGACACATCGAAATATTTTTCTTATTTTTCCCAGAAAACAGGTTTCGACATTCCATGCAAATTGTCTCCTGTTTTCTGGGAAAAATAAGAAAACTATCGTCAGTTTGTCGTCTGCTGAATTAACCCAGAGATGGTGGTAAGGATTAATGAAGATTGAGTTCCAATTTCCCTCACTGTTACAGAGAAGTGACGTATATAAACGTCCGGAATTCCAACAGGGTGTCATTCTGCTTTTCTAGTATTCTCATTGCGGTTTGATGTTTTATGAATCATGGAAGATAATTTGTATTGAACTGTCCGTAGCCTTGAACTTTTGCACAGAAAGGAGATAGCAAAGATATTCTAACGCCTTTGCACCAAAATTCAGACGACAAAATTTGCACTGAAAATTTCTTTTTCTTTAATCCATTTATGTCTAGCGTCCCATAAAAACGACATTAGCAAACCGTGTAGTCCTAGATCAGACGCCGCAGAACGCGGCGTCTGATCAGGGTCTACACTGTTTGCATTTAATACCTGAATTTCTATAAAACATGGTAATAAAAAAATCTAACCAGACACCCCTTATAAAGGAAATGGACCTCTCCAAGTACTTGAGGGAGAAGAATCCACTCGGTGTGAATGGATTAAATAAATACATGTAGATATATACTCAGATAAAGCATCTCTTTCAAATAGAATTGTCGCACTTCTAAAAATTGATCTACTCTACAAGGAAAGAACTTGGGCTTGTGAGTAAATTATATGCTCTTAGAGCTGATCTATTAGAGGCCATTATGTATTCATTTCTTGCAAAAAGGACTTCAAAGAAGAAATTATGAAGTGGTGGTAACTCAACCAGTTATGTCCAGTCCTTAGGAAAATGGAATCATGTTCCAGGGACTTGGCATGAAAACATTTCCTAGCCATCTTTTAGAGATATGGGCTGACTCTTAAAAGAGGAAATCTTTCCACGAAGACTGAGTACCAACATTTTTGAAACATAAAAGAAAATTCAAACATGCATTATCCTGTTTTCGGAAGGGGTACTCTTACCTGAGCACCACTTATTTTCCTCGTCACTGTATCCACCGATTTAATTCATACTCTAAGGCTGATCTTATAGGAAATGTTGTGCCCATGCTCGATTATGTCCAACCAACGCCTCTTGTATCCATTTTCTCGTACAATTTTATTATCAGAAAGGACAACGGCCACTCCTCCATAACATTAGATTATCATTGATTCTGGTAATTCAAATGAACTTTCAGAAAAGGTATTTTTGGACATGTGCGCCTAGCGAAGATTCGGATTAGCTTGCTCGTTCGTGCAGTCTGAATTGAATCGTCAAAGAGCGCATCTTAGATAGCCAATGATGCAAACTTTTTCATGCGGATGACGAAGACTGATCAGACTGCGCGGAGGCGCAAACTGATCTGGGCTGGGCGCACAAGTTAGAAGGTACGTTTAATGGCGGCAGTTTATTAGGTTATGGCAAATAATCAAACGAATACCGGACAACATATCAAGTTGATTTGCCATCAATGATTCTGTGAAGAGCATGATAATTATACAAATAGAACTGGAGTAGGTGTCTAACGTCTTAAGGAACTGTGCAACTACTTAGCTCTATAATACTGGTTACAAACTATATACAATTGACTCTCGTTATCTCGACATCGCTTTTCTCGAATAACCGCTTATCTCGAAGTGAAAATTTGATCCCTGCCTAAACATGAACATTTAACAACAGGCAAAAAAATATTGTGGAAAAGAGGAGAAATTTGCAATTTCTCCTCTTTCCCACATTATTTTCAACATATCTCTAACTTCAAGAGTCCAATTACATATATATTTCTTAAATGTGGTTGTTCGAATATTTTTTTCCTCAATTCTGCAAATCTAATATGCCGAGGTACGGATATCTCGAAGAATTTAATAGAGTCCCTTGGAATTCGATATAACGAGAGTCTACTGTATATATATATATATATATATATATATATATATATATATATATATATATATATATATATATATATATATATATATATATATATATTTATATTTCATTGTTATGGCCTAGCACTCCTACCTTCGATTATCTGCCTTGGCAGATTACGCATGGCTTGTAGGTATATATTCAATCTCTGACACCTGCGTCGGAGAGTCGATTCTTTGGCTCAGTGGTTAGAGCATTGGATTTTTAACCGGGAGGACCGGGTTTGAATCCCACGATCGGCGGGAAATTTTTTCAGCTATCCTTCATTCCTTTGTTACGACTGTCGTATCGTAAGATGGGGGCTCGTCCGGGATTGGACTTTACTTCGCCGAAAATGGCTTCACGTCATCATAAATGACTTCCTTGCAAAGGGGGAGTGTTACGGCCTAGCACTCCTACCTTCGATTATTTGCCCTGCAGATTACGCATAGCTTGTAGGTATATATTCAATCTCTTTGACTCGGTGGTTAGAACATTGGATTTTTAAACGGGAGGACCGGGTTCGAATCCCACGATCGGCGGGAATTTTTTTCAGCTATGCTTCATTCCTTTGTTACGATTATCATGTCGTAAGATCATACATTTTTGCTAATATTCTACAGCCCGTATTTTTTTTTTTTTTTTTTAATTCATATAGTCAATCATTACGAAATCACGCCTATTTAGATATACTGAAACTTTTACCACCAAAAAACGAAAATTTTCGGATAAAAATTCCTGATATTATTCACATTTCTGCTCAAAACATAGATTGTGGGTACTCGTTAGAACCGCCTCGACGAGGCGGTTCTAACGAGTACCCATAATCTATGTTTTGAGCAGAAATAAGGAAAATAATGTATACCCCTGTAAACCCCAATTTTACTATATAAAAGTGGGGTTTAAGGGGGTCAAAATTATATATGTATGTTTTCGTGATGACTTTGAACTTGTTTGGCAGCAATCCCTCTAAAATCTTCAAAATAAGAAACGGAAGGACAAAGCTACATGTAATGAACTTGCGCCCTTTTGAAGTGGCTGACACAGATCAGTCCAAATGGTTTTGCCTCTCTTTTGAAAAGGGCTCTTCTCTACAATGAATGACTTTGCCCCTTCTGGGAGCAAATTCTTCCGTTTGAGAGCAGACCGCTTTACAGAAGTGGCTTGTGAAATTTATCTGATACCAAGTATATCAGGCTTATAGATATGATTTTAATTGTTAACATTGGTTTGTAGCCATCTGTCAAACTGCATTATTGCATAAAAAGCAGTGTCTCACGTTATTATAGCCGTGCATTAACCGGCGAAAAGCCGTGTATTACATGCAACAAGGCAATTCACGCGCTGTTAATGCACGGCTACACAACTTTCAATATGATCGTACCGGGCCACAGATTTGCTGCCGTTACGAGATGTGCACTTCCCGGCCCTAGAACGAACGAGCATAGTCCGTGGAAATTGCGTCGCGAGACATCAATGAAAAGGCTAAACAGAATAGTGCAAGAAATAACGCAAATGTAGCAAATGCTTTCAGTGTTTATGCAATAATAGCAATCGAACATGGTTTTTCAGTGCATTAACATTCGCCAGGTCCCTTGGGAGGTGTTGAAAACCGAGGCCAGCCGAGGTTTTCCACACCTCCCTTGGGACCTGGCGAATGTTAATGCATGAAAAACCATGTTTGATCCTATAATAATACAAAATAAAGATACATGGCATATAACGAAGTTTAAACTTATGTTTTCTTAAGGTGACTGGCTATGCTGGGTAGATGTTCTGCCATTTTGTCAAGTGACTTTTGTAAATTCTTGTTTGCATTCCGACACACCAAGTCTCTTCTGAAAATGGGGTTTAGAGTAGACCTCTTTTCAGACGAGGAAAAAAAAAAACATTTTGAAAGAGATGACTCCCCGGAAAATGTCTACTGTCCCCTTAAATGTAACTATCTGTCAAACTGCAGTATTAAGTGCAGGTTATATTTTATTTCCTTTGGGATCATTGAGCCCATCCTGGTTATTTTGAAAATCGAATCCCAGTCAGCATTCTACGTAAATCTATAACGGTCCGTCATCGGCCCGTCAGGGTAGCTGACGGGCCGATGACGGCCCGATGTAGATTTACGTAGAATGCTAGCTGGAATACCACTTAAGCCGGAGCTAGGGGGCGTATGCAGCCTCGCAAACTACAGTGTTGCATATGAAGAGACTCAATCAAACCGAGTCTCTGATTTTTGTGATTTTGTGTGCTCTTTGTTTTCAAAGGCAATCCTTTTTGACATATATGTAATATGATAAAACATGTGGTATTTAGGGAACGACCATTTGACTTTTATGAGGGAGTGTGTGAAGGGGGACGTTAGAATTTTTGGAAAAAAAATCCAGGACCCTATTTTGCTCGAATATAATAGCCAGGGCAAGGGTAAATGCTATTGTACGCTTTGTACAAATCTGAATAAAAAGATCCCGACCCGAAAACATATTCCCGACCCTACCCTACCTCAACACCTTAAACCCAAATGGTCGGTCCCGTAACGTTATCTGAATTTATGTTTTCCTAAATGTTTATCTGAAAATTATGCTTTCTTAAATGGTTCGTATAAATTAAAAAAAATCTTATTGTTCCCATGTTGACAATTTCATACACTCCGCTGCTATTCATCATGGTTGACATTTTGATATTTGCTTTCCCCGCAAACATGACATTTTACAACGATTGTCAATAAGAGGCACAATACGTTATCAATCAGCCAAGCGCATGTATTTGCGAAATGCTGCTGGGGAGTGTTTTACACTCACTAGCTAGGATTCCTTGATGCATGTTCTAATTATAGACAAATAAGCAGATCTGTGTGGGTTGTGAGAGCATCATTATGAAAACATGCCTATTCAAATATATAGAAAATTTCACCCCCAAAAAACTGAAAATTTTCAGATAAAACACTTTGATATTTTTCATATTTCTGCTCAAAACATAGATTGTGAGTACTCGTTAGAACCGCCTCGGCGAGGCGGTTCTAACGAGTACCCACAATCTATGTTTTGTGCAGAAATAAGAAAAAATATTGTATACCCCTGTAAACCCCAGTTTTACTGTATAAAAGTGGGGTTTAAGGGGGTCAAAATTATACAGGCGTGTTTTCGTGGTGTATTTTATCAAACCAAAAATGAGAGAGAGATCGAGAGAGTGATGGATGGATCGATGGATGAATGGATGTGTTAGAGCGTAAATTTTCACAACACCAGTATGTTCTGAGGGACATAAAAGATCCTTACACACAATTTCAGTATGTTTCCTAAAAGCAGATAAAAATTATATGATGTATTCGCGCAGTCTGACCCGTGTTCAGCCTCGCGCATTCTGTGGGTAGCTAAGGACCCAAAGCGTATTCAGGCGGACAGAGAAGACTCTGATTAGCCTAAGTGAATGCGCGAGGCTGATCTGAGTCTTCGCTGGATGCGCATGCAATCTTGTTGGAAATGCTGTGCCCCGTCTCGTTTGAAAGGGACGTGTTATTTCAGTGAAATAGCAAATAACTCGAGAAGACAGTTATCAAGGTTGGGTTGAGTTATCAAATTTGAACATTTCTATCATAATTTTGTCTCAGTTGGTGTTGAATATTAAGGACACTGGATGTTTGTACCATTACTAGATTATCCACCATATTAACAAGGGGAACAACTTTTGAGACTTTCTGTTTGGGTTCCTACACACCAACCTCTTCTAAAAAGGGGTCTACTTTAAAGGGAAATAGTTTGCTCCTTTTCCTTTAGAGTAGAACCCTGTTTAGAAGGAAAGCTAAAAAAGAAAAGATAAACAGAGTTTCCGCCCCTGAAAGTGACTTCACGTCTGCTTCACTGCACTGCAATCTCCTTTTGAAAATGTGGGCTAATTATTTGTTTGTTTTGTGGAGAAATACGAAACATTATCGTAATCCCCTCCCTCCCCCCTCCCCCTCCCCCCTCCCCACTCTCCCACTTGTCCAGAGCTATGTAAGCCATGACATTTTCACCATATAATATGGGAAATTGGGATTATGGATTTATTTATTCATATATAATTATATTATGAAAATATGTGGCATTTAAAGTTATCTCCCTCTGGAAGCAAATTCTTTCCTTATTGGGTAGACCCCTTTGCAGAAGGGGACGAAACAATTTTGACAAAACGTTTTTCCCTGAAAGTGTACCAATTCACCTTGATTTCAAGCTTATAATTGGGCCGCGTCAAGCGAAAAAGTACCTTCGAACAAGTGCAAAATGCGCAGGTTTAGCTTATCCTGCGCATGCGCAAAGTATTATCAGGGCCTTTGGTCTCTATTTATACATTATTTAGTATCCAATCATTCTGTTAGCGGACAGTGAAGGCCCTGATCAGACTGCGCGGATGCGCAGGCTGGTCTGGGCCTTCGCTGTCCGCATATTTTCACATGGCGTGGCCTAGTTCTTATATTACTCCCTTCTCGACATCTCTTTCGGAAGGTCGCTGGCACTATACAAAAAAGACATATAGTTGAAAAGGTGGAGACAGAATCATGAATTAATGATAGACTGTCTGTCGTAGTCGGCTATGTGCTAAAGGTTCATTCTGTTCGTCAATTGTTACAGGCAAAATATGCATAAAGTTTGAATTTTCCGATAGCAATATGATTATGCTATTGTTTTGAATTCCTTTAAATTTTACGATGCGTCAGTGTGCAGCAGGGGTCAAAAAAAAAAAAAAAAGCAAAAAAAAAAAAAAAGAAAAAGCAAAAGCAAATAGCTGAGGTGAAAGACATGCCGATAACAATTTAAAGATCAGTGCAACGCCTTGCAAGTGGAATGGAATGGTATTCCTGCACACTTTCGAAGGCAGATAGTCCTGCGTATGCTGAAAGTATCTCCATTCGTACAGTCTGCAGTATCCGATGATTCTGTTAGTGGACAGTGAAGTCCCTGATCAGATTGTGCGGATGCACAGGCTGGTCTGCGCAATCTGACAGAGCCTTCTTCGTCCGAGTGAAGAGACTTTGCATCCTTGTCTGTCAAAAAAGCGCCCAGTGAAGATTCAGATCAGACTGCGCGATTGCGCAGGCTGATCTGAATCTTCGCTGGGCGCATTATATTATGCTTTCTGACGTTACGTCTCAATTAACTTTTTTTTTGTCTTTTTCAGAAAACACTCAACGTATCGGTCTGAATCATGTGTACCAACATTCATTTGTTAACTCTGGTAATCTGTGTGTATCACGTGACAGCTGGGGTGCCAAGCATTCGAAATATTCTGACAGGGGACCGTTCTCTACGGGAACTAAAAGCTGAGAAACGACAAGATGAAATGGAACCTGATTTTGATCATGAGGTTTGACTCTTTTTATTCTAATGATCTATTGCATTCACTCTAAAAGGGAAATGCAACACTGGCAAGGAATGTCACTGAGAATTAAGATCTTGACAAATCATGCATTCTGGTGCAAGTTTGATCAAAACTGATAAATATTAAGGAAGTATGGACGTTAAAAGATTCCAAAATCATTGTCATAAGCACAATCATTTCAAATATTTAATGAGGTTCTACACATTTCAAAATAATTGATAAAATCTTCCAGATAGAAAAACATGCATTTTACAATTAAAATAAATAAATGTCAACTGGAGAAGCTGATATATAAATACCATTACGAAAACATGCCTATTCAAATATATTGAAAATTTCACCACCAAGAATATGAAAGTTTTCAGATAAAAAATTCTAATATTTTTCATATTTCTGCTCAAAACATAGATTATGGGCACTCGTTAGAACCGCCTCGCCGAGGCGGTTCTAACGAGTACCCACAATCTATGTTTTTGAGAAGAAATAAGAAAAATAATGTATACCCCTGTAAACCCCAGTTTTACTATATAAAAGTGGGGTTTAAATGGTCAGTATTATATAGGTATGTTTTCGTGATGCACAGTACAAATTATGTCTTGAACAATATTTACATAAGTTTTGCATATCTGTTTTAAGACTTTATGATGTCATAAGTTCTCAATGAATATTCAAAACAGCGGCGCCTACATAAGCAATTTCGGCGTCTTCAAATCTCGATACCTTCATTACGATACGATTTTCTTCAAAGTTTCATTAAAATGCATGGTTTGTAAAGTTTTTTGTTTTTTTTATCTTATGTATAGAATTATTGATGGGAAAAATGAGGGCTTACAATTTAAAGACAATTCTACAATTTTTATGGAAATTTACAAAATAAGATAAAGAAAACTGAACAGGGTAAAAGAAAAAAAGGCCTCAAATGTCCAGAAAACATGAAGTTGTGTGCGTAGAGGAGGGTGGGGGAGGGGGGTTAAAGAAAAATGAGAACATTTAAATGAAAGGCCAAAATTTTTAAAGAAAATGAATAATAAGCTATTTGTTGCTGATTAGAGAAATTCAGAACTCTTGATATGACGAAAGATAGTATGAATAAGAAACAAGGCTTTGAATCTATTCAGTAATGCAAGAATCAGCCAGTTGTGCATAACTCGTCGCTGATTCTGGCATTACTAAATGTTTAAAGCACTGCATACAACTTGCTGATTCTGGCATTACTGAATTTTTTCAAAGCATTGTAAACAATTCGCTAATTCTAGCATTTCTGAATAATTTCAAAGCTTTGTAAACAGCTTACTGATTCTAGCATTACTGAATGGTTTCAAAGCATTGCATACAACTCTCTGATTCTGACATTACTGAATAGTTTCAAAGAATTATATGCAACTCGCTGATTCTGGCATTACTAGATGGTGTCAAAGAACAGCATACAACGCACTGATTCTGGCATTACTGAATGGTTTCGAAGCATTGTATACAACTCACTGATTCTGGCAATACTGAATGGTTACAAAGTATTGTATGCAACTCGCTGCTTCTGGCATTACAAACTGGTTTCAAAGCTTTGTATACAACTCATTGATTCTTTCTTTACTAATTGGCTTCAAAGCACTGCACACAATTCATTGATTCTGGCATTACTGAATAGTTTCAAAGCAATGCGTACAACTCGCTATTTCTGACATTCCTGAATGGTTTGAAAGCAGGTTTCATTTACATAAGCATAGCAACATGCTCTGGGGAAACCTATTTTCCTGTAAACCATTGTCACATGTTCAAGCCTTCTTTTAGATCACCTGAGCATGGATTTGCTTCTAATGACAACTCTTCCTACAACTTGGGCCAATTTCAATCAAACTTCAAAAGAATGTTGCCTAGATGACTCTCTACCAAAAATAAAAAAGAAAAATCTATTTTGAACTTCATCTTCTGAACCAAAAGCCAGTTGACTCGAGGCTTGGTAGAACTAGTAGGTCAAGAATAGCTAAAATTCTTCCGATCGGAAATCCAAGATGGCCGCCAAGGCTGCCAGCTTGAAAATATTTTTTTGACTTTTTTCTCTTAAACCGAAAGGCCATCTGTCTCTAAACTTGATAAGGGGTATCAGGGTGGCTTGTAGATCAAAATTAGCTAAACTCGTTATGATCAGAAATGAAAGATGGCCTTCACGACTGCCATCTTGAAAAGCTATTTTAAACCTCTTATCCTAGACCGAAAAGCCAATTGAATCCAAGCTTTGTAGGGAGGGTTAGGGAGGATCGTTCCGATCGAAAATCCAAGATGGCTGCCACGGCCGCCATTTTAAAAATATATTTTGAAATTCTTCTCCTGAACCGATAGGCCAGTTGACTTGAAACTTAATAGATAGTATTGGGGTCACTTGTAGATTATTAAAAAGTAGCTCAAATCTTTCCGATCGATAGCTTAAGATGGCTGCTAGCTGCCATGGCATATGCAGTTAAAGGTTGCAAGCAGTAAAATTCGGAAAATCCCTATAATAATATAGACCCCACAGACGTATATTTTCACTTTACATTATGGAGTTGTTATCGTCATATAGAAAATATGAACCAAAATATCAGACACATGCAAGTATGTACATACAAAATTGATTATTTAATTTAATTACATATATATTATATGGGCCACGCCAAGCGAAAATGTACCTTTGGGGCATGCGCGGACAGCGAAAGCCCAGATCAGACTACGCAGATGCGCAGTCTGATCAGGACCTTCGCTGTCCGCTGTCAGACTCAGTGGATGCTATAAAATGTATAAATGGAGAGCAGGCCCGGATGATACTTTGCTCATGCGCAGGATGATCTAAATCTGCGCAGTTTGCGCATATTTGAAAGCACTTTTACGCTCGAAGAAGCCCATAATATTATTGACACTAATATATTAGCAGAATAGTACAAAATGAGATTAAGGTCGTATTTCCAGGGAGCGAATCAAAACGGCTTCATATCTCTCATATCAGATTAAATGCATGTTAGAATCTTTACAAATGTTCGTCTAATATTGGGCTGTGTCATACGAAAGTGTACCTTCGAACATGCGCAAAATGCGCGGATTTAAATCATCCTGCGCATGCGCAAAGTATCATCCGGGCCTTTGTTCTCTGTTCATATATTCTGTAGTATCCAATGATTTTGTTAGCGGACAGTGAAGGTCCTGATCAGCCTGCGCGGATGCGCAGGCTGATCTGGGCCTTCGCTGTCCGCATATGCCAGAAGACCTTTTATCGTATGGCGCGGCCCGTTTGATTAAATTCGACTTGAAGACATTCTGAACCAGATAATCAGAACTTTATGCACTATTTGAGTGATTGGCCCTTATTACGTTCGCGGTCAATAAAGGACCAGTTCGGTCTGCGCTATTCCTTGTGCGCTTGCAAATTCAAAGGATACTGTAAAATACAGACAATCCCCTTTATACTGACACTCGATACAACGACAAAATTCGTTATAATGACAATGTGACTGTCATGAAACCTTCGCTTAAGAGGAAACAATTAGTCACAAATTATGCAAGAATATTTTATTAAATACTTTCAAGAAACAAACGTTTTGATATTTGTTAGAATTGCCTCAGTGAGGTGATTGTAACAAATATTCAAAACGTGTTCTATGACGAAATAAGAATACAACAAGACCTTTCTAATATATCAATCTTCTCACTAAGCATTCTCTACAACAGCAAATTAATTTTAATCGTTACATATTTGGGAATAAATGCTGTTGTTGTAACGAGGGTTCACTTTGGCTTGTAGCCTTCTTTTGTAAGGAAAATTGCTTCCCTAGAGCATAATAATCTGTCTTCCTTTGGTATATGTAGCTTTCAATTTTGTGAACATGCGTTTGTCGTCAGCTGAACTTGTCTGTTAGCATGTCTATGTTATGAACTGGTTTCAAACCAAAATATCTCACGTTTCAAACCTTAATATTTCACGTTCTTATAACAGCAATTGTTCTAAAGCCCGATACTATTTCATTTTGCAAATAACGCGTGTATAACATTAATACAACGGCCACCACTATCAAACAATCACCAGCTTTGTGTCTTACCAAGGGTGGTTGTTAAAGGATCCTGACAGTTCGTAGCACATAACTATTCGCCAAGTGCATTAGCCACAAATGATAAAATGTGCATCACGAAAACATACCTATATAATTTTGAACCCCTTGAACCCCACTTTTATATAGTAAAACTGGGGTTTACGGGGCTATACATTTCTTATTTCTGCTCAAAAACATAGATTGCGGGCACTCGTTAGAACCGCCTCGGCGAGGCTGTTCTAACTAGTACACACAATCTATGTTTTGAGCAGAAATATGAAAAAAAAAAATCAGAATTTTTATCTGAAATTTTTCATCTTTTGGTGGTAAATTTTTCAGTATATTTGAATAGGCTTGTTTTCGTAATGTCAATCTTCGCTGGATGCGCTTGTGCGAAGGTACGTTTTCTGACGTTGTGGCTCATATAATTCAGTCAACTCTCGTTACCTCAAATTCTAAGGGATAAGAACCTTTGGTTTGAGATAAAAGTAGTTTGAGATAAAAGGGGTTGAAATATAATGAACACGTGAACACGTAGCAAATACACGAATATTGCCTTTTATTTAGTTTGAATTAGGCAGCAGTTTGAGTTATCAGTATTTGAGACTTCGAGAGTTAACTTACTAAATGTTTTAATACGTTCTCTTGCAGGTTTACTTTACCGTGCCACAGCTTGTAGGTAAGCGTTTTTCACTTTTTACGGACATAAAGGGAATTAATACACTCTCAGGGGAGATAAATCTGAAAAAAAAGATAGTTTAGCCTCGCTTCTGAAAAGGTATCTACTCTAAAGGGAAAGCAAAAGGAACTTGGTGTGTATAAAAGCAAACAGGAAGTCACAACAGTTGTCTCCCTTGCTAAAATGGCGGAAATCTACAAAGAGTATCAAGTCCCCCTTAAGATGAATGAAAATATCTTAAATGGAGATCACCCCAACCAGAGAATAGTAGCATCCGTTCTCAAAAGGTGGCTACTCTTAAGAAATAATTTGCGCTGGGAAAAGATTCTTTTTTTTTTTTTTTTTTTTTTTTGTAATACCACTTTGCGATGGGATTCGTATACCAGGGAAACATGCCCTTTTATGCTGGTATGGTCTCCTTTAAAAAGTTTAGAGTGTTGTGTTCTCTTTCTGAAGTGTGTCCACCGCCTCGACGAGGCGGTTCTAACGAGTACCCACAATCTATATTTTCAGCAGAAATAAGAAAAATAATGTATATCCCTGTAAACCCCAGTTTTACTATATAAAAGTAGGGTTTAAGGGGGTCAATATTATATAGGCTTGTTTTCGTGATGTAAGTGAAATTTCAATTTTCCCTGTTGGGTCTTTGAATATCTTGACACTGATATTTTTTCTGTGATATATTAAGAAACAGATAAAAACTGGTTTAACCATTCATCCCTACAGAACAATAAGTGCAGATCAAGACTGGATAGTAACGAGTCGTCTCATCAGGATCTACACTGTTTGCCATTTTGTTATTGAATTTTTATTAAAACCTTATTTGCAATAATGGATGTGTCCAAATTCAGAGTGGGAAGAGTCCGTGTCAGGCTCTCGGGGTGAAAGGGTAAACAAAATGCTATTCCCAAATATTTTCTCTCGCATTTAAAAGAATTTTCTAATTGTGGGGATCTTAATCAACATAATCTGCACTGTTTACTGATGCCGGGATGCATGTCCTAATACGGTAAACCCCGGTTTTCCGTGATGCATGCCCTAATACGGTAAACCCCGGTATTCCGAGATCCATGTCCTAATAAGGTAAACTCCAATATTCCTTTCAGCTTTAAAAGAGCAGTTCAGAAACTATATTGACATGAATGGTGATGAAAAGGCATCCTTTGATGAAGTGTACGACTACCTCCGAAAATACAACCCTGACATCAGCATAAAGAAAGTTAATGATTTCATGGCCAGGCGAGACATCAATGGTAAGCTTCTGAATTTAGATGTTATGAGGGAAAAATCTATATCCGCGTAGTCTAGGACTCGCTTTAAATCGTATAAACCCTTACATCACGAAAACATACCTATATAATTTTGACCCCCTCAAACCCCACTTTTATATAGTAAAACTGGGGTTTACAGGGGTATACATTATGTTTGTTATTTCTGCTCAAAATCATAGATTGTGGGTACTCGTTAGAACCGCCTCGACGAGGCGGTTCTAACGAGTACCCACAATCTATGTTTCGAGCAGAAATATGAAAAATATCAGAGTTTTTTATCTGAAAATTTTCAGTTTTTGGAGGTGAAATTTTCTATATAATTGAATAGGCGTGTTTTCGTAATGATTTTTGGACACCGTAGCTTCTAACCACACTTGCTCTTACATGTGAACAAATAGAATTATAAAGGTTGTCTATAGAAACACTAAAAACATAACAGATCTTCATTAAAACTTTTCATATGGCAGCAGTGTGGTTTACCAGACTGCATACGTCCTCAGAATGGGATCAATGATTCCAAGTTTCCTTGAGATACGACATTGAGCCCATTCTTGCGGTTCATTCTGGTAGTTTGAAAAATTAAAAAAAAATAAAAAAAAATGCACTATGATGAAGTACTAGGAGACGTTTTACGGCCGCCACACGGCACTTTACACTAGGTGCAGTAAAGTCAAGTAAAATCTATATTTAAACGCCACGTTCTGTGGCGTCTTATTTGGATCTACACTATTTGCTAAGGCCTGTACACGTATATCCCGATATTACGGGGAAATATGGCGGATTATCTACCACGATAAATGTCATAACGTAAGATAATGTTCTTTCGGATAAGTTTGGATATGTTCGTCAAGGAAAACCTCAGATCAGCCTGTGTATCCGAGCAGCTAAGGTCCCAAGCTTTCTTCATGCGATCACCGTAGACTCTGTTCAGACTGGACAGATGCCCTAGCTTAGCTGAGTCTTCGCTGGGCACACATGCTATTTGGTGATTTTGTCTAGAGGTGGCTCATTAATTGTTATACCCTCATCTCATCAAGACCTTTAATTTAATACTAAATATGGCTATGTATAGAGGCTGACTTTCGATGATCCTTTCGGGATAGAAACAGAAATGGGTACTGGTGAAACTTACTAAATATGCCCGAAGAGACGTTTCGCATGGTCCAGTTGGTTCAGTTGTTCCACAGTTCGTCTTATTTAAAACATTTTTATTTTTTCGAATTTGTCTAAAACATATTCATCAATAAACCCCTGCAGACCGTACAGATACTTACCAAACAGTCATGGTCCAGATGAGACGGCTCGTACGAGCCGTCTCATCAGGATCTAGACTGTTTTCAATTTTGTTACTGATTTTTTGACTACCACCTCTATTCGCAACAATGGGTGTTTAAAACTCAAAGACGGAAAAGTCTATTTAAGAAACTCAGGGTTGAAAGGACTAAATCTTTGTTTGTCTTATGTAGGAGATGGTTCTGTAGACTTTATTCCCGATTACCTGATGGAAGTGAGCTCGCCTGACTACGGAACAAATGCAGCACGTGAGTGGTTTGATCTGGAAGATACCAATGGCGACGGTTACGTATCACGTGATGAGTTGATAAAAATAGCAACGAATGTGGGTATGTCGCAAGAGGAAGCAGAGCAGACAGCGATTGGTTATTACATGTCAGCTGATCAAAATGGGGACGGAAAGTTGTCATGGGAGGGTAAGCACTCATTATATATTAATTTATTTCCAAGGGCAATTATAGCATAATAAAATATATTGTTATTATTATGAAAGTCGGTAACATCACGAAAACATACCTATATAATTTTGACTCCCTTAAACCCCACTTTTATATAGTAAAACTGGGGTTTACAGGGGTATACATTATTTTTCTTATTTCTGCTCAAAACATAGATTATGGGTACTCGTTAGAACCGCCTCGGCGAGGCGGTTCTAACGAGTACCCACAATCTATGTTTTGAGCAGAAATAGGAAAAATATCGGATTTTTTTTATCTGAAAATTTTCATTTTTTGGAGGCCAAATTTTCTTTATATTTGAATAGGCGTGTTTTCGTAATGAATTAAAATAAGGAAATCTTACTTAAGCAGTCTTGTAAGCAGCACTATCCCCTCCGATGCAAAAGTTGCAGCAACGTTTACTTGTTTCATGAGTAGATACTTATATACTGAATAGTAAATAATTGTTGAGTAATAAATCACATGTTGGAGGTCAGATGTATTATAGATCACATCACGAGCGCATCTACTGACTAAGTCAGATTTATTATTCAACAATTCACGCTCTCGAGCTTTTCTGCTTCGTCCTAACGCACTAAAAATCGACTAAAATACCATTGATACTTTCAGATTCTCCCAAACTTCCGTCATTGTTTAACAAAACATTTCTAACGTATCTGATAAAAAAAAAAAAAAAAAAAAAAAAAAAAAAACGCTACACACTCTAGCGTACAGGAAACGGCCAAAGACGTCAAAACAATCCTTGAAACGTCATGAAATGACGGCACTTTGCGGCATGCTTTTAGGCCCAGTGATTTGTTGAAGGATGAAATACAGCTCATTTGTTTCCTTTGAAAGTCGTACGCGCCTGTTACCTTTAATAAATATTTTAAACTGTGGCTGAGCAAGGCAACTCCTTTTGTGGCAAACAAAGAGAAAATCAAACTCCGCCATTAGCGCAAAGAAGACCACTGACGTCATACAATCAAATGGGCCGAGACGTAAAAACGTGCCTTCGGGCATATGCGGACAGCGAAGGCCTAGATCAGCCTGCGCATCCGTGCAGCCTGATCAGGGCCTCTACTGTCTACTAACACAATCATTGGATACTACAAAGGCCCGGAAGATACTTTGCGCATGTGCAAGATGACCTGAATCTTAACATTTTGCGCATGTTCGAAGGCACTTTTCGCTTGACGGGCCCAACTGATATCTAGAAAAAGAGGTGTCAGATTTATACTTCCCTAGACAGAACTTGCCCTGTAGCACGTGACTGCCCTCAATAAGAATAAAAGACAAAGAGTTTGAAGTAATTAGATAAAGAATCTATGTGTGGCCCGTATGGTTTTATTGTCCTAGGCAGAATTGCAACAGAATTGTTTCATGTCCAGTCACCGAATTGCAATTACGTTCTGGCCAATGGCAACATAAGTAACCCCGTGAGTCTAAACACAATTACGTGCGGGATCCATTACGCATCTGTTGTAATCGAAAATTATCTCCTTTTATTGCAACTTGATTTATCTCCGAAATGAAAGAAAGCTATAATGTAATTTTACGATTCGATACGTATTTCTGCGGAGTAAATGTTGTAGAGATAGCGTATTGCATTATGGGGATGAAAGTAGTAAATGTTCTATGAGGATTAACTCGTGTGGACGTATCCTCCGAAATGACAGAAATAAAGCACATTAACTCGGAAACTCTCTCACACTGTTTTATGACAAACATTCTTCTTTAACTCTTTCACTGCCACAGGCGATAATAACAGGCTTTTGCAAACAGCATAGATCCAGATGAGACGGCTCATATGAGCCGTCTCATCTGGATCTACGCTGTTTGACATTCAGTCTTTTAACTTTACATATAAAATACTTTCCAAATTATGGATTGTTAAAATAAGAAAAGCAGACGACAAATGTCGTCTGAAATTTGGCGCAGAAAGAGTAAATTGTAGTTTGTTTTCGCATCCTGAATTGTAAATGAAGTAAAGGAAATCAGTGTTAATTAGACTTAAATACTTAAATATAAATTGTTTTTTTTTTTTTTTTTTTTTTTTTTTTGTTTTTTGTTGTTTTTTTTTGTTTGTGTGTTTTTTTTTTGTTTGTTTTTTTTTTTTTTTTTTTTTTGCGCCAAGTTCCCATTTAACTGTCAGAGTTAGACAGACGCACATATTCCGAATTTTCCTCGTTAACTAGCAGTCTTCGACAGAAGCACTCACCCCAAATTTCTTCCAAAATTCACCATTACCTGGCAGTGTTTGACAGAAGCACGCACCCCAAATTTCCCCATTAACTGTCAGTATTTGACAGAAGCACTCATCCTATGAAAAATATATGTTGTGTATATTCATTAAATGTATAATCGCTCCATCGGGGCGATTCAAAAGAATGCACGCATCAAACCATTATTTCATAGAAGATCGAAAAGAATTCTCTAAATTATTCCCATTTTCCTCCTGTTTAACCTCCACTAACTAGGATTAACTACCCATGTCTAGAACAAGTTTCCGTAGTCCCAAAGATGTTCGAGCCATTAATATTCGACTGCATATCGAGCCTCTCTAAAGTGGTCCGCTACTTCTATGAGCTCTTAACGGTGGCTGTTGTACAGACGTTGTACTGTAGTTTCCTTCTGTTTCAGAGTACACAAGATTGTATTCAGAGTAGATCTCCAGAGCGAAATCTTCTTCAAGACTTTAAGTATTTAGTTAGCTCAACAGTTGAACAAGATACCCAGGGACAGATCAAGATGAAACGAAATCTTCACTTGCTCTATTTACACTAATGACATCGTCACTTATGAATTTATCTATATTTGCATTGCTCTTTGAGTCGCACCAAGCGAAATTGTGCCTTTTTGACATGCGCATACAGCGAAGGCCCAGATCAGACTGCGCGTATGCGCAGTCTGAGCAGGGCCTCTGAATTCCGCTAACAGAATCATTGAATACTATAGAATGTGTCAATTGAGAACAAAAACCCGGATGAGACTTTGTGCATGCGCAGGATGATCTGAATCGCATGTTTGAAGACACCGTTTTGCTTGACGTGGACCATTTCAAATCAAAGGATTCCTGTTATGAAATATATATTTATTTTATCGTATAAGTTATAAATAAAATACTGATCTAAATATTTGACGGGGAATTGCTTTCTACAACTTAAAACGTAGCATTCTGGGAAGCAATATTTTGAAAGACAGTGGACTGTCATTATTTCAAACTCCAAGGGACCAGAATTTTCAGTGAGATACCAGTAGTTTGAGGTAGCAGGAGTTGAAATGTGAAGACTATACTTGGCAAATTTTAACCAACATTATCTAAAATTGAGTTTCACTTTATCAGTAGTTTGAGATTTTCACAAAGTATAGAGCTCAATCCTGTTTGTGAATATAGATGTAGGATTCGGCCTTATACTTTTTGGCATAATTATGAAAAAGCATACATGATGTCTGCTAAACCACCTCTCAGAAAGCAAATGATTTAACACTTAAAGCGCTAATCACAACTACAGCAGACGACAATTAGAATTTTATTTTTCAGTGATGATAAGGCTTGCCATTTTATGTGCATCGCCTAGCAGACGATTCGTATGAAATGCAAAGCCTTATTTTCTCTGTATAATAACAATATCAATGTTAGAATATCCTCTGGTGCATTTGCTTAGCGATTTGAAGGCTAATACAGTCGACTCTCGTTATCTCGAATTCCACACATTTAACAAATGAATGTGTAATTTGACTCCTGAAGTTAGAAATATATATATGAAATAATGTGGAAAAGAGGAGAAATTGCTCCTTAGGAGCAATTTCTCCTCTTTTCCACATAATTTTGTTACCTGTTGTCATAGTTTCATGTTAAAACAGGGACCAGATTTTCACTTCGAGATAAGCGGTTATTCGAAATAAGCGAGTTCGAGATAACGAGGTTCGACTGTATCACTGTGAAAAATAGAAAAAAAAACATGTTCCAGTACAAATTGTGAAGACTTATAACAGTATCTGTATTCCTACGCTCGTACTTAATGGGCCGCGCCGTGTGAAAATGACTCTTCGGGGCACAGGCGGAAAGCAGAATACAGATCAGCCTGCGCAGCCTCGTTGTCTGACCAGGGCCTTTGATCTCCGCTTTCAGAAAGATGGTTTTAATAAGCACTGGCCTGATTTGCGGATGGACGTTGGCCTTCATAGGAAGAAAACTCCTTTTCACAAAGCGTTGCTCCAACATTTTCAAGTGTAGGTCTGATTTGTTTACAAATAATACTGTATTCTAGTTGTTGTTCCTTAGTGCGTCTCCAGTCTTGTTTTAACCCATTTATGTTGAGCGGATTTTTTTTCTAAACTCTTTGAACGGGTCCATTTCAAAGTGAAGGGGTATCCGGTAGTTTTTATTATTACATGTTTCATGGAAATTCCTGTATTTAATGCAAAAAGGTGTAGACTCTGATCAGACGCAGCGTTCAGTGGCCTCTGATCTGGATCTACACTCTTTGAAAATGCCCCTTTCTGGGAACACTAGGTTTAAATGGTTTAACGTAGCAAAATTTCCGTTTATCTAATATAAGCTGCAACATCAGGGAAATGTACATCCGTAAACGTGCGCCCAGCGAAGATTCAGATCAGCCTGTGCATTTGTGAAGTCTGATCAGAATTTTCATTTGGCATATTTCGGATAGCCAATGATACAAGAAAAAAGATTAATCAGACTGTGTGGATGGAAAGGCTTATTTGACATTACGAAAACAGGCCTATTCAAATGTATAGAAAATTTCACCACCAAAAAACGAAAATTTTCAGACAAAAACTTGGATATATTTCAAATTTCAGTTCAAAACACAGATTGTGGTACTCGTTAGAACTGCCTCGGCGAGGCGGTTCTAACGAGTACACACAAACTATGTTTTTGAGCAGAAAAAAGAAGAATAATATGTACCACTGTAAACCCCAGTCTTACTATATAAAAGTGGGGTTTAAGGGGGTAAAAATTATATAGGCACGTTTACGTGATGAGTCTTCGTCGAGTGCATATGTCAGAAGTACGTTTACTTACCATTACGAAAACACGCCTATTCAAATATATTGAAAATTTTACCACCAAACAATGAAAATTTTCAGATAAAAATTTTTTTATTTATTTTTTTTTTTTTTTTCATATTTCTGCTCAAAACATAGAATGTGGGTACTCGTTAGAACCGCCTCGCCGAGGCGGTTCTAACGAGTACCCACAATCTATGTTTTGAGCAGAAATAAGAAAAATAATGTATACCCCTGTAAACCCCAGTTTTACTATATAAGAGTGGGGTTTAAGGGGGTCAAAATTATATAGGCATGTTTTCGTGATGCGTTATAGCTCACATAGTTTACAAATCTGTGGTCTGTATCTATATATAGAGCGTGGAATGAAATCCTACCTAGAGGGGAACTGATTCATTCCCGTGTAGTACAGTCAAAATTATCTGCATTCCTTCTGTTAAGAGGTCTATTCTGAAAGGAAAAAAATGTTCTGTTTGGAGATAAATTATTTCCTTTTGGAGTATAAACCTTTGAAAATTGGGTTTGATGTACAGTAAAGCAAAACAGTGAGTCACCAAACTTGTCTTCCTTGCAAATAAATTGCCGAAAAAAATCTACCAGTTGTATCCAGTCCCGTTACATATAGATGAACGACACAGGGAACCAATTGTGTCAGAACTGCTGATTGGTGCAAAAAAGGCAGGGAAGCCCGGGGTAGTTACTTTTTTATCAGGCGGCTTGTAACTGATTAATAATAAAGATGAATTTAAACTTATTATTCTAATGTGAAGGAAACTTTTGTGTGTATTTTCCTGATTGTTTCAAAGAAATCAATGTCTCTCGTATGAGTAATGGCACCTAAATTTCCATTGTTTACAAAGGGGTCAAAATTGCCCCTAAACAAGGGTTTCAAAAATATGTTTAAGTTACTACAGTCTTGCGATCAACCCTCGGAATGATGAGCGTCAAACGGTGTAGTCTCTCTTCAGACGATGCGTTTTACGGCGTCTGTTCTGAGCCTACATTTTTTGCTCAGGTCTGTCTGTCCCAACATTTAGGCTAACCGCGGCGGGTTGCATTTATGCTTAAGAGGTTCGGATACGCTTGGTAGAATTTCCGCTATTTATACAAGGGAGGCAATTTTTGTGACCCGGTTTGCTTTTTTGCATCCCTTTTGAAAAGAGATCTAATCTAAAAATCTCTTCTAAAAAAGGACACTTTAAAAGGAAATAATTTGCACACTATGGGAGCAAATTCGTTCGCTTTAGAGTGGTTCTACTTAGGACACAAATTCTCTGCTTTTAGAAGAGGAAAAAAAGCAATTTTGAGACAGTTGCTTCCCCTAATTGTGTATACATTCGCTTTAAAGCTCAGCACTTTGAGTACTATTTTTTAAGCAGACGACATAATGAAATAGTGTTTCTATTTTCCCCAAAAAACAGGATTTGATGTTTGCATGAAAAGTCAAGTTCAGTTTTCTTCAAAAAAAAAAAAAAAAAAAAAAAAAAAAAACAATAATAATAATAAAAACATCATCGATTTGTCGTCTAATGAATTAGCCCAGATGTTAGTATAGGATCAATTATCCGCTGAAAAGTATCATTGATAAATTTTACAGAGAAAACCATGCACAATGTTTTTAAAAGAAAACGACAGTTGAGCTTTTGCGCTTGGACATTTTTCGGAAAGACATTTTTCGCCTGGCGTTTTACTCGGAAAGGGGAAAAAGCTGACTTGTGATTGAGACAAACCTATCAGAAAACATTTTTTTTCTTTTCTGGTTCTGCGCTGTTTCCAAATGTTTACTGTAAAATTAGTTTTAGGCCAAAAAGGGGTCTTACCTGTAGAATTTCTATAATAAACTGGATTTTTGGAAATATCTTATTAAAAAAGAAATTTAACTTTTCCTCCCTGGTTTTAAATTATTGATGTTCCATATCAATACTGTGAAAGTTTCAGATATTTTAAGCAAGCGGAACTTGTTGAAATCCTCCAATAAAAGTCTAAAATATTGCCTTTGGAAGCAAAGAGCACATTACCGGTAGAAAATGGGAGTTTCGGTTTTATTGAGACTTCATAAGCAGTAATGAAGTTTGCAACACTGCTTACGCCCTCTAGTGTATATATGAGCAGAATTCCATTTTCAAAGATACTACAATGGGTCCAATGATACCAAAGGAAATGGAAATATAATCTGCACTATGGTGAAGTACGGGGGAGACGTTAAACCACCTACCCTATTGGATTTTGCATATTCTGCCGTCATTTTCAATCGTACTATAGGAAAATGGAAATTTACGATTGAAAAAAAATGAACGAAAAACATTTGGTAAATACGACAAAAGGTTTAGCATTGAATCACGACAAAAGATTTTGCATTGAATCATATCAAAACTTTGCACATCACGAAAACATACCTATATAATTTTGACTCCCTTAAACCCCACTTTTATATAGTAAAACTGGGGTTTACTGGGGTGTACATTATTTTTCTTATTCTGCTCAAAAACATAGTTTGCGGGTACTCGATAGAACCGCTACGCCAAGTGGTTCTAACGAGTACTCACAATCTATGTTTTGAGTAGAAATATGAAAAAAAAATATCAGAGTTTTTTATCTGAAAATTTTCAGATTTTGGAGGTATAATTTTCTATACATTTTGATATGCGTGTTTTTGTAATGAAATGTACTTCATCCGAGTAAAGCGCCACACATAAAAACGGCTTCCTGAAAGATGTCGAGAGCAGAGTAATACATATTACACTCTTACGTATGCTATGTCTAACATATCCATCTTTATTCGTTACAATAAAGATACATACATGTATCAAGAAATATTTCGAAACATAACGAAAACACGCCTATTCAAATACACTTAAAATTCTACCACCAAAAAATGACAAATCTTCAGATAAAAAATTCTGATATTTTTCATATTTTTGCTCAAAATATAGATTGTGGGTACTCGTTAGAACCGCCTCGTCGAGGCGGTTCTAACAAGTATCCACAATCTATGTTTTTGAGCAGAAATAAGAAAAATAATGCATACCCCTGTTAACCCAAGTTTTACTACATAAATGTGGGGTTTAAGAGGGTCAAAATTATATAGGTATGTTTTCGTGATGAAATCAAATTTTTCGGGTTTCTAGAGTATAGAAATTTCACTCTGAATGTCATTAGAATTAAAATCTTAGCCCCAATGTTGTTCTCTTCCTACAGTTCAGGGGAATGGATGCACCGGGCAGATTTTCAGCCATTTTTAACAAGGGAGAAAACTTTTGTGACATCCCGTTTGGTTTTCTACGCACCAAAACCCATCTAAATAGTGTGCTACCCTAAAAGGAAAGAATTTGCTCCCAAGGGAGCAAATCATTCTTTTTAGGGAGCACTCTTTTGAGAAGGGAGGTATGAACAAATTTGACAGATTTGCCTCCCTTGGACAGTGTATCCACCCCCCTTTAAATAATAATAAATCCATACTTAAAGCAACGGTGTTATTGTTCTTATTTAAGCATCAAATAAAATCGGCCTGTTGACATATACGACCAGCTTAGACCCTAATCAACCTTTGCATCCGCGCAGCCTGATCAGGGTCTACACAGTATACACAGTTCGATAACAGAATTTTTTAAGTCCGAACGCTATTTTGTTTGTGTTTGTGTTGAGGCCTTACGGCCCAGTCAGCCCATTGGGGTCATGTCGAGCGCGGTCAGTTTACCTAAACACACCTCATACTGGGCAGGTCTCCGAGTTTCGTGATTTTGTGTGTTCTTTATTTCCAAAGACAATCCTTTTTGACTTTTAGTCCAGGCTCTAAGCGGTTAACCAGTATTGCGCACATTCTTTCGTCAGAAATAGACAACTGCCCTTCTTGAATCTGCGGAAGGGAGAGAATGACCGTAGAAAATATTTCAGGATCACCGAACATTATGTTAGCAACCAGCGTAGGCACTGATCAGAATGTAGGGGTGCGCAGACTGATCTATGTCTACGCTGTTAGCGCATGTCATAAGGTCAGCTTCCATATGGAGAGGCTCAGTCATGTTGTTACGGGCCGAACGCATAACGAAAACACGCCTATTCAAGTATATTGAAAATGCCACCACCAAAAACCTGAAAGTTTTCAGAGAAAAAATCTGATATTTTTCAAATTTCTGCTCAAAACATAGATTGTGGGTACACGTTAGAACCGCCTCGTCGAGGCGGTTCTAACGGGTACCCACAATCTATGCTTTTGAGCAGAAATAAGAAAAAAATGTATACCCCTGTAAACCCCAGTTTTACTATATAAGAGTGGGGTTTAAGGGGGTCAAAATTATATAGGTATGTTTTCGTGATGGGGGCGCGGTTTCTCTTCTATTAGAGTTACCTCCTATATCATTGTATGTTAGGTAGCACCGTGAAAGTGTACGTAAGAGAAGATTCCAAGATGGCCGGGAACCATTCGGACGAACGGTAAGCGGTTCATTGCATTCTGATAACTCTGATACTCTGCTATAAGTGATACACACCTATTAATTTCTCCATAGGCTACAATGCTCAGATTTCAAAAGTTACTTGCTTTTTTTTTTCCATTGTCCAATATCGGATCCAGGATTTGGTGGGATTTGACAACCACTTGAGTCAGCAACAGATCCTGGGGTTTTCGTGCCCTCTTCACCACTTCAGAAATACATCACATTGCATACATGCTATATGACATCCTCAAAACTCCTCCTATTCAGGGTCACAAACCTGGAATGACCGACCGACTCTTTGTAACACTCCACAAAGCCAAACAATTCCCTGCAAAGTATTTTACTGTCTGGAATTTTTCTCCTTCAGGAATCTCCCGCGGCCTGAAATAAACAGAACAATGCAGTCTTTTCTTTACCTTTCACTGTATACACCATCTACTCCGCACGCTCTATTTAGAAAGGACTATTTTTTTTTCAAGGCACCAATACAACGCGACGCCAATGGTAGTCTGGTTCCTGTATTCAGCGTTCCAAATGTGACTTGTATTAGACGGAGTATAAGACATTGCTCTGTCTAATACATGGTGTGTCTTTCCTGCTGTATACCTTCGAAACATGGTCTATTTACTTGAAATTGCTCTCAAATGAGACCAAAACAACGGCATCTAACTCTCCACCCTGCCGCCTCCCCTCACCTTACCTCCGCCCTCCCCGCCCGGACGAATATACCCTGGCCTGGGCAGTTTGCCCCCACCACAGAAATCTGAGAGAAATCAATTCAGAATAGTATTTTAATAACTTTAAATAAAAACCCGTATAACAGAAGCATGGGTATACTGATTTTATATGCCGAAATAGTACTTTGGCTGGATGGGAGGAAATAGGAGCATATGCATCGTGGCCTTACGAAGCTTGCGCCTACCTCAGAAAATCTGACAGACTCAATTCCAAAAAATAGTCTATCACTTTTAATAGACTTTCCTATTGAATAGTCATTAGAATATTCATAATATCTACCGTTACCTATTGTTCTCTGGGAAGAGGAGTACCTCAGAAAATCTCGTAGACTCAATTCCAAAGAAAAATTGTTCATCGCTTTTAATAGACTTTCCTACTGAACAGTCATTAGACTATTCATAGTACAGTCGAACCTCAATGGCTCGAACATCTTTGGGACCATAGAAATTCGTTCGAGACATGGGTACTTCCAGCCACTGAGGGTTAATCATGGCACCAGTTCAGGAAGCAAATAACGATAATTTAGGTAAATCTTTTCGATTTTCTACACAATGATTGTATGTTGAGTGTACTCATTAGAATCGCCTCGATGAGGCGATTCTAATGAGTACACACAACAAACAATTTCACGATAAAAGCTATCGGAAGAATTTCGTAGGGACTCAGAAACGAGTTCAAATTAGCCATGGTAAACGAGCCATCGGTGTTCGAGCCATTGAGGTTCGACTGTATCTACCATTACCTAATTTTCTCTGAACAGTAAGGAGTGAGGGCATACGCAGACTTCATTACAAGATGGGAAGAAGTTGGATATTGTGGCTTGGGCAGCCTGCCCCCGGGGATGAAGATACCTTGGCCTAGTTCAGTTCAGAAAGATATATTTTGATCGTTTTGAATTAAATCCTTATAATAAAAACATTGGTAAACTGATTTTATATGCCAAAATATCGATGGCTGAATGGGAGTAAAGAGAGGCCCTGGTATCCTGATCTTTCGAAACTTGCACCTACCTCAGAGAACCTAGTAGACTTAATTACAAAATGGGAAGAAGTTGGATAGTGTGTCCTGGGCAGCTTGACCCCCGGGGTGAAGAAATCCTGGCCTGGGCAGCTTGTCCCCGCCTAAGTGGTCTTTCGAAATTTGCACATACCAGAAAATCTGGTAGACTCAAGTCTGTGGTAAATATCAAATAGGAAAGTTTATTATAGTGATAAAACTTCTTTCGGAATAAAGGCTTCCAGGTTTTCTGGAGTCGATACCTGGGCCCCATATTTCCTCCCATCCACACAAAGTTATATTTTGGCAAATGAAATCAGTTGTCCCATGTTCTATTATAAAGATTTTTTAAATACCGTATTCGACCTAATTACCGCACTGTGCGCTTAGGTTTTTCAGAATTACTGGGAACACTCAGTTGTGGTAAAATATGAATCTACCTACTAAGGGTACACTATAAAAAATCAGAATAGGATTTATTTGATGATTATAATGCGATTTTTTCTGATTTTCTTTATAAAGGCATATGTTGTGAGTACTTATTTGAATTGCATCGACAAGTCGATACAATTCAAATGAGTACCCACAACATATGCCTTTATAAAGAAGTAAAGAAAATGTACATTGGCTGTAATCTGAAGACTACGGAATTTCTTGACTGTGCGCTTATAGGGGTATGTGCGGTAATTAGATCGAATACGGTAAGTGATTAAAATATTATTCTGAACTGCATTCTTTCAGATGTCTGTGATGGGCAGCTTACCAAGAAAACGATGGTAAATCACTTCAAAAAGACATTTTGTCACTGCAAATAATAAATCTCATATCAGAATTAATTAGAATAGTCATTTTATCTAATAATAATTATTTTCGCTGGAGGCAAGACTGGTGCCTGGTGCTTGGGAGTATTCGGGGCTGTTTCGGACAGGGAGTTGTAGACTGGGCACCTTGACCCTCACGCTAAAACTCTTGCAAACACAGCCCCTAAATTACACAAGGCAGATTAACTCAAGTATTCATATTATCTAAAATTATTTATTTCTGTTGGAAGTGAGACTTGTAGCTCTGGTTGTTCATGGGTATTTAGCAAAATAACGTGGCCTGGTTAACTTGGGCTCCATCCCAAAATCAGCTTAAATATACATTTTTAAAGGCGTGAATTTGATTAGCATATTTATTAGAACAGACATTTTTATTCCGTTATTTATCTTTCCTATAGGAAAGACTTGTGGTTCAGTGTGATCTGGGCTGGTAGCCAAGTCACATGGCCTTATTAGCTTGCCCATTACCTCTAAACCCTGGAAAACATCCCAAAATAATGTATCAATACTACCCAGAGGACTCCTGTAGCTTACTAAGTACAATTCGCTTCAGCCTGCTATTAATAATTTCATTTGATCTTAATTTGCCGAGTTTCCAAGGGTGGGGAGCAAGCTGCCCGGGCCAGGGTGTCTTCAGGCCCGGGGAGGGTAAGCTGCCCAGGCCACGGAATCTTACCCCTACCCCTTCCTATCAGAAGAAAACTAGGTATTAGTAAATATTGGAATTATTTAAAAAGACCTGTTCAATGGGAAATTCAATTAAAATGATAAATATCTATCTAGATCTGAACTGTGCCTGCAAGGTTTTATGAAAGTGAGAGGAATCTACTCAGGTCACAGTAGTTTGGACCCATTCATTACGAAAACACGCCTATTCAAATATATTGAAAATTTCACCGCCAAAAACTGAAAAATTTCAGATAAAAAACTCCGATATTTTTCATATTTCTGCTCAAAACATAGATTGTGCGGTTCTAACGAGTAACAAAATCTATGTTTTTGAGCAGAAATAAGAAAAATAATGTATGCCCCTGTAAACCCCAGTTTTACTATATAAAAGTGGGGTTTAAGGGGGTCAAAATTATATAGGCATGTTTTCGTGATGCTCTCTCTCTCTCTGTCTGTGTGAAAAAGTGCCTTCGAACGTGTGTAAAATACGCAAATTCAGATCGCCCTGCGCATGCACAAAGTATCATCCGGACTTTTGCTTTCAATTAATATATTCTGTAGTAACCAACGATTCTGTTAGCGGACAGCTGATGCGCAGGATGATCATGACCTTCGTTGTCCGCATATGTTCGAAGACACGTTTTCGATATTCAAGAATGCATAGGTTCTTCATGCTGACAACGAGGACTCTGATCAGACTGCGCGGATGCGCAGGCTGATTTGAGACTTCGTTGGGCGCACATGTCAGGAGGTCCGATTCCTCACGTTGCGACGCATTTGTTGTCTACGGATTTGTTATCATACCGGATAGGCAGCAATCCTAACAAGAAATGAAATCGACGAACGCGGAGTAATTTAATAAAAAAGAATAAAAAAAAAGAAAACATAAATAACGATCTTTTGGCAACCGAAAACAATTAATCCGCTTTCGTCGACTGTCATTTCGGCAGTCGAAAACGCCGGATTCCTAATTAGCCCTTGCCATGCTGAATAAATTAAGATGCCACACCTACTTCAAATTTTCAGCCAATCAGATTACTTGATCCAGGTTGTTGATACAAAACCAAATACCTATTGATAAACAGTGTAGATCCAGATCAGTTGGCTTCTTCAGAAGCCAACTTGATCTGGATCTACACTGTTTGCAAAGACAGGACATATCCGGGTTCAGCAGGATAATGGTTAATAAAGTTATCTGAGCGCGTGGACTGCCGCCTATCCTGTGTGATTACTATTTTCGCTATGGTTTGTTATGTGTCCTTTCTTCGGTAATTTCACTCCTAGATGTTTGCTGTCTATCTTTTCCCCGTAGAGACAAGGATATAAATACAAATATTTACAACATGTCTGAACCAAACAAGTTCCGTTACATATACCTTAATTTCCATAAATGTTGGGACATCTAACTTCTTACTATGTTTATCCTAAAATTCAAATTAGACCATTTAACTACATGTTGGTGTATCTAAAATTGATGGATGAGTGGCAGACAGTGGTATTCTGTGGCGTCTGATCAAGGCTACACTGTTTGCTCAATCATGCTTGTCCCAATACTTGTGATAAATATGTTATGCATGATAAGGTTATAAGCTCTAAAATCCTGTAGGATTTAAATGACACATCACGAAAACACGCCTATATAATTTTGACCCTCTTCAACCTCACTTTTATATAGTAAAACTGGGGTTTACCGGGGTATACATTATTTTCCTTATTTCTGCTCAAAAACATAGATTGTGGGTACTCGTTAGAACCGCCTCGGCGAGGCGGTTCTAACGAGTTCCAACAATCTGTGTTTTGAGCAGAAATATGAAAAATATCAGAGTTTTTTATCTGAAAATTTTCAGTTTTTGAAGGTGAAAATTTCTATATATTTGAATAGGCGAGTTTTCATAATGAACAAACAATGGTAAACCAACAAGAAAGAGCCACATCAACATGTTAGACTAAACATATATGACAAAATTTAAAACCCATACGGCAAAATTAAATCAAAGAAGAAATGTCTGGTACTCAAGGCGACGAATTAAATATTAAGCAAACACGCGAGAGAAATAAAACTATCAAACAAAATAATAAAAGAAAATTATCCTCACATACCGTAATAACCCTAACTATTGGGACAGAAAATCCAAACATTGTAGATCCTAAACGCGGCGTCTGATCAGGATCTGCACTGTTGCCTCTCCGTAAAACAGTTTTAGACACTTTAACTGGCAATAAAATGGGCGTGTTCAAATTTAAAGACAAGTAAGGTAAGGAGAATAGATGTCCCAACAGTTTGGATTAATACGGTATTACATATTTGACGTAAAATGATTTAAAAAAAATGGTTTTATCCAATATAGAGATAGGGAAGCCACATTTTAAGTTTTACGGCTCTGTCAACACAATTAAGGTCATATCGAGCTGGTCAGTTAACCTACTTACACTAGTACTTTTCCTGAGCAGGTTTAGTCCTGTGGTTAACCAGTGCATAAATCAGCGGGAGGGGGAGAATGACCGAAAGTTATGTGGCCGAGATTCCAACTTGCAATCAGCAACCAGACGCGTTACCTACTACGAGCTCGTATATTATGGAACCCGGCTTCACCTACTCACTTACAGAAACAACAGAAGAAATAATAGATACTGTAGAATATATCTTCGAACAAAGAACATCCTGATTAGACTCCGGATGCACAGGTCGATCTTGACCTTGTCTGTTCGTATATGGTATCCATTACGAAAACATGCCTATTCAAATATACTGAAAAATTTACCACAAAAAATGAACATTTTCGGATTATAAATTCTGATATCTTTTCATATTTCTGCTCAAAACATACATTGTGGGTACTCGTTAGAACCGCCTCGGTGAGGCGGTTCTAACGAGTACCCACAATCTATGTTTTAGAGCAGAAATAAGAAAAATAATATATACCCCTGTAAACCCCAGTTTTACTATATGAAAGTGGGGTTTAAGGGGGTCAAAATTATATAGGCATGTTTTCGTGATGCAGGCATTTTTTCATAAGCTCCACATCAAGTGGTAATAGATAACAGCAATTCGCCATGAAGCAATTTTCGCATTTCACACTTTATAACTTTACATTTCATAATTCCTTTAATAAATCTATTACAGTCGAACCTCAATAGCTCGAACCCGGATGGCTCGTTTACCATGGCTAATTCGAACTCCTTTTTGAGTCCCTCCAAAATTCTTCCGATAGCTCAAGAAAATAAATATATTGGAATTTTTTCTCTTAATTTATCATGAAATTGTATGTTGTGTGTACTCATTAGAATCGCCTCATTGAGGCGATTCTAATGAGTACACTCAACATACAATTATTGTGTAGAAAATTAAAAAAAAATCCCTAAATTATCGTTTTTCGTTTCCTGAGTTGGCGCCATGATTAACCCTCAGTGGCTCGCACTACCTATACCTCGAACAAATTTCAGTTGTCCCAAAGATTTTCGAGCCATTGAGTTTCGACTGTATATAATTACATTTGTGTAGCTCCGTGTTCCCAAATGATATATTTGGTTTGGAGTTGAACAGCCCAATAAACACTGTTTATGTCATGTCGAGCCGGTTAATTAACCTAACCACACTTTTGCTAAAATCGTTGAAACACTTCGTATGAACTACCATATAGTAAAAAGTCAAATTAGAGATACTGAACAGAAGTAGTCTAAATGTTGTTGTTGCATTTTTTTTGTGAGCGCTTTCACAACTTATGCTGATCTTCAGACAAACATATTGAAAACAACTATAAATGGCATTGTCTGCGCATGTCATATTCTTCGAAGATTGTCAGTATTTGAAAAATGCCACTAAGCGAAAGATAATGCCATAAATGGTGACGTTACGCAGAAACCACACATAACAAACGTTACGTAACGTTTAACGCTTAATATCATGCCGTTTTCCAGCACGCCAAGTAATAATGTTTCGCGTCTCTACCAAGCAAGCAAAAATATAGGACCCACATGGGCCCAAAATGGATATTTATATGGGTCCTATATAGGCAACCCATAAGGGACTCATGAGGGACTTGCAACACGGTTCCATTTGGACCCACATGGGCACAGCCATATGGGAACTATATGGGTCCAGTATGGGAAAAATCAAACCACATTTATCTTCCAGAAAAATAAACACAAACAAAACTTTTACACATTTTTACACAAATGATTATAAGTCCCTAGTCCCAGCCCATATGATGGACTGGTAAGGTCCCAACAGACAAGAGGCCTTAAAGATATAGGCGTCCTTATTAATAATTGGAAATGGTGTCCTCATGCGTATTTATATATACCTCAATTTTAAAAGCAATAGGGACATACGAGTTAAAATAAAAATATGACCATGAATCGACGTCCATGTCGGGAAAATAGTCAAGATAAATTTGATAGTCTAAGATACTTTCATTTTGTAATGAACAAACTATTATTTTTATTTTATTATTATCACTATTATTTGCATTTATGTCAAGAAATTTACTATTTTTTGATATTATGTTTAAATAGTGGTTCAGTTGTTCCCCTTAATACCCATTATTGAACCTATATGGGTCCCATATATAGTAATGAGAGGTCAACATTGGAACCATAGAGGTCGATGGAAACCATTTGGGCCCCAATTATGCATCTTGAAATCATCACTTTTCCATGATTATTTCAATTTAATCTCGGGGTCCCACATACTAGAATTTATTTTTATAGTTATCGAATTTTACCAATACGGGACCTGTATGGGTCTTATATGGGCAAAAAAAAAAAAAAAAAAAAAGCCTATATGGGGCCCATTTAGGACCCTAATGGGATAAATTCCCAGAATCTGCTCATATGGTTCCCATATATGTTTGTTGGTCGAATTCATCACGAAAACGTGCCTATATAATTTTGCCCCCCTTATACCTCACTTTTATACAGTAAAACTGGGGTTTACGGGGGTATACATTATTTTTCTTATTTCTGCTCAAAACATAGAGTATGGGTACTCATAAGAACCGCCTCGTCGAGGCGGTTCTAACGAGTACCACAATCTATGTTTTGAGCAGGAACATGAAAAATATCAGAATTTTTTTATCTGAATTTTTTTCATCTTTTGATGGTAAAATTTTCAGTATATTTGAATAGGCATGTTATCGTAATGTGTACCAATATGGGACCTATATGAGTCTTACATGGGCAAACAAAAAAGCCTAGATTCTGCCCATATGGGTCCCATATATATACATGTTTGCTGGGTACAGAGTTTGTCCGCGGGAATAGCGATTTCAAGTCTACTGAATTCGGTCGAGTCTCACTCGACCTCCGAGTAAGGTTCATACGAATGCAGTATCCATCTCAGTCCCAAAGCAAGATCCCCATAAAGCGTATTTGAACATTTTAAGAATATTTCGTAAGGCTATAATTAAATGTATCAAGTTAGGTCGACAAATACAACAATAAGCCAGTTGTAAGTTCCGAGTGCGCATCCGCGACATCGATATCATAGACCGATGACCATGTCAAAGGTCAAATGATATAAAAAATGTACTATATCCCAGCAGGCACACAACAGCAAAATGACGTCGTATCAACGTCGATGCGACGAGATCACGTCGCATCGACGTTTATACGACGTCATTTTAACGTTGTGTGCCCACTGGGATCCGTATTGGTTACTATGTGTTAACTCAAATTGGTATGTTTGTTTAAAAAATCCATTCTTGTGGACTTGTTTTGATTGTTCCCCTTGGAAATTTAAAAGTCATCTATTTAAAATGTTCTGCCATGTTACATGCTCAAATAGAAACTATTTATAATTTAGAAGAAAACATATCAATACATCTAAACTAGTGACTAAAGAACTCTTACATTTGGCCCAAAACAGAGAGAAAAACATGAAAAACATATTTTTTAAGAAACGTCTTTTAGGCACCCTTAATTAAATATAAATACGTGCTACATATATTAAATAAGTTTATGTGTCTTAGTTTCCTGGTAGCATAAAAAACTCTGAATCCCTCCCAAAGAAAAGAAGAAACAAAAAAAACTCACTTGGGCTGGTAGGCCTGGTGCACTTGATTTTCAAGTGGGATATCGTGGGTTAGAATCCCGCTCCGTTCAATACAATTTTCAGACCATTAGTACGCCTAGCTCATACTCGACGTGCCCCGGGTTGAGTATACAGAGGACAGGGAGGCGCTTGGTGACAGACAGCGGCACCAAACGTGCATGGGTGATTCATGAAAGCAAAGCTGTACAAATTTATGTACATAACAATCGCCGCTACCTCTATGTGCCTCGGGTGCCTGGTAGCGTTAAAAATCCGCACAACAACATGCAATTTATCTTAGCTGGGTGGCCTAGTATCTTTACACTCGACTTTCATGCGGGATATCGTGGGTTCGAATCCCGAAGGGATCGGGACAACTTTCAGACTCGACGTGCCCTGAATTGAGTATAAAGTGGACAGGGGGCGATTGGCAACTGTAAAAAAAATTCAGTGATACCAGCTCAGTATCTATGTAAGACAGTCAAGACTAGGCTCAGAGACATGCAAAACTCCTGGATGAGCAGAAAGACTGCTGAAATCCAGTGTGAAGAACTTCAAACAGTTTATGGTCCCCAGAGCTCAGGAACCACCCCACTCCTTAAAGCAGATGGAACTAGTCTTCTGACTGACAAAGAAGCTATCTTGAAAAGATGGGCTGAACGCTTTGATGGTGTCCTTAATCGGCCATCATCTATCAATGATGAAACTATTAACAGACTACCACAGGTGGAATATAATACGCTGCTTGATGAGTTCCTAACCGTCTCTGAAACAGTGAAAGCAATAAAACTCCTGCCATCTGGTAAGGCTCCAGGATCAGATGCAATACCTGCAGAGATCTTCACAGCAGGAGATCCTCCAGTTGCAGAGAAACTGACAGTTATTTCACATTATTTGGAGAAAAGAAGCCATCCCTCAAGAATTCAAGGATGTAACAATTATCCACCTATTCAAGCGGAAAGGGAATCCTCAAGTGTGTGACAATCATTGGGGCATCTCTTTATTGTCAATTGCTAGGAAGATCCTCGGAAGAGTCCTACAGAACCGATTGAATGAACACCTTGAACAGTTAGCCCAGTCAGCATTCTACGTAAATCTATATCGGGCCGTCATCGGCCCGTCAGGGTAGCTGACGGGCCGATGACGGCCCGATGTAGATTTACGTAGAATGCTAGCTGGGAGGGTTTCTACCAGAAAGCAATGTGGATTTAGGAAGGATAGAGGAACAATTGATATTATCTTCACGACAGCTTGAAGACAGCTTCAAGAGAAATGCCAGGAACATAATGTGGACCTATACATGACCTTTGACGACCTTACCAAAGCATTTGATAGTCAGTCGTAACGGATTATGGCAAAGTTTGGCTTCATAGCAATGATGCGGCAGTTCCACGATGGTATACTTGCAAGGGTCCAAAATGACGGCCAGTTTTCTGATTCATTCCCTGTGACACATGGATTTAAACAAGGCTGTATGTTAGCTTCAACACTGTTCAACATGATGTTTTCTGCCATGTTAACAGATGCTTTCCAGGATGGTGACAAAGATGTCGTTTTGATGGGGAGCTTTTCAACCTAAGAAGGTTGCAAGCTAAATCCAAGGTGCCGACAGAGGTGCTAGATGAGTTCCTCTTTGCTGATGACATGGCAAACGGTGCTCCAACAGAAGAGAATGTGTGGATTAAGTATCTGATTCACGTGACAGCTATAATCTCACAATCAGCATCAAAAAGACTGAGGTGGTACATCAGCCAGCACCTGGAAAGCCTTACAAGGAACCTACCATCACAGTGAAAGATCAACGATTGCAAGTGGTAGACAAGTTCACCTACCTTGGAAGCATAATGTCTAGAGTTGTGCACGTTGCTGATGAAGTCAATGCCAGGGTTGCCAAAGCTAGTGTAACATTTGGCTGACTACGTGGAAGTATTTGGGATCGAAGTGGAATCAGACTTGAAAGCTGAAAGTCTACAGATCTCTTGTGCTGCCAACACTGTCATAAGCATGTGAAAATTGGACAGTTTACCAACAGCATGCCAAAAGACTAAACAAAAAGGTAAGAGAAAAGCCTAGGAAGTGCCACAATCACAAGCCGCAGCCCTTCTCAGACACCAAGAGGAAGAGGAAACAGACAAAACCAAACAAGCGCTAAGCCTTACAAGCTGTCTTAGAAAACTTTTAAAGATCAAGTAGCAAGACAGGATTCCAGACACAGATGTCCTGTAAAGGGCAGGGATGCAGAGTGACCATATTCTTCTGAAATTGGCACAATTAAGATGGACGGGTCATGTTACAAGAATCCTGATGAACGTTTGCCGAAGACAATCCTCTATGGAGAACAAGTGGGAAAAAGCTCCCAGGGTAGTCAGAAGAAGCGATACAAGGACACCCGCAAAGCCTCCCTTCACTGCCATAGGCGATAAAATAGGCTTTTGCAAACAGCATAGAGCCAGATGAGACGGCTCATAATCTGGATCTACGCTGTTTGACATTCAGTCTTCCAGCTTTACATATAAACTTCTTTCCAAGCGATAGCTTGTTTTAAAGAAAAAAACAGACAACAAATGTCTGAAATTTGGCACCGAAAGAGTTAAAGATTTCAACATACCAACAGAGTCGTGGGAACAGATTGCACAGGATCGAGCAAAGTGGCGAGGCCTCATAAGAAGGGGTGCTAGTGAGTACGAAGAAAATAGAATCAGCGAAGCCGAGCAGAAACGTGCTCAGCGGAAAGCCACAGCTAAGTCATCACCAACAGAGCTTTCTTCCTCAGACCTCTCTTGTTCTATCTGCAACAGGCAGTTTAGAACTAAGATTGATCTCATCCAGTCATCTTAGAACACACAAACTATAACATTTCACGCATTTGATTAAGATTGGTCATTGTCAGTAATGACAGACGAACGAACGAACGAACGAACGTCACAACAGGACAGCAGACATATTACAATAGGATTTAGATAATCTTGCTCAGTTGGAAGTCGATTGACAAATGAAATAATCTAAATTGTCTAAATGTCATCGCATGAGAGTGGCACTGCAAAATCACACAAAACAAAGCGAATGTGAATAAATCTTACACAATCAAACTTTCGGAACAAGTTCAGTCCGCCAAATATCTAGGTATTACTAGCAAGAGCGGATCCAGAGAGGTTCGGGGAACTCTTTGACTAAAATTTCATTCTCATGCGACATTTTGGATGATAAATTTTGGATATTGTATTAACCCAGTACACCTTACTCTTTATCTTGTACTTCTAATAATATTCAGAAGTCCATGTTCCAAGATGGCATTCTAACGTTGGGCCAACGTTGAATAATTGTCGACCATTTCGTTGGCCCAACGTAGACATTCAACGTTGGCCCAACGTAAGTTTGCTCGTTGGGTCATCGTTGGGCCAACGTGTAGGCATTACGTTGGGCCAACGTATGTCAATGATTGTTACAACGTTTGGCCAACGTTAGCCCTGCATAATTTTAACGTTGGGCAAACGTAGAAATTATGTATGATGCCAACCCATTTTTTGCCAGTGAAAAGGGGCTGTTCCGACAGCAAATTAACAGGTGAGTATAATTATATATTCGTTTCTAATTTAGGCAGCAATAATGAATTGCATGAGGCGGATTTGAACGCCTCTTATTACTGCGCAGTTATGCTGGCCTGAATCTTTGCTGGGTGCACATGTGACATTGTAGGTTTGCTGTGCTCTGGCTCCGGCTCACTTGTAAGTTTGACATTCTTACATCACAATACTATACCCAGTCAGCATTCTACGTAAATCTATATCAGGCCGTCATCGGCCCGTCAGGGTAGCTAACGGCCCGATGTAGATTTACGTAGAATGCTAGCTGGGTAGTTTATTATTGTAAAACAGTATTTCACTAAAAAGCTGTGGTTTTATATTTTTTTTTTTTTTTTTTTTTTGTAAACTGACATTTTTTTTACCTCTCCTGAGTCCTCTAGGAGGAGTCAGATCAGGGTCCATACTGTTTTCCGTGAGCGTGTTTTGGACCTGTTACTCTAGTAAAACAATGTTTGTGCTGTAAGACTGTCAAAATCACAAATGAGCTAGAGCACAGCAAAACCTACAATGTCACATAAGCAACCAACAAAGACTCAGATCAGCCTGCACGATAAGAGGCTTTCATATCCGCCGCATGCAGTTCATTATTTTTGCCTATTATAAAATATATAATATACTCACATGTTTAAAAATCTGATTCCTCCTTGTTTAAACATCACGAAAACCTACCTATATAATTTTGACCCCCTTAAACCCCAGTTTTATATAGTAAAACTGGGGTTTACAGGGGTATACATTATTTTTGTTATTTCTGCTCAAAAACATAGATTGTGGGTACTCGTTAGAACCGCCTCGCCGAGGCGGTTCTAACGAGTACCCACAATCTATGTTTTGAACAAAAATATGAAAAATATCAGAATTTTTTTTCTGAAAAATTGCCATTTTTTGGTGGTAAAATTTTCAAAATATTTGAATAGGCGTGTTTTTGTAATGTCACATCTTGAGGCCTTCATTGGTGCATTGAATCAGAGAGTCAGAACTCAAATGGTATAAAGGCTAGTTTTATGAGTCGTCTAAAGTGTTATAAAACCTTTGATAGATGGTACCAATAATGAACAAGATTACTCCAAGGTATTGGATTACAAAAATAATATAACAAGTTTTATTGGTCACCTTCGCGCTGGACGAGGAAGCCAGTAATAAAGATTACTTCCTGCTGTGTTGTGCTTTATGCAACAGCATATGGTACATTAATATGCTAATTAAATTGGTATCATGTATTAACTGGCCTGCAATTTGTTTGATAAAAGATTTTACTACATATTTTTTATGATACAAATACATGTATATACATCTTATTCTTTTCTCCAACGAATTCAATAAATTCAGTCATACATGAGCACTCATATAAGATCCTCTGTGTATTCCTGTTAGGTCAACGTTAGCACACCGTTTATTCAACGTTTAACTCTTCTTTTTTTTTCCTAAATTGTTAACAAATATATAATATTCTCACATGTTTAAAACTCTTGTTTAAATCACCTCTTCAGGCCTTCATTGGTGCATTTAATCAGAGAGTCAGAACTCAAATGGTATAAAGGCTAGTTTTATGAGTCGTCTAAAGTGTTATAAAACCTTTGGTAGATGGTATCAATAATGAACAAGATTACTCCAAGATATTGGATTACAAATTAATATAGCAAGTTTTATTGGTCAACTTGGCGCTGGACCAGGAAGCTGGTAATAAAGATGACTTCCTGCTGTGTTGTGCTTTATGCAACAGCATATGGTACATTAATATGCTAATTAAATTGGTATCGTGTATTAACTGGCCTGCAATTTGTTTGATAAAAGATTTTTTTGCATATTTTTTATGATACAAATACATGTATATACATCTTATTCTTTTCTCCAACGAATTTAATAAATTCAGTAATACATCAGCACTCATATAAGATCCTCTATGTATTTCTGTTGGGCCAACGTTGGCACACCGTTTATCCAACGTTTAATTCTTTGGATTTACAGCATAGTTATTGATCCACGCCACCAACTTAATTTGGATTTAAAACATGGAAGTCAAATTATGCATACCGGTTGATATATAAAATCACATTTGGCAACATTTTTGTCACTTTAGCAGAATCAGCAATTAACAAATTGATGACGTTGGCCCAACGTTGGCCCACCATTATACAAAGGAGTGCATGATTTGCATATTTTGGTAACGTTGGAGCAATCTTACACCACATATCAAATAAAACTGTTTATTTCAGTATTTTGCATAACGTTGGCCCATTATTGTGCCAACTATGACATTATTTTACTGACTTTAAAATAATTCATTAAATTGATATCATGGTTGGCCCAACGTTGGGCCAGCATTGGACAGCCAACGGATAACCATCAGCCAACGATACAACCCAATGCCAACGTTGGGCCAATGTTGTCATGCTATCTGGGTTACTACCTATGAATGTGTCTAAAATTGCTAAACGAGTAGCAAACCGTGTAGACCCTGATCAGACCTGTCTGCCCAAGCACCTAGGGTAAGTGCGGTAGTAACCCCTACAAAAATTTTGAACCCATATGAAATAATAGCAAACACATGGAGTGTTTGCATTAATGTAGAGAGATGATAAACATACTTAGGCACCCAAATCTCGAGTGGAGTCTCGTAGCAAACTTCGTTTTTTCTCGTTCGCTATCTTTAAATTTGCATCACGGTTAGCAGACCAATAAATCATCACGAAAACACGCCTATATAATTTTGACCCCCTTAAACCCCACCTTTATATAGTAAAACTGGGGTTTACAGGGGTATACATAATTTTTCTTATTTTGCTAAAAAAAACATAGATTGTGGGTACTCGTTAGAACCGCCTCGCCGAGGCGGTTCTAACGAGTACCGCAATCTATGCTTTGAGCAGGAATGTGGAAAATATCAAAAAATTTTTATCTGAAAATTTTCCGTTTTTGGTTGTAAAATTTTCAATATATTTGAATAGGCATGTTCTCGTAATGAATAAATAAACCACAAATGAGAAATAACCATTGATAAATCTGTTTAAAATTCCTTTTGGACAAAAAAAATATAAGCTCTGATGAATTTAAACAAAAACTACAAAAAAAAAAAAAAAAAAATGCAAATGAAAAAAAATTACCGAACAGATCACGTGATCTCAACTGACCCCGGCGCATGAGGCCAATTTTATTTGTAAACAAACTGCTGTCAAATCTTATACACATGAGAAAAAAATAATTGGCTGTGTGTGTTTGCATCAAAGGCAGTGCCTTTGTTTCATATTATCCTGCCCTGTTTAGAGCTACAAAAAAACTTGGTTTTCTCCGCCAGAACCCTTCTCTTGTTCTTATAGAGAAACCAAGGTTCCAGGATAGACGGATGATGGGTGGATGGATGGGCGAGTGGATGGGTGGGTGGATGGATGGGTGGATGGGCAGGCGGACAGACCGGCAAGCAGACAGACAGACAGACAGACAGACAGATAGATAGATAGATAGATAGATAGATAGATAGATAGATAGATAGATAGATAGATAGATAGATAGATAGGTAGGTAGGTAGGTAGGTAGGTAGGTAGGTAGGTAGGTAGGTAGGTAGGTAGGTAGATAGATAGATAGATAGATAGATAGATAGACAGACAGACAGACAGACAGACAGACAGACAGACAGACAGACAGACAGACAGACAGACAGACAGACAGACAGACAGATAGATAGATAGATAGATAGATAGATAGATAGATAGATAGATAGATAGATAGATAGATAGATAGGCGGGCGGGCGGGCGGGCGGGCGGGCGGGCGGGCGGGCGGACGGACGGACGGACAGACAGACAGACAGACATAGATAGATAGATAGATAGATAGATAGATAGATAGATAGATAGATAGATAGATAGATAGATAGATAGATAGATAGATAGATAGGACCATTCCCAATTTGAACTGGTTTGCATCTTACTGTAATTGCTGCAGATACCCCTCATTTATCTTCGAATATCAGATATGCGCGCGCGAGCGTTTGTGCGTGTGTTCTTTTTAAATGCTAAATTTAGCCGCAGACCCTAAAACTTGGTATCCCAAGCCCATATGGGTATTTTTCCGGCAAATAAAATGAAAATAGGCGTTAATGAAAACGGGCATATTGTTTTCTTTTTAGAGGACGCTACCTTAAACAGGCTGTGCTATTAAAGAGAAACGCTACCTTAACAATATCGGTGACCGTTTAATTTTTGGTCAAACAAATTATCCACGCAAAAACTGATGACGTCAATCAAAGCTGTGGTTCACGAGAGAATTTCTCGCAGGAAGTGAAGAAAAAGTCGAATATTTGCAGAAGACCTTACAAAGAAAATGCAAAAATTACCTTATTATTCAATACAGCTTAATATTGAGTAAACCCAGTCGAAACCATTATTGTCGAGGCACTATGTGCAATTAAATTTAAGGGGCGACACTTATTCCTAGACTTTATGAAGCGTAACATATTCCACTAAAAAAACTGCAAATGAATGAATAACCGTTTTGAAAGTAACACAGCGTGTAAATGAACATTTATGTAGGTTCACTAGTTAGTTTCCTTTGAATTGCATTAATGCTGTATGAATCTTATTCTATCCACAAACAATATGAATTAGTATGTAGCAATTAAAAGTTGACTTGTTCTAGGCGATTACGTATTCATTCGTCTGAAAAGTTGAAATACAGCTGAAAGATGGCAGAGTAGGACAGAGATGGAAGTGGACCCACCGACTGCTGCAACCATCAGCTCCACTCCTGTCCACAGTCATGGCATAGCTCCATACAGTAGCAGAGACTTAGAAAGTGCCACAAATGGTACTACAGACACGACAGGTACAGGGATGCTGAAGCGGTCAAACAGTGCTCCAATGATTAATGTCTTAGTGTCCAGCACCAGCACTGAAACCAGGTAGTAAATATTTTTTGTTGTTTTTTTTTTTTTTTTTCTCTCTATATACTGTGACACCTAGGGGGGGTTCGGGTGGTGCAAAGGTGTTGTGTATCTTACGCCACCCGGTCGACCAACTGATACGGGCTTACACTTAGGCAAGGCCTGCTATCCTTGTAGCAGGTAAAGGTAGAATGGGCATGGGCATGTTTTTATTTCTTCTGTTTCTTCACTTTCATTCCTGTTCCTCTTTTTTTCCTGTTTCTTTCTTTCCTGGTTCTTTCATCTCCTCTACCTTTTCTATTTCTTTTCTCCCTTTCTCTGGGAGATGACACTAAATGACTCACAAGGGTTGATGTGTCGTTAAGCCCCAACACAATCAATCAACACTGTGTTGCCCTCATTTTCTGAGTATTATCCTCAGGTCTTCCTGGGTAGAAACCAGTGCAAAGCAGTATGGTTGAAATGTCTTGCTCAAATACGCAACATTTGGTTCTTGCTGCAGTCCAACCTGCTATCTAGCTTACTCACGATCTTGAATCTGATGCTTTTATAATACTACTTCACCACAGGGCTCCACAATTGTTTGTTATATGTTTATTTTTTTTTCTTGCACATTGCTTTTTTTTGTTCTTCACAGCTTGTTTATGTACTTCAACCACCATTACTTAAGATGGAAGTTGACCTAGGTAGCAGGGCTCAAAGAGACTGATGAACATTCAGACACATTAACAGAATTCTCTAATCTTGGATTTTGGCAGTTCCATTTTGTTATATAAGAACCATTTAGGATTGAAATGTTTATCTAATTTCAAGAAAAAGGTTCATAATCATATCTCCCTGAAATATAACGACTTTGGAGACTTATATTGCATTTCAGGTATCAATAAGGTCTCCCATACCTCTATGCATAAATTGGGGGAATAATTTGATGATATATTGAACCACTATTGTGTTGTTGATAAATCTTTTAACACAAGAGTGAAGAATGTATTGTATCAGTGCTCCAGCTAGGATTTGCGGGCAGAGGGGTGCCAGGTAGGGCAATTTTTGCGTGGTCATACAAGAATGAGGGCACCATGTGTAATAAGATGTGCTTAGTATCAATTCATGTTACAAAATATAGCCCCATTCCACAATAAATACTTCAAAAATAGAGTTCACATAAAACTGACCTTTAAACATTGATAACTTTTTTAATTTTGGTCCCATGTTTTCACCAAAATGTAGGGTTTTATGTCTGGAGTTGGAATAAGACAAAGGGCAGAGGGGAAGCAGGAGAGGGCAAGAGGGAAGGCCCGCCCCTTCATATAGGGCTACCTGGAGCACTGTATATGCCTTTTTGTTCGCAAAAAAAAATTAGCCATATTTAGAATAACTGTGGATCTGGAATTGATCTTTTGCATGAAAATTATGAGATAACAGCCATATTACGTGTGATCCAAATGTGGATTTTAAGGCTCTAGATCTCTTACTCTTTCACAGACAGGAAAAGTTACGACGTGGAAACACTCACACACATGTACATTTGATTTGCATTTTTCATCATTTCTTTACTTTTTATTTAGGAAATCAGTTATTAAAGTCACTGTTATTCTATTTTCACCTAAATATATTGACAAAAGACTGGCTTTATGGTGCATAAATCAAATATTACAATTGTTTTTGCCATGCTTCAGAATTTGTAGAGGAACAGATCCTGTGTGATCTTGCATAAACGACATTTTTCTGGCACAGGCTATGTTGTAATCTGTTTGCACCGGATCCTGGGCAATTCTGTCCTGAATATGTTCTCTATTTCTATTGAACCAACATCATTAAGTTGTTTGTTAGTGACCGACCATTTGGTTTTCTTGGGTGGTGTGGGAGGAGGAGTGAGATTTTTTTCCACAGCCTGAAAGCCAGAATATTTTTTTTTTCAGACAAAGCTGAAACAAAATATTTTTTTTCAAATGAGTGAGTGAGTATGATGTGCGGTAAAATCTATCAAGTATTATACATGTACAGGTCTCTGTTTGACCACTAGTATATCAAACTTTACAATATTTCCTTACCAAAATGGTGTCTTGTATGATAGAGAAATACCATTTTACAGCTGTTCTGATCATTATGTCATAACCATGTCAAAATGCATCCTTTGAAAAAATTCACTAGCAATGACTTCGCACTGCATTGCATCATTATTTTAATAAACAAACACTTTGATTTCTTTAGAATTCCGTGCACTTCTAAACTAAGAACTAACCTTTTCCGTTTTCTCCTACCTCGTGTTGGAAAATGATCGCTATTGGACAATAACATCAAATTTCAGCATAATGCGCCTTTACATCACACAGACTCTGTAACAGGTGATTTGATCACTTAGGCCCCGTAATGGTTACCCACTGTGCTTAATCAAACCATTAATTTTTTTATAGGCGTCAATTTTAGAATGTTGTCTACTAATTATACCCCCGGCATACGAAGTATGCAGAAGGGGTATATAGTTTTCGTCTGTTCCGTTAGTCCATTCGCCTGTCCGTCCTTCCATCCGTCCGGATGTGATTTTATACCAAGTTTTACTTAGAAGTTTTTTGATTACTTACATCTCTGCAGCCATTGATTAAAAACTTTTCATATTTGGTATGGGGTACCTGGGAGGGTTCTCTTCCATTCTACATCAATGAACCCCTGGGTCATGCCCCAGGGAGGGGCTAGAGGTCAAAATCTAGGACACCCCAATAAAGTAGTATATTGCAGTTTGTTTATACAAACAACCTTTTATTAAAGAAGGATGTTTATCACACGTGTTCATCACAGCCACATTCAGTGTAATAAGGTCAAGGTCATTGTGACCTTATTTTCATGCTTCAGTGATTTTGACATATATTTTGAACTATTTCATGGATTAATGCCTCAGTAAAGTAGTATGTTGCAGTTTGTTTATACAAACAACTTCTTAAAGAAGGATGGGCATCAGACATGTCTATCACATCAACATTCAGTGTAATAAGTTCAAGGTCATTGTGATCATATTTTCATGCTCCAGCGATTTTGCCTTATATCTTGAAGACTACTTCATGGATTAATGTGATACTTGGAATATTGGTTCTGTGTGACACCAGGATTGACAGTGTAACAAATGTAGGTCACCTTGACCTATATTTCATGGTCTAGTAATTTTGCCTCATACATGTATCTTGAATGTTAATTGATGTACATGTGTGAACATCATTATTTGGGATGATGAATTAGTATGATCCAACAGTTGACCTAAAGGTAAATGTAGGTCACTGTGACCTATATTTTATAGTCCAGTGATTTTATGTTACATCTTGAAGACAATTTGATGTATTACTATTTTGGGATTATGTGACCTATATTTCATAGCCCCATGGTTTTATCTTACATATATATCTCCCACTGTTTAATACTTAAACATATTTACATATAAAGACACAGTGTGACCCAAACTTTCACCTCAAAGTAAATATAAATCGGTATGACCTATATTTCATGGTCTAGTGATTTTGCTTAGTATCTTTTAGATTATTTAATGGATTAACATCATAGTTGGTATAATGCATCAGTGTGACCATCAGATTAAGTTCTTAAGTATATGTAGGTCAGTGACCTATATTTACCTATATTTTATGGCCCAGCAACTTTGCTTCATCATCATGTCTTAAAGACTATTTATTCCAGGGAAGTTGTTCTTGGAATGATAGATCAGTGACATTGTAAACTATAGCTTGCCTTATATCATTGTCATTAACTTTAAATATTTTATAATTGAGAAATGGCACCGGCCGGGGGTATTCGTGACCCTCTGGGCACTTGCTCTAGTTTTGCTTAGCCCTATAACCCTATATTCTGCTGAACCCGGATATGCTCCGCATTTGCAAACGGTGTAGATCCAGATCAGTTGGCTTCTGAAGAAGGCAACTGATCTGGATCTGCACTGTTTGTCATTCAGTATTTGAATTTGTATCAATAAACTGGATCAAGTAATCTGATCGGCTAAACAGTTAGAAGTGAGCATGGCATCTTAATTTATTCAGCATGGCAAGGGTCAAGGGTAAACATGAAATCTGAACTCCTATACATAGCTCCAGAAAGGGTGCTTTATTCAACTAAAACAATATCAATAGTTTTCTTCCTCCACAAAAAAAATTGTTGTGAGTACTTGTTAGAAGTGCCTCGGCATACTCACAATATACTTTTTGTGAAGAAATGAGAAACCTATTTACGTAATACCCTCTTTTATCTGGAGCTATGCTTGCAAATGATTTTTTGTTACCCTGCCAAACGATAGTGGCGGCGTACTATGGTTTCACATTGGACGTTTGGTCGTCGTTTCTGGACGATAACTTGAGTAAATGTCAATGGATTGTTCATTGATATATTTTGGAGATCTAGTTTGGGATTGCTAATGGGCAAATTTTGTCAAGTTTTGACAGAGTTATCTGCCAGCCACACGTCCGTATTTTTGTTTCCGAACGGTAACTTGAGTAAATATCAATGGATTTTCACCAAACTTGGTATGTGCATTGATATTGTGCAGATCTGGTAGGGGATTGCTAATGAGCAAATTTCATCAATTTTTGACAGTTATCGGCATGTCACACATCCGTATTTTTGTTTCTGGGCGATAACAAGTAACTTTCAATGGATTTCCACCAAACTTGGTATGTGCATTGATATTGTGGTGAACTGATTTAGGATTGCTAATGGGCAAATTTTGTCAATTTTTGACAGTTATCTGCCCACCTGCGATAGTGGCGAGGTATTATCATTTCACGTTATTATTTTTTATTGTAGCCCATCAGTAACGTCTATGATACATGTTGATGCTGAGCCAACAAGAACAAGAAGATACAGTTCCAGTTCTACAAGTCTGCATTCAACTGTAAGCCTCTTTATGTCCCAAACCATATAAAAGGGCTGTGCCTGACTTATCCAATGCCTTTTTTCCCTGAGGACAAGTAAAAAAAAAATCAGTTTACTTGTCCTGGGACAAGCACTTCACATTACGAAAACATTCCTTTATAATTTTGATCCCCTTAAACTCCACTTTTATATAGTAAAACTGGGGTTTACAGGGGTATACATAATTTTTTTTATTTCTGCTCAAAAACATAGTTTGTGGGTACTCCTTAGAACCGCCTTGGCAAGGTGGTTCTAATGAGTACCCACAATCTATGTTTTTAGCAGAAATATGAAAAACATCAGTTTTTTATCTGAAAATTTTCAGTTTGTGGAGGTGAAATTTTCTGTATATTTGAATAGGCATGTTTTCGTTATGATAGCTCTAGCTAAGAAGAGTATCCAGATTATGAGATAATTTTTTATTTCTCGAAGAAAACATGCTTCCTTATTTCTGGAAGAAAACATATGTTGTGGGTACTCATTAGAAGAAGTGCCTTGGTGAGGCTCTCCTAATGAGTAACCACATCATATGTTTTCATCGAGAAATAGGGAAAATACCAGTTTTCAGGCAAGTAAATTTTGGTTGGACAAGTAGAGTTTGACCATTTACTTGACAACGGGCAAGTGATAAAATTTGATGATTCCACAACCCTGGTTATCAGGAATATATCATAGCAACAGATAAGACACTTTTTGCATCTGAAAAATGCTGATATCTTTCTTATTTCTCTACAAAAATATATGTTGTGGGTACTCATTAGAAGTGCCTTGCCGAGGCGCTTCTAATGAGTACCCACAACATATGTTTTTGTAGAGAAATAAGAAATATATTATGTGGATACTCCCTCTTATCTGTAGCTACGATATATTCTTCTAATTTCTGCATGAAAACATATGGGTACTCATCAGAAGCGCCTCACTAGGGCACTTCTAATGAGTACCACAAGATATGTTTTCATGCAGAGATAAGAAAAATATCAACACTTTTTGGTTAAAAAGTTACGCACCAAATATGAAAAAGTTGAGGGAAGCATATTACTTTTGCTTAATTTAAAAAATAAAATAAAGTTTGTTCTTTTGTCACTTTTTATACCCCGTCACATGATAGTGGTGGGGTATTATGGTTTCACGTTGGAAGTCGGTGTGTCTGTCGGTCTGTCCAAGCCTACATTTAGGGTTATGGGGGTTCAATTTTGTAAACATATTATGCTTTATTCCCTTAAGATACATGATTAACCTTTGGGTTAGGGAGCTTATAGCCCTTAAAACTCTATGGAAATTTACAATTGGACGTAGCCCCTGAACCCAAATTGTTTAAGGGGGTGGTTGGGTGGTGCGAAGGTGTCGTGTAGCTTACATCACCGGGGCGTCCAACTGATATTGGCTTACAGTTGGGCAAGACCTGCTACCCTTGTAGCAGGTAAGGGTAGAGGGGGAGTGTTTTTATTTCTTCTGTTTCCTCACTTTCATTCCTGTTCCCCTTTCTTCCCTGTCCTTCTCTTCCTTCTCCTCTACTATCTATTCTATCTCTTTTCTCCCTTTTTCTGGGAGACGACACAAAATGACCCACAAGGGTTGACGTGTCGTTAAACCCCAACTCAATCAAAAACCAAATTGTTTAAACGTCCGTTCGTCCATCAGTTGTACCTCTGTCAGTCCGGTTTTCGTTTCGGGATGATGACTTGAGTAAACATCAATGTATTTTCACCAAACTTGGTATGTGCATTGATATTATGGAGATCTGGTTTGGGATTGCTAATGGACAAATTTTGTCAAATTTTACAGAGTTATCTGCCCGCGACACGATAATGGCAGGGTATTATATTTTAACATTTTTATTACCTTATGTACAAGATGTCTCAGTATTGGAACAAGGGTTATGATAAATGGCAGACATATAGAGGCTGAGGAGTAGGTCATATGATGAACTTTTGAAAACAGAGTAATTTTGTGGGAGTTCTGCGCTTTTACAAGTTAAGCATTTTGTAGGAACAAGCTTATAGTTGGGACGTAGTATTTTACAAACACACATTTCTAGTTCCAGATTTATTTCAAAATTCATTAAAGTTTGTAACATATTTACTCTGTTGTGTATGTTTTGTATACATGTACATGTAGTTTATCAGACATAGCTCTTGATAAGGCGCTTTTTTCAACCAAAAAATATTTATATTTTTCTTATTTCTCAACAAAAACATATGTTGTTGGTACTCATTAGAAGTGCCTCGCCGAGGCGCTTCTAATGAGTACCTACAACATATGTTTATTTTGAGAAATAAGAAAACTATTTACCTGATACCCACTCTTATCTAGACCTATGTCAGAAATACATTGTGCTAACATACATGTACCTATGTGCATGCATTTAATGAATACTCCTTAACTAATTCCCTGCTAGTGGCAACTTTTGTCGTCTGCTGATAACCTTTGCAAACAGTTTGAACCCAGATCAGGCCCGACAAAATGTTGGGGCTGATCTGGATCCAAACTGCATGACACTCTGAGGGTATTCCTGAAAGATATTTTTTGAAAAAGTTAGTTTTAAAAAAAAAAAAAATCCACAGACAACCCAAAAGCATGCAAAATTACCCAGCATGCAAAGAGTTAACCCTGGTCCTTGATATTAAGGCTGGCACAGTTAATCGATCGATAAATTCCACAAAAATGATTATCCTTACAGATTTGCTAATAATCATTTGATTTTGGTGTCTGTTACTTTACCATATTTACCCTTAGCATTCAGACACCTCAACTCTTTACCATATTTATCAAAAAATTGGAACAAGAAGAATTTATTACCCAGTGTTGTGTCTAAATTAGCATAATGAGTGGCAAACAATGTAGACCCTGACGAGACACCATGTTTGCAGCGTCCCATCAGGGTCTACACTGTTTGCTCAGGCCTGTCTGACGAAATACATACAATAAAGTATAACAACTGGTAAGAGTCGTGCTCACAGGTAAAATTACAACCAAATTTTCAGTGATTACTAATTGATTATCGATCACAATGGCAGGACTGATAATCGATTATCTTTTCAGCTCTGATTAGCCGGTCTTACTGGATATGCCTCATTATCTGCAGCCTAATCCTTTCTGATCAGTGTGTTCTAATTGAAATTGTATTGTAAAGGTCCTAAAACCTAAACCATTCATCCACCAGAACGACTGAGGCTTATAATTGAGAGAGCATAGCCTCAGATAGGTGGGGCTGTCCACATGATTTTCTCATTTCTCCAATGAAACATGCTGTGGGTACTGTCTGAAGCTTTTTGGTTGAAAAAAATTGCCTGGAGCTATGGGGAGAGATTTCCTCTTTATACATGTACTATGAAAACAAGACATCACGAAAACATGCCTATATTATTTTGACCCCCTTAAACCCCACTCTTATATATGTAGTAAAACTGGGGTTTGCAGGGGTATAAGTTATTTTTCTTATTTCTGCTCTAAACATGGATTGTGGCTACTATTAGAACCACCTCACTGAGGTGGTTCTAATGAGTACCCACAATCTATGTTTTTAGCAGAAATATGAAAAAATATCAGTTTTTTATCTGCAATTTTTAAATTTTTGGAGGAAAAATTTTCTATATATATTTCGTAATGGGCAAAAGTGACTGATGATCAGTTTAATCATCTTCTCAACAACACACTTTATTTCCATTTGGCAAAGTAATAACAATGATTGAATTCAAATCTGAAAAAGTTTACTTTAAGATATGTCTACACTTTGTCAGGGCTGCTCATCTCCACATGCGCAACATGGAGATGATACGAGCAGCTGGTGACACAGGTGTCGCCATGATCCGTGACTCCGCAGCTGCAATCATTCATGATGGCAAGGTACCCTCCAACTTGGAGCAGAGTTTTATTGTCTCCCTCTGCAAGGATAAGGGAGATGCATTGGACAGGGGCAGCTATCGCGGTCTCAAGCTGACACAGCAGGTCATGAAAGTCGTGGAGAGGATTGTGGACAGCCTCATCAGACAGTTGGTGTCAGTCCACAATTCCCAGTTTGGCTTTGTCCCAGGCAGAGGCACAACAGACACAATCTTTGTTGTCAAGCAGCTGCAAGATAAGTATCTAGCTGCCAACAAGAGACTCTACATAGATCTGGAGAAGGCATTTGTTCGAGTGCCTCGGAAGGTCATCTGATGGGTGCTGAGAAAACTTGGTGTGGAGGAATGAATTGTGCGACTGGTCCAGGGGATGTATGCCGATGCCAGGAGCAGTGTCCATGTTGGTGAGGGGTACAGTGAAGAGTTTGAAGTAAAGGTCAGTGTTCACTAAGGCTCGGAACTCAGCCAGCTGCTCTTCATCATTGTGCTTGAAGCCTTGTCACACGAGTTCCACTCTGGGTCCCCCTGGGAAGACCTCTATGCTCGGAGAGGCGCTTTTAATGTGTACCCACAACATATGTTTTTCTGGAGGACCATTTTTCTGATAGAAAAAAACAAATCTGGAGCTTTGATCCATATTTCGTAACTTCATATTTATATCTTGTAGACACCTATAAAACCAGCTGACAGAATACACAGACTAAAGGCGGAGGAAATTCATATTGAGGACAGAGAAACACAAAGGGAAAGGTAAATTATATGATGCTTAACATGGTAAAAAGGGCCTTATGGCATAGGCAAATGGCGAAGGTCCAGGTGAGCGTGCACATCCGGGCATGGTAAAAAGGACCTTATGGCATATGCAAATGGCGAAGGTCCAGGTGAGCGTGCACATCCGGGCATGGTAAAAAGGACCTTATGGCATATGCAAATGGCAAAGGTCCAGGTGAGCGTGCACATCCGGGCAGTCTGATCTGGACATTCTCTGTTTGTTGACACAAACTACAATATCCATTGATTCTTTAAGCTGGCAATGAAGGTCTTGATCAGCCTGCATGAGCATACAGGCTGATCAGGGCATGCATTATTCGCAAAATGCATAATGGCCCTTTTAGTGGGTTGCACATTGAATTGCATTCTGAACAAGAATCAGGGCTCCATATAAGAGGAGTTTCCAGTTAAAATATTTTTTTCTCCACATAAATAGGACTCTTCAGAAGTGCTGCATTGAGGTGTTTCTAATGAGTACCCACAACATAAGTTTTGTGGAGAAATCAGAAAATATTAATGCATTTTAGTAAAAAATAAAGTGCAGGTAATTTTTGGATGAAAAAAGCATCTTTTATGGAGCTATGTAATAACTGGGAGAGGTTACTGGGTCTTTCGGTTTTAAAATCTGTTTTTCCCAAAGTGAGTCATACCTAAGATGCTCTAAAATTGGTGCTCGCTGCTCTTTAACACTTTGCCTGATGGTGAAAATTTCAGCAGGAAACATTTTGAAACATTTTTCTTGTTTTTCTTAGAAAATAGGATTTGACACTCCATGCAAATCGTCTCCTAAGGAGACAATTTGCATGAAGTGTCAGATCCGATTTTCTAGAAAAAATTGGAAAAATGTGATCAGTTTGTCAACTGCTGAATTTGCCCATAGCAGCATAGGTAGCATGTAGGTTGGCCTCAACATAAAGGAGAGCTAGTACTGGCTGCACTTATATCAATATAATAGGAGTAAATTTAGTATCAGGTCAGTGTGTCTGAATGTGACATTGGGGAATGATGCCCTTTTATAGTGATTCAGGGCTGTGGAAATATCATGCCTGACTTGTCCAATTTGTCCTGTTTCCCTGAGGACAAGTAAGAGATTTCAATTCACTTGTCCTGGGACAAGGACTTCATACTCTATCTAAAAAGAGTATCCAATTAATGAGATATATATTTTTCATATTTCTCAAAACAAACATACAGGTATGTTGTGGGTACGGGTACTCATTAGATGCAACTGACTGAAAAATGTCAATTTTCGGGCAAGTACCCAGGTAAATCTTGGTTGGACAAGTGAATTTTGACCATTTACTTGTCTGTGGGCAAGTAATAAAATTTGATAATTCCACAACCCTGAGTGACTCTCACTGGCATTACTACAAGAGGGCATCATTTCCCACTGACACATCTAGAATCTGTCACAACATGACTGAAAGTATATTAATTTATTTTACATAATACAACTTATTATTTCCAACATGCTGCAAGATGGCTATGTCATGTGTTTTTTTGGAAGGTTCACACTTCTTTTGAACACTCAGTTCAAGGTCAGGAAAATGACTTTTGTCAGGTAATATCCAACCAAATTTTCATAAAACAAAGTGCATCCCATATGCGATTATGAACACTTTTCATAAACATACAGCTTGATTAAATCCTGCATTCAGTATTTGCAAACATTTGAAGCAAATGTAAGTGTGAACACTTCCAGCATTTCAGTTATGAAAATTACTTTTGCTTTGAATGTTTGCAAATATTGCATGCAGAATATGAATACTTATAAATAGTGCTCATATTCAAGTATGCAAGATACTTTGATTTATGAAAATCAGTTGGATATAACCTGAGAAAAGCACAATTTCCTTGCCTTGAATCGAGTGATTTTAATGTTAAAAAAAGTGTGCACCCTTCCAAAAAACCATGTGACGTAGCCACCTTGTGCTATGCCCTTTTAAAGAAATTTCACCATTATCTAAAAGCAAAATGCCTCCCCTGCAAGTGTATCCATTCCCTTTAACCCTTTCATCCCCAAGTTTCTATAGTAGACTCTTCCGTATTTGAGTTTGGACGTCCATTGTTGCAAATAGGGATGTCAGTCAAAAATCTAGAACTGAATGGCAAACCAGTGTAGATCGTGATGAGATGGCTCATTAGGAGCCATCTCATCAGGATCTACACTGTTTGCATAGGTATTTCTTTAAGTCTACCAGGCTGAAAGGGTTAACATTTTTATTATGGAGCTAATTTTCATGGTTTTATTTTGAATACTTGTTTGCTGAATTCTTAATATAGAAATCTGAAGAACAAATGAAAAATTACCTACCGTATTCGACCTAATTCCTGCACATACCCCTATAAGCGCACAGTCAAGCAATTCCGTACTCTTCGGATTACAGCCAGTGTACTTTTTGTCTACTTTTTTGTAAAGGCATATGTTGTGGGTACTCATTTGAATTGCATCGACATGTCGATGCAATTCAAATGAGTACCCACAACATATGCCTTTTTTAAGACAATCAGACAAAAATTCGCATAATCATCAAATACAATGTACGTCCTTTTCTGATTTTTTTTAAATGTACCCTTAATAGTATATTTTACAACAACTAAGTGTTCCCAGTAATTTTGAAAAACCTAAGTGCACAGTGCGGTAATTAGGTCGAATACGGTAAATAAAACATGCTAAAAAAATATGTACATGTATGTATGTGTAGAAGCGTCTGGGTGGCCAAACGGTTAGCTCTCTCGACTTCGGATCATTTAGTCCCGGGTTCAAATCCCACTGGTGCCAGAATTCAACCCATGTCTGTAAAGGGTGTCATTGCACAGAGTCTTTCAAAATATATATCTTATAATCTTGATACTGTATCTAGCGGGAGCTATGAATTACTTGTCCCAGGACAAGTAAATTGAAATTTCTTACTTGTCCTCAGGGAAATGGGACAAGTTGGACAAGTCGGGCATGGTATTTCCACAGCTCTGCACTAGAGGCAGAGTTCAACTCATGACTGTTCAGCACTTCATTGCACAGTCTTTCATTATCATACCTTCACTGTCTCAATAGCACTTAAATAATGTTGAAAGATGTAAAAACCTAATCATCATCATCATGGCAACATTCTTTCATGGAGATTGTTCATGAATTATCTTCTACCGTCATTCTCTTCATTCAACTGATTCAAGAAAGGCAGTTGTCTGTTTTTGGTAAAAGAATGTGCACAAGTACTGGTTAACTGCTTAAAGGACTAAGCTTGCCCAGGAAAAGTGTGCTTAGGTAAACTAACTGGCTCAACACGACCATAATAGTGTTGACTGGGTCATTAAACTGCAAACCAACAGCTCTGACAGTGCCTTTTTTATCCTTTTCCAGGGAAATAACTATAGCAAGACAGATTTCCTCATCTTGGAATGAATTTAATTTGGTAAGTACTTGAACTGGCGGGCACCTGATATACATGTATGGATATAAAACCATCCTAGCATTTTGTATGGTGGATAAAAATTTCAGCAGACAACATTTTAAAATACTTTTTAGCTCACCTGAGCATTAAGTGCTCATGGTGAGCTATTGTGATTGGTCAATTGAGCTATTGTGATCGGTCAATGCCCTCGTGCGGCATCAACAATTGCTTTAAAAGCGCTCTCCTCCTACACCCCTGGGCCAATGGACTCAAAACTTGGTAGGAAGCATCAGGGTGACATGTAGATCAAAAATAACTAAAACTCTTCCGATCGGAAATCCGAAATGGCCGTCATGGTGGCCATCTTGAAAATCTATTTTTCGCTTCTACTCCTGAACCAAAGGGCCAATTGACAAAACTTGGTAGGAAGAATTGGGGTGACTTGTAGATCAAAATTAGCTAAAATCGTTCCAATTGCATATCTAAGATGGCCGCCATGGCGGTCATCTTGAAAATCTATTTTTAGCGTCTTCTCTTGAACCAAAAGGCCAATTGACTGGAAACTTGGTAGGAAGCATCAGGGAGGCTTTTAGATCAAAAATAGCTAAAATTGGTCAAATTGGAAATCTAAGATGGCTGCCATGGTGGCCATCTTGAAAGTCTGTTTTTCTCTTCTTCTCCTGAACCAAAAGGCCAATTGACTCGAAACTTGGTAGGAAGCATCAGGGTGACTTGTAGATCAAAAATAGCTAAAATCGTTCCGATTAGAAATCCAAGTTGGCTGCCAGCGACCATCTTGAAAATCTATTTTTCTCTTCTTCTCCTGACCGGGAAGCCAATTGCCTCGAAACTTGGTAGGAAGCATCAAGGTAACTTGTAGATCAAAAATAGCCAAAATCTTTCCTATCCGAAATCCAAAATGGCAGCCGTCTTGAAAATCAATTTTTTGCTTCTTTTCCTGAACCAAAAAGCTAATTGCGTCGAAACTTGGTAGGAAGCATTTGGGTACTTTGTAGATCAAAAATAGCTAGAATCGTTCCGATCAGAAATCCAAGATGGCCACAATGGCTGCCATCTTGAAAATCTATTTTTCGCTTCTTCTCCTGAACCGAAAGGCTAACTGACTCGAAACTTGGTAGGAAGCCTCAATGGGGAGACTTGTAGATCAAAAATAGCTAAAGTTGTTCCTATTGGAAATCCAAGATTGCCGCAATGGTAGCCATCTTGAAAATCTATTTTTTGCTTCTTCTCCTGAACTGAAAGGCCAGTTGACTCGAAACTTTGTAAGAAGCATCGGGGTAACTTGTAGATAAAAAAAAAAAATTAAAACTGTACTGATTGAAAATCATAGATGGCCACTTTGGCGTGATTCAAAGATTAAAAATAGCTTAAAATTTCCTGATCGGAAATCCAAGATGGCCGCCATGGCGGCCGTCTTGAAAATCTATTTATTGCTTCTTCTCCTGAACCGAAAGGCCAATTGACTCGAACTTGGTAGGAAGCATAGGGGTGACTGGTATATCAAGAATAGTTGAAATTGTTCCGATTGATAATCTATTTTTCGCTTCTTCTCCTGAACCGAAAGGCCAATTTACTAGAAACTTGGTAAGAATCATCGAGGTGACTTGTAGATCAAAAAAGCTAAAATCGGTCCAATGGGAAATACAAGATGGCTGCCGCAGTTGCCATCTTGAAAAGCTATTTTGAACTTCTTCTCCTGAATAGAAAGGCCAATTGAGTCGAAAGTTGATAAGTATCGGGGTGACTTGAGATCAGAAATAGCTAAAATCATTCTATTGGAAGTCCAAAATGGTTACCCTAGCAACCATGTTGAAAATCTATTTTTTATATAATCATCATGAATCTTGGTCAGAATGTTTGCCTTGATCATTTATGGGTCAGGTCAGTGCTATGATACATAGATGAATGTTACTTGGTAACATTATGGCCCTCTTGTTTTATTTTTTTTTTCTAGAAAATAGGATTTGACACTATCTGCAAATTATTGATTTGCATGAAATGTCAGATCCTGTTTTATAGGAAATATAAGACAAAGTATCATTAGTTTGTTGTCTACTGACAACATAGCATGGAAAGTGCTCAGGGTCAGAACCTAACATTTGTTTCTCATACCCCCATCTGAACGAATTTGGTCCCATTTTTAGACAGTTCATAGACAAATATCGTCGTTGAGCAGTCAAAACCTCGTAACTCCATTTTTTGCCAAAATGACTTTTTGGCAATGCGGGAATACCTGCCATTCAGCGTGCCTTCGCTCAAATTCTCGTACCTCTAGGCCAATTAGAACCCCCTTAGACCGTGAGTTACGAGCATTTAGACGATATTTTTGTATAGTTTGTATAGTCTCTCTAATGAGATACAGTCGAACCTCAATGGCTCGAACATCTTTGGGACCATGGAAATTTGTTCGAGACATGGGTAGTTCAAGCCATTGAGGGTTAATCATGGCACCAGTTCAGGAAGCAAACAGCGATAATTTAGGGAAATCTTTTCGATTTTCTACACAACGATTGTATGTTGAGTGTACTCATTAGAATTGCCTCGATGAGGCAATTCTAATCAGTACACACAACATACAATTCCATGATAAAATAAGAAAAAAAAATCCTAAATATTTGTTTTCTTGAGCTATTGGAAGAATTTTGTAGGGACTGAAAAAAGAGTTTGAATCATCCACGGTGAACGAGCCATCCGTGTTCAAGCCATTGAGGTTATTCTGTACAATGTCTTCTAAGCATTTACATGTCGTAAGTTGAGAGAAAAATGTATCAAAATGTTGTAACTCAAGTGATTTAGTCGAGAGATAATATGAATTCTCATCTGTAAGATTAGAATAGCTATAGCAGTGAATTTGTATGTCACCAGATACAATACTCTCCGAGTTTCGTCAATATTGGTCAAGTCTAGCAAAAACTATAAAGTTTTTTCTTTCTCCTGAAAAGTTAAGAAATCTAAAATATGACTATTTGACTGCTCAACGACGATATATGCCAAAGTTTTCAGGTATAGACACGTTAATGACGCAGGAAGTTCTTTTGACGTAAATTTGCCCAAAATCTGAGTGTAATATCCTGGGTACATGTGGTTGTTCATATCTACAGATAAGCAAGGGTATCCATTTAATGTTTTTCTTATTTCAGTACAAAAGCATATGTTGTGGGTACTCATTAGAAGCACCTCGGCGAGGCAGTTCTAATGACTGTCCGTAACATGTATTTGTCCAGAAATAACTTGTCAGTTGAAAAAAGCACTCATCTCGAGCTATGGTGGTTGTATTGGAAGCAAAGCTGATGAAACATTGTTACAGTATATTTTAACCATTGGCATGCTGAATAAATTAAGATGCCATGCCTTCAAATTTTCAGCCAATCAGATTGCTTGATCCAGATTCTTGATACAAATTCACATACTGAATGGCAAACAGTGAAGATCCAGATCAGTTGGCTTCTTCAGAAGCCAACTTATCTGGATCTACACTGTTTGCAAAGTCAGGGCTTATCCAGGCTCAGTAAGACAAGGGTTAATAGAGAAATAAGAAGCACAGAATTCTCACCAGATACTCTTCCTTAAAGACATCATTAAAATGACACTAAAAGTGGTACCACTCACTAATGATTATATTGCCCCTACCTAGGCACTAGGCAAGATAGGTCAAAGGCATGTCCTAAACAGGTGATTATGGAATCCCAGCAGGGTTTGGTAAAGAGGCGGTCTGAGGGGTAACAAATATTTTGGAGGGGATATTACCTATCGATCAGATAAATAAGCCAGTACTAAATTCCCCTATTGGGCCTATACCTTCTATCATTTATTGACCATATACTTGGTTTTATTGTGCCCACTCTCTTATCAGTGATAAGACTAATGACCCAAGACACATCTTATTTTTATGTCTTTACTAACTCCTCTGTGGTGTCAGATGATTCTTTGATTCTGTTTGTGGACAGTGAAGGCTGTGGTCAGACTCTGCAGGTGCACAGGCTGATCTGGGCCTTCACTGACCACATATGCCTGAAGACACGTTAATGCATGGCGTGGCCCATTTCACAATGAAGACATAAGGTATGACTACTCATTAGAAGTCCCTTGATGAGATGCTGTTTACAAGTATCCACAGGATAAGTTTTCTTCATAATGAAATAAGAAACATACGGTTAATGTCCTAAAATTTCAAAACACTTTATACTTTTTTTTTTTTTTTTAATGCATTTATTCCACAAAATGCTTGGTGAAAAGACAGGAGCAGTCTGATCTGGGTCTGCACTGTTTTTATATGCAGTTTTATTAGACAAGTTGGTGTACAAAATTTTAGGATTACTTTTTCGATATTTTTTGGTTGAAAAGTAAAGAAATCTTGCACACAGGTTTGGCAGTAGAGGACAGTGCTTTACAGTTGTGACATCATCTTTACCCCAAAAAGACTTAAGTTGATTAACTTAATAAGGGAGTTAAGATGTTGAATATTTAACCTTCACCACTCTGGGCGAATTCAGCAGATGACAAAATGATCACAATTTTCTTATTTTTCCCAGAATACAAGATTTGACATTGCATGCAGATTGTCTCCATCGGAGACAATTTGCATGAAATGTCAAATCCTGTTTCTAGGGACAAATAAGAAATATATTTCCAAATGACATCTGCTGAAAATTTTACACTGAGTGCTATGTGTTATGGTTAATACAGTTTGTATGATAGAACGTGCTTAATACAGGCTATTTTGTTAATATGAACTGATTTTCTAAACCTATTATTCTAGGATGACCACGAACCAATGATTTCTTCCGATTCAGTTCATCGATCACAGCGACCAAGATCTTTCAGTGAATCATTACACATTTTTACCTCTCCAAGTATAATTGGCGGTGCTCTTTCACCAAACAGAACAGGAAAGGTTGGTATATGAATGGTGCATGTATGATACAGATCAGGAGATTGCTGGTTCAGTCACCACCAGGTTTGCAACATTCTTTCATGGAGATTGACCACTGATTCAAGAAGGGCAATTGTCACTTTCTGGCGAAAGAATGTGCACAATACTGGTTAACCGTTTAGAGGACTAAGCCTGCCCAGTAAAAGAGTGGTTACTGGTTAGGTATACTGACCACGCTCGACATGACCCCATTGGGTTGAGTGGGCCGTAAAACCTCATCACAAAACAAACAAATAGGTTGTATGTTTATGAAAAGCATTCACATGGTGGAGCGGTTAACGCTCCTGACTTTAGATCATGAGGTCCTTGGTTCAAATCCTGCTAGAGGCAGAATTCAGGTCATGATTGTACAGCGCTTCATGACAAAGAGGCTTTCATTGCCATCCCATTCAGCATCTCGATATGACCTAAATGATGTTGAAAGAATCATAAACAAGCACCAAATCCTGCAGGTCCCTGTAGCCTAGTGGATAGGAGAGTTGACTCTTAAACTATTAGGTTTCTCACCGGTGTGGTTTGAGCCTCTCTCAGGTCACATGTGTGAAAGCCAAGTTCTGCTTATGGATGGTCAGGTGGTTTTTCCCCAGGTTCTGCGGTTTTCACCCACCTTTGATGAACGATCGGCTCGATATAAGGGAAATATTCTTGAAAGGGCCTTAGAACCCAAATCAAAAAAGCACCAAATCAGAATGTACACTTATGATGCACACTAACACTTATGCTATAGGCAAATGCAGCAGACGACAAACTGATTATGTGTTTATTATTTCTCCTAGAAAATAGATCTGACAGTTCATGCAAATTGTCTCCTCAGGAGACAATTTGCATGAAGCTTCAAATCCCATTTTCTAATAAAAGTAAGAGATACATTTCAAAATGTCTCATCTGCTGAAATTTTTACCCAGCATGCAAAGTGTTAAGAGAATGAGATCTCTTTTTGAAAATGTATCTATGCTGTCTGATTAGGGACTTTATATCCGTGTATCCTGGATGCACTTGGTAGATTTTCTTCCCCCACCCACCCCCCCCCCTCCCCTCCCCCACATTTTTAGAAGGGAGACAACTTTTGTGACTTCCTGTTTGCTCTTCTCCACATGAATCCCCTTATGAAAATTGATCTGCTCTGAAAGGAAAGAATTTGCTCCCAAAGGGAGCAAATTCTTTCCTTTAAGAACAGACTCCTTTTCTGTAGGATGGCAAACACTTTTGAAAGTGTATTAATTCCGCTTTAGTAAATGGACAGCAGCTCGATGTGTGTAATGCAGATCCATTAAAGCTAGGCTGTACAAATGGATGCAAATACAATTGACTCTCATTATTTCAAATGGAACAGAATTCTTTGATTGAAATAATTGTAGTTTGAGATAAAAGCAGTTGATATGAAATATAATGAAGATATAGCAAAACAAACCAATATTGCCCTTTATTTAGTTTGACTTAAGCAGTAGTTTTGAGTTATCAGTGTTTTGGATAACCAGAGTGAACTGTGTATGCAATCCCTATGTAACTCAAATGTTCTTGAAAGGACACTAAAACCTTAAAACTACCACCACCACTCCCTGCCTATTATATAATTCTGTAGAATAAGTTCCTGAAGAAAGACCCTACTGTGTTTATGACATCCTTCAGAAAGACGTTAGATGCTTGGTGTTTTTATTCTAAATAGAAACATTGATTTGTGATTATCAGGACCTTTTTGTCATCTAATTCTCTGCCACTGTGTTTTGTTTTCAAATATTTACTGTAAAATTAATTTTATGTCCAAAAATGGGCCTGATTTATGCAATTTCTATAGTTAACTGAAATTTTGGAAAAAATTTATATGCAAATACTTTTTGCTTTTCTTCTTTCATTGATATTCCAGAACATTTGAACAAGTGGAACTTGTTGAAAACCTGCCTCCAACGCACCTACCCCATTGATTATTGTCGCACCTGCTTTAGCATGGGCGACTTAGGCGGGCAAGTTTCCGTCCGTCCGTCCATCCGTCCATCCGTCTTTCCGTCAACACCCTGGGTGTCTTGTTAGCGCAACTCCTCCTACAGTTTTGTACCGATCATTTTGAAACTTTGCATATGTTTTCTACATGGTATGAAGATGTGCATGTGGTTTGGATATAATTGTTAGATTATTTTTTGTCACTTTTTTAGCTCACCTGAGCTATGCTCAGGATGAGCTATTGTGATCACTTTTCGTCCGTCGTCCATCCCTGGTGCGTCCGTCCGACTGTGCGTACGTCTGTTAACATTTTCAAACGACTTCTCCTCTGAAGCCCTTGAGCCAATTTTGCTCAGATTTCATATGGAGCCTCCTTAGGTTGGGGGAATGAAAAATTGCTAAAATGGTTGCGGTCCATTGACCAAGATGGCCGCCATGCCCATATATGGTAAAAACCTTTAAAAATCTTCTTCTCCAGAACCGAGGATGCCTTGGGGCTGAATCTTTGCGTAAGTCATCGGGGACAGGAGGTCTACCAAAATTGCTAAAATAAAGGTTGTATATTGACATTTGACCTTTTTACTTCAAGGTCAAGTTTGCTTCCCTATGCATTTGTATTGGAAAAACCTTTAAAAATCGTCTTCTTCAAAACCGAGGATGCCTTGTGGCTGAATCTCTGCATATGTCATCGGAAACGGGAGGTCTACCAAAGTTGCTAAAATAGTGGTCATACATTGACATTTGACCTTTTTACGGTAAGGTCAATTTTGCTTCCTTATGCATTTGTATGGCAAAAATGTTCAGAATTTCAAACGACTTCTCCTCTGGAGCCTCTGGGCCAATTTTGCTCAAATTTAATATGAAGCCTTCTTAGGTTGGGGGAATGAAAGATTGCTAAAATGGTCCCGTTTCGTTGACCAAGATGGCTGCCATGCCCATATATGGTAAAAACCTTTAAAAATCTTCTTCTCCAGAACCGAGGATGCCTTGGGGCTGAATCTTTGCATAAGTCATCGGGGACAGGAGGTCTACCAAAATTGCTAAAATAAAGATCGTATATTGACATTTGACCTTTTTACGGCAAGGTCAAGTTTGCTTCCCTATGCATTTGTATGGGAAAAACCTTTATAAATCTTCTCCAAAACCGAGGATGCCTTGTGGCTGAATCTTTGCATATATCGACGGAAACGGGAGGTCTACCAAAATTTCTAAAATAATGGTAGTACATTGACATTTGACCTTTTTACGGTAAGGTCAATTTTGCTTCCTTATGCATTTGTATGGCAAAAATGTTCAGAATTTCAAGCAACTTCTCCTCTGGAGCCCCAGGACCAATTTTGTTCAAATTTCATATGGAGCCTCCTTAGGTTGAGGGAATGAAAGATTGCTAAAATGGTCCCGTTTCGTTGACCAAGATGGCTGCCATGCCCATATATGGTAAAAACCTTTAAAAATCTTCTTCTCCAGAACCTAGGATGCCTTAGGGCTGAATCTTTGCTTAAATCATCAGGGACGGGGGATCTACCAAAGTTGCTAAAATAATGGTCGTACATTTACATTTGACCTTTTTACGGCAAAGTCGTTTGCTTCCCTTTGCATTTGTATGGGAAAAAAACATTTAAAAATCTTATTGTCCAAAACCGAGGATGCCTTGTGGCTGAATATTTGCACATATCATCGGGAACGGGCGGTCTACCAAAGTTGCTAAAATAATTGTCATACATTGACATTTGACCTTTTTACGATGAGGTCAAGTTTGCTTCTGTATGCATTTGTATGGGCCCCATACATTTGTATGGAAATAATGTTAATAATTTCAAATGATTTTTCCTCTGAAGCTCTTGGGCCAGTGTTGCTCACATTTCATGCGGAGCCTCCATGGGCAGGAGAATGAAAGATTACTAAAATGGGTATGGTCCATTGATCAAAATGGCTGCCATGCCCATATATGGTAAAAACCTTTAAAAATCTTATTCTCCAGAACCAAATAAGCCCTGGGCCCTAATCTTTGCACAAATTATGGGCGACAGGAGGTCTACCAAAATTATTAAAATGATGGTTCTATGTTGACATTTGACCTTTTTACCTCCAAGGTCAAATTTGCTTCCCCATGCATTTGTATGGGCCATATACATTTATATTGAAAGTATCGAAGTGACTTGTAGATCAACAGTAGTTAAAATTGTTCTGATTGGAAATCTAAGATGGCCGTCATCTTGTTTATATTTCTTATATTTCCCTGCCACTGTGCTGTTTACATGTATAAAACCATGATTCTTCAGAAACCACTTAGCCAATTTCCCCCAAATTTCACATTGATCCTACTGTTGTGATGAAGGATTGGAAAAATGTTGCATAACATCTGCATATCTGCAGTGGTTATGTCACTCAGGTGAGCGAACCGTGGCCCGTGGGCCTCTTGTTCCACATTGTGAACTTTTTTCACCTCAATATATAGACAGCGGGTACCTCTTGTGAGCGCAACTCCTCTTACAGTGTCATTTTTCACCCTTTATATATAAACAGTTGGTACCTCTTGTGAGCACAACTCTTACAGTTTTGTACCGATTATTATGAAACTTTGCATGCGTTTTCTTCATGGTATGAGGATGTGCATGTGGTTTGGATGTAATTGTTAAATTATTTTTTTTTAACTTTTTTCCACATTGTGAACTTAGTCATTTTTCACCCTCAATATATAGACAGGGGCTACCTCGTGAGCACAACTCCTCATACAATTTTATACTAATCTTTTTGCAACTTTGCACATGTTTTCTCAATAGTCTGAAGATGTGCATGTGCTTTTCATGTAATACTTGCCATATTTTTTGTCACTTTTTTGTACTTTTTGAACTTTGTCATTTTCTGACCTCAGATGTATAGACAGTGGGTACATTGTGATTGCAACTTTTCATACAATTTTAAACCAGTCTTTTTTGAACTTTGCACATGTTTTCTCCCATGTCTGCAGAAGTGCAATTGGTTTGGATATGATTTTTAAATTTATTTTTGTCACTTTTTCCACTTTAACTTTGTCATTTTCTGAACCTCAGATTGTATGAAAGTGTACAGACTTTGGGTACTTTTTGAGCCCAATTTCTCATGCATCATATGAGAAAATTCATATGCTTTCAATGAAATTCCTATATTCATATAATCCTCGTCTTTAATTTTTGTCACTTTTCCAACTAAGCACTGCTAAGAATGAAATAAATTTATTTAATAACCACGTCCTGTGACTTTTGCCCCAGCAGGTGCGACGCCGCCTTCCACAGAATTCTGGTTGCTTAATTTGCAACCATTTTAATTCACTATTGAAAAAAATGGAAATTTTTAGATATTGTAAGCCCATTGATTAGAATAAAACTGTTGGTGCATAGGTAGTTATGACAAAAGGCTGTGCATTGAATCATGTCAAAATTTTATAAACTTCCTAATAAAGTGCCACACAGTGAAAAACAACTTTCTGAAAATATGTCAGAAGCAGAGTAATCAGACAATACATGTGCAAAGGGTACATTTGCCTGAAGACTGGTTTTGTCATTTATACTGGGCTTTTTAATGTGCTATGTTTTCTCTCCAAATGTGACCACCCTGTTCATGTGGATCCCCTTGAGTGTTAAGCCCTTGAGACAGAAGTAGCAGATGATCATCTCATAGAAGTAGCAGATGATCATCTCATAGAAGTAGCAGATGATCGTCTCATAGAAGTAGCAGATGATCGCATGAGGCTGATGTTTAGTTATCAGAAACCACTGTTGCAAATTGGTTTAATTTTGTTTAACAGGAAAGCAATCAAACCAGTAACTTCCAAATTTTCTGTGTGGTCATTCAATACCCTGAACTGCAGCAAGGCACCACCTTCTGCAGATTTCTTTCCTTTTTTACAGAAAGTATTTCATAAGGAGAATCATATGCATGGTAGAGCCCATATGACTAAGAGAATGAAAACTTACTCTACAACCTCTTTATAACACGGTTCATTATAACATGGTTTTGGATATAACACGGTTCAAAGATGGATCCAAAAAATGTATAGATTATATTGAAAAATGAAATTTTTCAATATAAGGTATACATTTTTGTTTGGATATAACACGATTGTTTAACTAACACGGCTTATGCTATGGACCCTAACAATAGTGTTATAAAGAGGTTGTGGTGTATTTTAGAATTTTAAATCCAACAGCACACATACTGTAAAATAGCCTAAACTTCAGGATTCATCCCGATTTTAGGATAGAGAACTTCAATGTTAAACATGATTTTTCTTTTTTTTTTTTTTTTTTTTTTTTTTTTTTTTGGTTTTTTTCCTTATTCACAAGACCATCCTTTAGTTATTTTAGTAACTTTAATAACTGAATAATTTTTTAAAAAATGATTGGTTATTTTATTCTAGTTTCTCAGTCCTGCATAAGGATTGTATTTAGTAGTGATGCCCTTGTTTATCTTTTGGATAGTTTTTATTAGATTTGGAACTAAACTTTATACGCAAACTATTGGTATTCCGATGGGAACTAATTGTGCTCCTCTTGTTGCAGATTTGTTTCTTTTTTGTTATGAGAGAGATTTTATGAAGTCTCTTTCACGTGAAAATCAGGCTAACATTATTGAGGCTTTCAATTCAACTTCAAGATACCTTGATGATTTATTAAATATTGACAAGATTTACTTTGACCAAATGGTGGATCAAATATACCCTACAGAACTCCAATTGAATAGAGCAAATTCTTCCAATACTGAGGCACCTTTTTTGGATTATGTAATGGTACAGTTTCCATCAAAATTTATGATAAATGGGACAATTTTGATATAGTCAATTTCCCTTTTCTGGATGGCTATGCCCCCCGGTGTACCTCATATGGGGTATACATATCTCAACTTATAAGATTCGCCAAAGCTTCTTCAAATCTTAATGACTTTAACTACCGTAATAAAGCCCTTACTGCCAAACTTCTTAGGCAGAGCAATCGTTATTTTTAACTTCGTAAGGCATTTTCAAAATTTTATCGCAGACACATTGCCTTGGTAGAAAAATATAGCGTCAGTCTGAAAACACTTCTGCAACAAGGATATCGGAACCAGAATTTTACGGTGACTTAGTGTACAGATTTAGAAAAATTGTAGGAAAATCTAACTTTTCGGAGCAATCCAGAAAAAGAATTGGCTATAGCCTGGATATTATGCGGCAGACTGCATGCCTAGTTGTCAACCCAATCATTGTTGATGGCTATACTTCACTCTTTAATTGCACGACGGAGGTTAAGGCCTCAGACTCAATGACAGCCGCTCCGTAAAATTTTAACCAGTGGGTTGGGGCTTGACGATATGTCTTTGGCTTAGCCCGTTGTGGTTCAATTATTGGTTTTCATTTACTCTGGCATGCAGTGGAATTAGCCATGAGTACTTGTCTTTGTTTATTATAGTAACTAATTTGATTTTTATATTTTCTCTTTGATGCATTGACTGGGTTGGGAGCCTTTATGCAAACTGAATTTTTGTGTATTTCTGTATTAAGAGTAGCATCAGGACCCAGGGTGAGGTTGGCTGGCTGTAAAAGTGCTTTAAACCCCCAGGTGGTTTACTCTGCTGACCGTTCTAGGGCAGAGGTCCTGGTGTCGGTCTTACTCTTTGTTGCTTTGCGGTTTATTCTACGAGGTGATTTGTTTTGTGTCTTACCTTGTGTCGTTTTGTTCTTGTGTTTTTCAGTCCTTTTAGTATTGCGATTACCTCGCTTGGGGAAGAGGGAGCTAATCTTAGTGCTTTTCATACATTTGTTTGATTTGTGCTTGTTTGGATTTGTCGGTTTCCTCTTCCTCTTGGTGTCTGGGAAGGGCTGAGGTTTCCTCTTCCTCTTGGTGTCTGGGAAGGGCTGAGGTTTCCTCTTCCTCTTGATGTCTGGGAAGGGCTGCGGGTTGTGATTGTGGCACTCCCTGGAGTTTTCTCTTAACTTTTTTTTTCACTTTCAATTTAGATTTCAGGATTGATTGAATAATAGTGACTTTCTCATCCCTGAAATTTGTATAAGACTAAAGATATCATGTGTATTATGTTATTATTTCACAATCTGTATTGTGTGCAGCCTTCTGATTTTACTAGAGATATTGCTTGTATCATGATGCTCTCACTACATAATCCAGTAGACAGTACATTTTATATACAGTTGACACTCATTATCTCAAACTCCAGGAACCAGAATTTTTGGTTAGATATAACAGTAGATTGAGATAAAAGTAGTTGAAATGTAAGGAACGTATAGCAGCCTAAGCCAAATTGCTTTTTATTTCCTTTGAGTTAAACAGAAGTTTGACTTACCAGTGTTTGAGATAACAAGAGTCAACTGTATTTTTGTTATATTTTCAGCAATGTTTTTCGCCATCTATGCAGGCTCCTGTTAAAAATAACTCATTTACTCCTAGTCCAAGCCCTAGTCCAACAAGAAAAACTTTTGTCAGGTGAGTGGATTCATTACAAAAACATGCCTATTCAAATATATAGAAAATTTAACCTAAAAAACTGAAAATTTTCAGATGAAAAAACTTTGATAATCATTTTTCATATTTCTGCTCAAAACATGGATTGTGGGTACTTGTTAGAACCGCCTCGACGAGGCGGTTCAAATGAGTACCCACAATCTATGTTTTTGAGCAGAAATAAGAAAAATAATGTATACCCCTGTAAACCCCAGTTTTACTATATAAAAGTGGGGTTTAAGGGGGTCAAAATCATATAGGTATGTTTTTGTGATGTTTGAGCCGAAAAGTAAGATATGGTTTCCTTGGAGCTTATTCAAATAGCGAAGATAAATAAGAGGGGTATTAGTTGTATATTTTTAGTCATATGTTTTATGAACAGTGGTTTGTTTTTTTGCCATGGCAAGAATTTAAACAAGGAAATCTGTAAAGGAGCAGCGGGGAAAGATGACCATGTTACACACCAGCAGGAAAGAAGACCACTTGGCCAATTTCCAGCAAATTTCATGTGGATCCTACTGTTGAAAAAGAATTGAGGGCTTATTCGAATGGTCATGCTCCATTGACTGTCATGCCGATATTTGATAAAAAAAATGGTATTAAAAAAGTTCCTTCTTCTTGAAAACCAACAGCTGCTCAAATGATGATCCTACCATTAGTTACATAGATTTGAAAAAATGTCACATAATAATAATAATAATAGTTCATCTGTCATTACTGACAATGACCAATCTTAATCACATGCGAGAAATGCTGCTGTTTGTGTGTTCTAAGATGGCAGATTAGACCAATTCTAGTTCTAAACTGTCTGTTGCAGATGGAACAACAGAGGTCAGAGCAAGACAGCTCTGTTGGTGATGCCTTGACTCTGGCTATACTGTGCACGTTTCTGCTCAGCTTTGCTGATTCTTTTTGCCTCATATTCACTGGTACCTCTTCTGATGAGGCCTCGCCACTTTGCTCTGTCCTGTGCAATTTGTTCCCATAACTCTGTTGGGATGTTGAAATCCTTGAGGGAGGCTTTGAGGGTGTCTTTGTATCGCTTCTTCTGACCACCATGGGAGCATTTGCCCATTTCTAGTTCTTTATAGAGGATTTTCTTTGGCAAACATTCCTCAGGCATCCTGGTAACATGGCCTGTCAATCTTAACTGTGCAACATCTGCATATTGGTGATACGCTTCTAATGAGTACCTACAACATATGAGCCAGCGCACAACAAAACCTACAATAAGAATTGTGTGACCAGCAAAGACTCAGATCATCCACCCAATATGGCAAGCTTTTTGATTACAGTAAATTTCCTAAAATTTTGAACACTTTATTCCATACTCTTTTGGCTTAAATTTTGCTTTTTATGCAGCAGTTTCTTTAAATATTTAGTGGAATGGCAAACAGTGTAGACCCTACACTGTTTGCATATGTTATTTTGTCAGACGCTTTAGTGTTCAAATTTTTAAGATATTTACCGTTTGCCTCTTTGAAAAACCCAGAGGCTGTAGAAGGCCCATGCAATCAGTGACTACTCTGCTTCGCTGGTTGCTCAAGCCTCATTGTAGGTTTTGTCCTGGACTGGCTCATATGTCTTTTTGGAGAAATAAGAAAAATATAATGACTTTTTGGTTGAAATATGTGTGCCTTATCTGAAACTGTGGACTAGCTCTTTGCCGTCTACTCGGTTTTTTACACTTTCCATTTCGTGCAGAACTTTGCCGGGAGTGTATGTAGGGTATCTGCCATATCTGCCCTTAATATTCACATCCTTTAAGGGGATGGATACATTTTCAGAGGAGAAGAACTACCGTAAATGTCCTAAAATTTCGAACACTTTATTCTGTACTATTTTGGCCAAAATTTTGCTTTTTATGCACCCGTTGCTTAAAATACTTAGTGGAATGGCAAACAGTGTAGACCCTGATCAGACTGCTCCCGAAGGGGGTCTGCACTGTTTGCATATGTCATTTTGTCAGACACTTTGGTGTTCGAAATTTTAGGACATTTACCATAGTTCTATTCTTTTAGAATTGACTGTCTAAATTTTTACGTCCCTTTCTGAAAAGGGGTCTACTCTAGAAGGAAAGAATTTGCTCCCCTTAGGAGCAAATTCTTTCCTTTAAGATTAGACCCTTTTGTCTCATCTGCATAGCATGGCAGACTCATAGGGATCGTGTTGTCTGTCCGCATCAGCGGCAGTGGCATCATTTCCATTCAGGAACTTTTGTTTCCGTTCAATAACTTTTGAAGGGATGTATTAATTTCATTCAAATTTTGCAGAACTTTATATCGCTATAAAATACAGGTCAAGTTCGATATTGGTAATCATCCGCCAAATTTTGGCTCAGTTATGGCCCTTTTTTGACTTAGTTTTTGTTGTTCGTTTCCGCTCAATAACTTTTTTGACTTAGTTTTTGTTGTTCGTTTCCACTCAATAACTTTTGAAGGGATGCATTGATATCACTGTAAAGACAGGTCAAGCTCGGTATTGGTAATCATCCACCAAATTGTGGCTGAGTTATGGCCCTTTTTCGACTTAATTTTTGTTGGTGTGTTGATACTGGTTTCCGATCAATAACTTTTGCAGGGATGCATTGATTTTATTGAAAGTTTGCAGAAGAATATATCGTTGTAAAATACAGGTCAAGTTGGATATTAGTAATCATCTGCAAATTTTTGGCTGAGTTATGGCTCTTTTTCCTCTTAGTTTCTGTTGTTGTGTTGAAATTGGTTTCAACTCAATAACTTTTGCAGGGATGCATTAATTTTATTAAGAGTTTACAAAAGGATATATTATTGTAAAATACAGGTCAAGTTTGATATTAGTAATCATCCGCAATATTTTGGGCAAGTTATGGCTCTTTTTCTACTTAGTCGCCTTTAGGGATAGGAGCGATTATAAGGACCAGTGTTTTTTTTTTTTTCCTTTTTCATATCAAATGGTTGGCGCTTTAAGCAGGCGACACATCCGATTCTCGGAATTCTAGTTTTTCAGAAGGGGCTTGGTGTGATGTGTGAAGTTGATATAAACATGGACAATGACTGGATGCATAGTGTGTACTTGAATAGGGGCCAAGGGTCCATAACTCTTGGAGTTATGTCCCTTGGTAGGTTTTCAAAAAAATTAAAATGCATTTTGCTCAATAAGTGTTATATTTGTGGTCCTACTTTAATGAAACTTATACCACACTTGGTCTCTAAGGTAAAGGAGATGTATTGGCAGAATGGTGGCCAAGGGCCCATAACTTTTGGAGTTATGTCCCTTCATAGGTTTTAAAATTTTGTCATTCTTGAAAATTTTAGTAACAGATTTCTCAGGAATTATGAAAGCTAGAAAGCTTAGAGCTCGTATCAACATGGACAATGACTGGATGTATTGTGTATGCCCAGATTACTGCAACATATAAGAGTTTATGATATCTCCAGATAAGGCTAATTCTAACAGGGCCCAATTGCTCAAAGCATGGTTAGCTTAACAAGTTTGTTAGTGGACAAAATGTGAACTGTTCTAGTAAGTACAATATCTAATTCAAAGGTATTTTTGCTGAAAAAAATGTGAGTTGCTTTTGCAAATGCAAAAGCTACTCACATCTTTTTTCAGCAAAAATATTAGTGTATATTGAATGATCAAAGTTTAACAATACGCTAACTTATGACATCGTTAGTTTTGAACAGCTGGGCCCAGAAAAATATTGGTGTTATTCTCATTGACAAAAAAGTATTGATATTCTTATTTCTTCACAAAAACGTACATTATGGGTACTCACTAGAACAGTCTCATCAAATCACTTCTAATGAGAATCCAAAACAAACACGAACACATATGTTATGGGTACTCGTTAGAAGTGCCTTCTGAGGCGCTTTCTAATTAGTATCCACAACATGTTTACGTGAAGAAATATAGCTGGCCTCGGTGGTTCAGTTGGATATGCATCCGACTGTTGATCAGGAGATTGTGGGTTCGTCCCCAACCGGCTTGTCAACATTCTTTCGTGGAGATTTCATCATAAAATATTTTCTGCGGTCATTCTCACCCTTCCCCTGATTCAAGAAGGGCAGTTGTCAGTTTCTGGGGAAAGAATGTGCACACTACTGGTTAACCGCTTAGAGGACTAAGCCTGCCTAGTAAAAGTTAGGTAAACTTACTGCACTCGACATGACCCTGTTGGATTGACTTGGGCATAAAATCTGAACAGAAAAAACAAAGAAGAAATAATAATAAAAAAAACAACTATTATCTGGATACCCCAGTCTTTTCATTAAGTAGGAGGCTGAAATTTTATAAGTAGATGACAGGTACAATAGAGATTTACAAATGATCCAGTCAGTGCTTAGAATGCTTGGTAAAATGTTCCGCAGACATCATTTTGAAAAATTTTTGTATTTTTTTTCCCCCGAAAATAGTCATTGACATTTCATGCAAACTGTCTCCTGAGGAGACAGTTTGCATGAAATGTTAATGACTATTTTCTGAGAAATAATAAGAAAATATCAGTTGTCTTTTGCTGAATTTGGCATAGAGTGGTAATGTTTTAAAAGGCTATAAGTAGAAGGCCATGCAGTAAGAATAGAAGGCAATTTAGTCTCTTGCCTCCAGATAATGAAAAGGCTGATACCCACCCCCTCCACTCTTACCTGGATCTGTGAGTTTATTATAGTAGTTGATCTTTGCTTTTCAGAAGTTTGAGTCCAATTATAAGTATGAGACCAAGTCCACTGGGTAAAAGAAAATGTAAGTATCTTGATTCAGATTTACCTACAAATGGGCCACGTCAATCAAGAAGGAGGCTTTGAGCATTCGCAAAATGTTCAGATTCAGATTATCTTGTGCATGTACTGGCCTAGGTGGCTCAGTTGGATGCGCCGTCCGACTGGAGACCAGGAGGTCGTAGGTTCAACACAGGCCGAGGTCGGCAACATTCTTTTATGGAGATTGATCATGAAATATTTTCTATGGTCCTTCTCTCCCTTCCGCTGATTCAAGAAGGGCAGTTGTCAGTTTCTGGCGAAAGAATGTGCACAATACTGGTTAACCCCTTAGAGGACTAAGCCTGCCCAGTAAAACGTAAAACCTCAACATAAAAACGGTTGTTATGAACAATCAACCTATAACCGAAGTCGATACCCACAAACATCTAGGTCTTACCTTTTCTAGTGACTGTACATGGCATGAACACTTGGCCCAGGTCAAATCGAAAGCGTGGAACAGAATTAACATTATGCGCAAGTTAAAATTTCTACTTGATAGGAAATCTCTTCAGACAATTTACTTTTCTTTCATTAGACCCTTACTTGAATATGCTGACGTCGTGTGGGATAATTGCACTCAATACGAAGCAAACGAATTGGAGAAAATTCAGATCGAGGCGGCGCGTATAGTAACAGGTGCAACCAGACTAGTATCTTTAAATCTTTTATATTCCGAAACGGGATGGGACACCTTGGCTTGCAGAAGAAATAAACACAAAATTACTATGTTCTATAAAATGTATTATGACCTTTCTCCAGCTTACCTGTCCTCACTCTTACCACCCACAACTGGAGCAAATGTCTCATATAATCTCCGCAACCCTAACAATCTTCAAACAATACACAGCCATTCTCAGCTCTACTTTAACTCATTTCTTCCAAGTGCAGTCAGAACTTGGAACACTTTGCCTGAGGACACAAGAAAAAGCAGTAGCATAGCTTCATTGAAACGTCATCTTAACACTAACGTCACTCTTCCACCACAACATTTCTACGAAGGGAAACGACTTGGACAAATTCTTCATTGCCGACTGAGGACTAACTGTAGCGCTTTAAACCAACACCTGTTCTCAAAAAGCATTGTTCAATGCTCATTATGTGCCTGTGGTCTTGTGGAAGATTCTGGGCATTTTCTTCTTTACTGTCCCCTCTATCTTAATCACAGAGACGATATGTTAAGATCTATTAATCATCTCTGTCAACCCAGTCTTAATATTCTTCTCTATGGAGACCCCAACCTGAATGATAATGATAACAAGCAAATCTTTCTTTCTGTGCAAAAATACATTTTGAATACTAAAAGATTTCAAGCCAATCGCTAGCATACCTCCGCCCTAATATATGTACCCTATTGAAGAGTCTTCTGAGACCTTTTATTGAACTGTATACGTGAGCTAATACCTTTGATTAGTATGTCTAACATCGCTTAATTTAGCAGTAAGAGTTCAATGTTATATTACACACACCCCAACCCCCCGTGGAGCCCCTACCTTCTTTTTTGAATCTTTCAGTGTTCCATTCTACTTATTTCTATAAAATTATAATTGAATATGTATATTTATTGTTTATAATAAGTAAAAGTAAACATTTTGACTTTTGAAATTCACTTGCAAAGTAAAATATTATATACAACAGTTTTTGGAAACGACAATTGTTTTGATTTATAAGTGTTGTATTATTGCAAAACTTCTAGGGATACAGATTTACATAAGTCTTAGACTTTCTTCTGAATCCCTTTTGTATGAGTTCATTCATGTTTGTACTGTAACAGTATATGTATTATACGAATAAAATATGTTTAAACTAACATAAAAACGAAAAAATCCTGTGCATGCTCAAAGTAACATCCAAGCCATTGTTCTCTTTTCAAACTTTATGCCGTGTCCAATGATTCTGTTTGTGGACAGTGAAGGCCCTGATCAGACTGCATGGATGCGCAGTCTGATCTGAGCCTTCGCTGTCCACAAATGCCAAAGACATATTTTCAGATGGCACAGCCCAGAAAATATGATTTGCATTTCAGAAAATGTACTTTCAGACATGTGTGACCAGCAAAGATTCAGATCAGACTGCCCATTTACACACTGATCAGAATCTTCACTGGATGCATTTTGGCTAGCCAAGGATACAAAGTTTTTTCCTGCGAACAACAGACCCTGATCAGGTCATTCTCTCCCTTCCGCTGATTCAAGAAGGGCAGTTGTCAGTTTCTGGTGAAAGAATGTGCACAATACTGGTTAACCGCTTAGAGGACTAAGCCTGCCCAGTAAATGTGTGGTTAGGTAAACTGACCGCGCTCGACATGACCCCATTGGGTTGACTGGGCCATAAAACCTCAACACAAACAAACAGACTGCAGTCATGAAGCAAAGACAGGGAAGAAAAATCCTACTCCGTTTCTCCCTTTTATTTTCTAGCTCTTTATTCCTTTTCCCCCTTTCTCTGGGAGACGACACAAAATGACCCGCAAGGGTTGATATGTCATTAAAGAAGAACTGATAAGAAAAAAACAACTGAAACTCTGTTATTTGTTACACCACAACCTCTTTATAACAGTGTTGTTGGGGTCCATAGCATAAACTGTGTTAGTTAAACAACCGTGTTATATCCAAACAAACATGTATAAATTATATTGAAAAATGACCATTTATGGCCATTTTTCAATATAATCTATACATTTTATGGGATCCATCTTTGAACCATGTTATATCCAAAACAGGGTTATCACAAACCATGTTATAAAGAGGTCGTAGTGTATATGAAAAAAACAATTGTTTAAGAAGTCATAAACTGTGTTCAAAGAATGGAAAATATATTATTGACCATGTGTGTCCGGTAAAGACTCAGATTATCTTTTCTAGACACTCCTCAAAATAACAAAAAATTCAAGGTTTGTACAGGCAACTAGAATCTCTGACTTTCGTTTTGCATTATGAAAACATGCCTATTCAAATATATAGAAAATTTCACCTCCTAAAACTGAAAATTTTCAGATTAAAAAACCTCTGATATTTTCATATTTCTACTCAAAACATAGATTGTGGGTACTCATTTGAACTGCCTCGAGGCCATTCTAGTGAGTACCCACAATCTGTATTTTTGAGAAGAAATAAGAAAGTAATATATACCCTGTAAACCCCAGTTTTACTATATAAAAGTGGGGTTTAAGGGGGTCAAGATTATATAGACATGTTTTCGTGATGGACTAAGTTCATTTTGTAAAATTTAGTTCACAGAGGCACTTCTAATGTGTTCCCAAAATGTATATTTTCATAAAGGAATGAGAAAAATATTTACCTGATACCCACTGTTATCTGGGCCTTTTTTTTGTTTTCTGCCACGTACTTTTTTTTATCGCATCTGTGTTGGCATGGTTGACTTAGCCATGCAAGTTTCCATCCATTCAGCCGTGTACTAACATCCACCCTAGCATCCACCGTTCACCTTCAGTAAATCTACAAACTGTAAAAAATTAATATATACACAACAACCTCTTTATAACACAGTTTGTTATAACACCGTTTTGGATATAACACGGTTCAAAGATGGATCCCAAAAATGTATAGATTATATTGAAAAATGACCATAAATGGTCATTTTTCAATATAATCTATACATTTTTGCTTGGATATAACACTGTTGTTTAACTCACACAGTTTATGCTATGGACCCCAGCAATAGTGTTATAAAGAGGTTGTGGTATATTACAGTTAATTTCACTTCACTGGTTGTTTTATCTCACTGAGCTAAACAGTGATGACATCTCTCACTTCTCTGGTGCTTGTTTTATCATTTTATTACGCAGTTGCGACATAACTTTCAATAAAATTCTGGTCTCGGTGGCTCAGTTGGATGCGCCGTCCGACTGGAGACCAGGAGATCGCGGTTTCAACCCCCGCCGAGGTCGGCAACATTCTTTCTTGGAGATTGATCATGAAATATTTTCTACGGTCATTCTCTCCCTTACGCTGTTTCAAGAAGGGCAGTTGTCAGTTTCTGGCGAAAGAATGTGCACAATACTGGTTAACCGCTTAGAAGACTAAGCCTGCCCAGTAAACGTGTAGTTAGGTAAACTGACCACGCTCGACATGACCCATTGGGTTGACTGGGCTGTAAAACCTCAACACAAACAAACAATAAAATTCTTTATATCTTTATTGCAGTGGAACCAGATGGAGATGGCAGACTAGAGTATATGAGTCCACCAAAGCGGTTTCATACAGGACCCAGTACTCCAGATACAATGTTACCCCACCCACTTGCTCATAGGTATTTGATAAATTTTAACCCTTTTCAGTCTGGACACCCCTAAAAGGGTACTTGCCAAACAGGGCAGACCAATATCAGATATCAAAGAATGCAGCATCTGATCAGAGTCTACAATGTTTGCATTAGATACAGGAATCTTTATAAAACATAGTAATAATAAAAACTAACCACACACCCTGCTGTTGGAAAAAGACTGCACCAAAGAGCTGTGGTTGAAGAGTACACTCAATGTAAATGAGTTAAATACTGGCGCAGGCTTTGAATTATGCCATCTCAGTCCTTATCAGCCAGTCTTGTGGTAGTCATTTATATGGAGTAAATTTAAATTCAGGGCCCAGTTGTTCAAAGCTAACAACATAGTTAGTTAACGATTTGTTAAAATTTACATTGAGTGATACGCAAATATGCTGAAATTTTTTGCTGAAAAAATGTGAGTAGCTTTTGCTTATATTTTACAATTAACAAGGGCCACATGTTATGTCAAAATTATTAAAATGGAAGGCTTCTTTGTTAGGTGATTTGGTGTTGTCATTTAATTGAACTGAGAAGTGCAGTTGCAGTAATTATTTTTCAGTACTTTTCATTTGAAAAGACAACAACACTTTATCTGGAGTTATGTTCAGCTGAACAGGATTTCTACCCTGTCATTTTTTATTTCTGCCCGAATTTTTTTTATACCCTGCCACACGAAAGTGGCGGGTGTATTATGGGTGCACATCTGTCCGTCTGTTGTTGGTCCGTTAGTATTTTTATTTCAGGATGATTACTTGAATGAATATCAATGTTTTTCCCCAAACTTGGTATGTGCATTGATATTGTACAGATCTGGGCCCAGTTGTTCAAAGCTAACGACGTCGTTCGTTAATGATTCGTTAAAATTTACATTGAGTGATACGCAAATATGCTGAAATTTCTTGCTGAAAAAATGTGGGTAGCTTTTGCATTGCAAAAGCTAATGCAAAAGCTACTCACACTTTTTCAGCAAAAAATATTAGAATATGTGTATTGAATCTGCTAAAATAGTTAACAAAATGACCCTTAACCAGCTCGTTAAGCTAACGATGCTTTGAACAATTGGGCCCTGGTATGGAATGGCTAATGGGCAAATTTAATCCATTTTTAACATAGTTATCTGCCCACCACACAATAGTGGCAGGGTATTATCATTTTGCATTTTTATTTCTATTTTTCTAGCAGTGTTTCTTCGAGCAGTCTTGAAGAAGTGAGTCCGGAGCAGCCAGCAAACAGAACAACCGATATCCAGGATGTACGCATCAGCTCAAGACCGCAGCCACACATGTTCGGATTCATGCCCCTGCAGGATGCTACAGATATGCAGACAACTGACTCCGAGACCTCCGACGTGACGGAATCGACGGATATGTCGGAGTCCGGTGAGAACTCTTTAGGGATACTCCATTCATCGGGAAGCCCTAGTACAGCAGCATTTACACCAGTTAAGCCGAGTCATTTATGACCAAGGTTCAGGGGTTGTGGGCATAATGTCAGATAAGGCACTTTTCATTACGAAAACATGCCTATTCAAATATACTGAAAATTTTACCACCAAAAAACGAAAATTTTCAGATAAAAATTCTGATATTTTTTCATATTTCCACTCAAAACATATATTGTAGGTACTCATTAAAACCGCCTCACCGAGGCAGTTCTAACGAGTACCCACAATCTATGTTTTGAACAGAAATAAGAAAAATAATATATACCCCTATAAACCCCAGTTTTGCTATATAAAAGTGGGGTTTAAGGGGGTCAACATTATATAGGCATGTTCCCGTGATGTTTTCATCCAAAAAGTGCTGATATTTTTCTTAATTCTCCACATAAACATATGTTGTGGTGCTCATTAGAAGCGCCTCAATGAGGCACTTCTAATGAGTACCCACAACATATGTTTTTATTGAGAACTAAGAAAAATATCATGTAGATTCCCTCTCTTATCTGGAGTTATGTGTGGGGATTATTATTCTTTGATGTACATGTACACTTGGCAGGACTGTATATAAGACTAGAAAAAATAATAGTAGACTTGGTCTGAACAATGACAATGAGAAAATGTGGCATTGTTGCATACATGAGCAGCAAAGGCAGAATTCAGTGGGTGCATTCAGGCATGTTAGTCAGAGCCATTTCTAACTATCCAGATAAGGCACTGTTTTTGACCGAAAGTTTTTATATTTTTCTTATTTTTCCATGGAAACAAGTGCCTCATATGTTTCCATGGAGAAATAAGAAAAATATTTGTAGGACATTCTGTCTTATCTGGAGTTATGTTTCATTGTTCTTTTAAAGAAACATTCAAACCTATCTTAAGCAGCCACCCATGGGAAGCTTAAAATGTGGCTGCTGAAGGCTGGTGGCTGCTTAATACAGTTCAAATATATAAGTCTATGAATTTTTGGGCAACTTTCCTCTGGCTGCTTAATACAGGTTGGCTGCTTAATAGAGGTGACCACTAACACAGATTTGACTGTATTAGATACTGTTGAATAGATAATAGAAACATTATTACTACAATATGTGATCTGATGGTCTGTATTAACTCATGTGGACAGTAGTGTTGTAACGATGATTGATTATAATCAATAATCAATCGAAAATTCTTTTTGATTCTACTATCAGTTGTGTTTGCTAATAATCAGTTATAATCGAAAAGTTTCACACCTGACTATTTTGTAAGTTGTTATTCTCAAATTGCAACTTTAATGCAAGAAAGATGCAATTCTAAACACTTCAGCTTGAAAGTATGTTAGGAAATAAGAAACAAAGTAGTGTTTTTGCAACAAATGGAAAGTCTTCAATATACAAATGTCTTAAATGTCAAAGCCTATGAGTGTGCTGTGAGGACCTTTTACTTCTGTGGTAAGGTACTGCACATAAAATTATGCATGCAAATGACAAGTTAACAAGTTTTTATTAAGTTTTAAGCAGTAAAAGGATAGCATTTTATCTTTCTGGGTGATGGGACCTGTGTTTGCCTTTCATTTGATAGCTTTCGATTATAATCACTAAACAGTGGAAATCTCCTATCTGATTATTTTCGATGATGGATTATAAAAATCCCATAATCGGACAATACTAGTGGATAGCCCTACTCTTCTTTCAACATATTTCAGAAAGTTGTTTTTTTTGCCCAGCACTTTACATAGAAGAAGTAAATTTGCAAACTTTTGTCATGATTTAATGCAAAACCATTTGTTGTAATTACCTAATAGCTAATAGCTAAATAAATTTTATTCTATTTGTTGGTTTAAAAAAAAATGAAATATTTCCCACCTTTCCCACAGTTAAAATGGCTGCAAATTATGCAGAAATCGATAGGGTAGGTAAAATGAAGGCAGATTTTAAACGAGTTCTTTTCGCTCAAATTTTTTTTTTTTTTTTTTTTTTTTTAAATTTTCACCATATCGTTATTAAACATCAGCATTAAAAATTCAGCAAAGAAAAGTAAAAAATATTTTCTTAGATAAAAACTCCAAAAAATCACACAGGAGAAATTGCATAGATCAGACCCTCTTTCGGCCAACAATTTAAATTTAGGGTAAATATTTTAGAACAAAACACAGAAAGAAAAGACAAATAGTTATTATAAGATGTGGTCAACCATCTGAAAACCCTCTTTCCAAATGAAGTTGAAAGGACGTTAGGTCACAGGATCACACAAGATGATTTTATTGAGTGGGATCTGAAGATATGGAAACATCCACAAGACATGATGCACAACATCAGGGCCCAGTTGTTCAAAGCGTCGTTAGCTTAACGAGCTCGTTAAGGGTCATTTCGTTAACTGTTTTAGCAGATTCAATGTACAATATTCTGAAATTTTTTGCTGAAAAAATGTGAGTAGCTTTTGCATTGCAAAAGCTACTCACATTTTTTCAGCAAAAAATTTCAGCATATTTGCGTTTCACTCGATTAAAATTTTAACGAATTGTTAACTAACGACATCGTTAGCTTTGAACAACTGGGCCCTGGTCATGTTACTGTAGTAGTAATGTCTTCATTATATTCCTTGAAAATTCATCCTTAAAGTACCATTTACAACAACAGCCGACAGCATTCTTTTTTCTCAGAAAATAAGGCTTGACACTTCTTATGAATCAATTAACTAGAGTTCAAGCCTTAACTTCTCTAAACAAAAAAAAACAAAAAAAAAAAAAAAATGGAAAGAACTGCATTGAAAGTATGTCCTACTAAAATGTGACAACAAGCACAAGAAGATTGTTTAGCTCAGTGACATAAAACAATGTGAAGTTAAACTAAATGAAGATTCACAGTTTGCAGACTTCATTTAGGTAAATGCTAGGGTGGGCATAAGTACACAGATGAATGAACTGAAACTTGCACCCTTAAGTTACCCATCACGAAAACATACCTGTATAATTTTGACCCCCTTAAAGTCCTCTTTTATATAGTAAAACTGGGGTTTACAGGGGTATACATTATTTTTCTTATTTCTGCTCAAAAACATAGATTGTGGGTACTCGTTAGAACCGCCTCATCAGATTTTTTTTTTTTATCTGAAAATTTTCATTTTATGGTGGTAAAATTTTCAGTATATATGAATAGATGTATTTTCGTAATGAATGCTAACGCAGGTGCAACAAAAATGGAAAAAGTAAATCAAAATGTCATCTGCTGAAATTCAGAATGGCACTTTATGACTTTATGGGTTACTGGAATGTTCTGGTCTTGTGCCACCAGAAGCACAGGCTGATTCGAGTCTTTGCTGAGCACACATGCAATTAGTAGGAAGTTCTATGCCACAGCTCGTATTGTTTGCTAATATTGTCACGAGCACAGGTAAGATTAAGCTCTGTCACAAAAGTATGTTGTCTCAATTTCACTTTGTATTTAACTCAGGAATGGTGTTTTGACCCTGGTCCTGCTGGACCCGGATATGATGCCGGCCTCGGTGGGTCATTTGGATGTGCAGTCCGACTGGTGATCAGTACGGTTAGGTAACTGACACGCTCGACATGAACCCAATTGGTTGACTGGGCCGTAAAACCTCAACTCATACAAAGAAACCCAGATATGCTCTGCCTTTGCCAACAGTGTAGATCCAGATAAGTTGGCTTCAGAAGAAGCAGACAGCGTCCAGTTAATGTGTCTTGCTGGACAACTGGCTAATAATGTAAACCCTGATCAGAAACAATGAAAATGCTGATCAGATGCCCTATTTTGCTGCATCTGGTCTGGGTCTGCACTGTTGCTTGAGGCCTCTCTGTCGGAATATATAGAGTAAATGTGGTATTTTTATGAAATTCATTAAAAGCATCTCAATATGTCAGGTTGTCATGGTAACAAATGACCATTACTGAAACTTAAGGAGGCCGAGTGGCTAAAATGTTGGAAATGGTAAGTTTTGTCTATGTGAAATAAGTTTGCATTTCTGGGACACCTTGACATTGTGAATTAACCCTTTTACCCCTGAGTTTCTGAAATAGACTATTCCATCTTTGAATTTGGGCACATCCATTATTCTAAATAGGGGATTAAGTCAAAGTCATTAACAGGATGGCAAACAGTGTAGATCCTGATGAGACGGCTCAATATGAATATCAATATCTCATCTTGATCCAAACTTGCATAGTTATCTGTACCAGTCTACAGGGTTGAAAGCCGGCCTCGGTGGCTCAGTTGGATGCGCCGTCCGACTCGAGACCACGAGGTCGCGGGTTCAACCCCAGCCGAGGTCGGCAATATTCTTTCGTGGAGATTCATCATGAAATATTTTCTACGGTCATTCTCTCCCTTCCGCTGATTCAAGAAGGGCAGTTGTCAGTTTCTGGCGAAAGAATGTGCACAATACTGGTTAACCGCTTAGAGGACTAAGCCTGCCCAGTAAACGTGTGGTTAGGTAAACTGACCGCGCTCGACATGACCTCATTGGTTTGACTGGGCCGTAAAACCTCAACACAAACAAACAGGGTTGAAAGGTTTAACGCAAAATGTCAATTTATCATACATGGCTTTTGTTTGTTGTTTTTTAAGATAATGAAAACATGCTTTTGTGACAGTGTGGTTCATCTATCTTATTCTTGTTTTTTTCTCCCTGGGTTGCACTTGACTGAGATACTGTTGACAGGGCAGTTAAACAGCAACTCAAACAAACAAACAGAGTGGTACTTGTATATCTGTAGAAATATTTGTACACACTAAGTATTAGTTAGATGGCTTTGTAAATACATGTATAGATGTATATAGAAAATTACAATGATCTTGCCAGTGTGCTAGCTTGAAACAAGAGTGGACAAGTCTTAGTCTATTAGCCTGGAGTAAGTAAAAATTTATGTTTGGCAAGTAAAAGATTCTGTATTTACCCTAAGTTTTGGGACAGACAGGCCTTGAAGAAGTATGTAGATTCAGATCAGGGCCCAGCTGTTCAAAGCTAACGACATCATTAGTTAACGATTCATTAAAATTTACATCGGGTGATAAGCAAATATGCTGAAAGTTTTTGCAGAAAATATGTGAGTAGCTTTTGCAGTGCAAAGCTACTGACATTTTTTCAGCAAAAAATATCAGAATATTGTGTATTGAATCTGCTAAAACAGTTAACGAAATGACCCTTAACGAGCTTGTTAAGCTAATGATGCTTTGAACAACTGGGCCCAGATGATTATCATCAGAATTTTGTTTCTGCACACTATTTTGTAATGGGGGTTTCCATTTAGATAGTATAATTTGGTCTACCTTCTACTTTATCTATCAAGGGAGATAATAGAAAGAAAAACTATGCTGTCTTTCATTGTTAGATAATATAGAATATATAGCAAAAAGAGGAAGACTTGGTCAGACTGAGAGAATATAAAAATTGATCAGACCTGTACTACTCATTTATTAAATAGGGGCACTTTTCTTGTATTGCAGCTGGTTTACATCACGAAAACATGCCTATATAATTTTGACCCCCTTAAACCCCACTTTTATATAGTAAAACTGGGGTTTACAGGGGTATACATTATTTTTCTTATTTCTGCACAAAAACATAGATTGTGGGTACTCGTTAGAACCGCCTCGCCGAGGCAGTTCTAACGAGTACCTACAATCTATATTTTGAGCAGAAATATGAAAAATATCAGAGTTTTTTTACCTGAAAATTTTCGATTTTTGGAGGTGAAATTTTCTATATATTTGAATAGGCGTGTTTTCGTAATGGAAAAAAAAATAGCAACCTAGCCTTTACCACTTTCTGGGCAAAATGAGCAGATGGCATTGATTATATGTTTCATCTTTTCTTCCCAGAAAACAGTCTTTGGATCATTGGATACATTATGGTGTCTTTGAAAATGGAGTTCTGCTCATGTTCACGCTAGAGGGCATAAGTGGTGTTGCAAACGTCATTTCTGCTTATGAAGAGTCTCAATAAAACTGAGACTCCCATTTTCTATCTGTAATGTGTGCTTTGTTTCCAAAGACAATTTTAGATTTTTATTTGATATTTCATACTAATTGTCTCTTAAAGAGACAACTTGCATGAAATTTCAGAGCCTATTTTTTTTTTTCAGGAAAAACATTTTAAAATGTTGTCTGCTGAAATTTTCCCCATCAGAGTTAAATGTACTTTATAGAATCCTGACAGGTAGCAGCAGACTAATTGAACTTTGTCCATTCCTGTTACTCAAGCCTTTTTCTTTTTTTTTTTTTAATTGCATATATACTCTCTGGAGCAAAACTTTCTTTAAAATCCCATGGACTTATGCCAAACAAAATCTTTAGATTCTGAAACAGTTTTAAAAAAATGCGTGAAGGTGGCTTTTTTTTTTTTTCTTTTTTTCCTATTGGGTACATTCTTGGACATTTTGGTTTGTTTAACAAAACAAAAAGGCAGCACCCATATGGGAAACACCGCACAACATAAACAGATCTCAATTTACCAATTGTTTTTGCAAATAAGTAAGAATACTATATCTCAGATAAAAGAGACTTCAGTATCCTATATTTTTGTGGTTTGAGAAATAAAATCCACTGAAAAAAAGTATTTATGCTGGACTGTAAGGACATGTGCAGTGGCATCTGATTTTTTTTTTCTGTTAGTTTATTTGTTTTGGCCCTACATGTATATTTAGGTAAACCTTAATTGCATTGCATCCCCCAAAACTGATTTCAATAAAAAACACATTAGAGAGTCGAGTGAATGCAGCAATAAACAAATATTTACTGTAGTAGTTTACTGAGTGATATTAGAATAGCAGCATTTTAAAAGTGACTGGGATCATTTTACGTCGTGTTTTTGACATCACCACCATTGACATCAGTGGAGAATGTATTTCTGAAAAATTAAACTATAGATACTTACAATAGTGAATAATTGGGCCACCCAATGTGTAGACATGTCTTGGGGCATATGTGGTCAGCAAAGGGCCAGATCAGCCCCGCATCAGCACAGTCTGATCAGGACCTTCAAAGCGTCAATGTCCACTAACAGAATCATTGGATACTACAGAATGCATCACAAAAACATACCTGTATAATTTTGACCCCTTAAACACCACTTTTATATAGTACAAATGTGGTTTACAGGGGTATACATTATTTTTCTTATTTCTGCTCAAAAACATAGATTGTGGGTACTTGTTAGAACCGCCAATCTGTGTTTTGAGCAGAAATATCATTACAAAAACAAGCCTATTAAAAAATACTGAAAATTTTTCCACCAAAAAAATGAAAAAATTTCAGATGAAAATTCTGATATTTTTCACATTTCTGCTCAAAACATAAATTGTGGGTACTCGTTAGAACCACCTCACCATTGTGGGTACTTGTTAGAACCACTTCACCAAGGCGGGTCTAACGCGTACCCACAATTTATGTTTTAGAGCAGAAATAAGAAAAATAATGTATACCCCTGTAAACCCCAGTTTTACTATATAAAATCAGGATTCAAGGGGGTCAGCATTATATAGGTATGTTTTCGTGATGTGAAAAATATCTGAGTTTTTTATCTGAAAATTTTCAGTTTTTGGAGGTAAAATTTTCTATATATTTGAATAGGCATGTTTTCATAATGGTATGAATAGAGAGCAAAGTCATGGATGTGATGATACTGTGCAAATGAGCAGGATGATCTAAATCTGCCTATTTTGCAGGTTCGAAGAAAGGCTGGCACAATTAATTGATTAATTGATCTATAAATCCAAAAAAATGATTATCATTTCTGATTTGCTGATAATCGATCATTTGATTTCTGTGTTATTTCACCGTATTTACCCTTAGTATTCAGACACCTCAACTCCTTACCATACTTGATCTAAAATTTGAACAAGTACAATTTACTACCCATTGTTGTGTCAAAAACTAGCTGATTGGGTGGCAAACAGTGTTGACCCTGATGAGACGCCACAAATGCGGCGTCTCATCAGCGTCTACACAGTTTGCTCAGGCCTGTCTGACCAAATAATTATATGCAATAAAGTATAACATATGGTAAGAGTCATGCTCAGACAGATAAAATTGTGACCGCTAATCGATTATCAATCACAATGGCAGGGCTGGTAATCGATTATCTTTTCAGCTCCGATTAGCCAGCCTTAGTTCGAAGGCACTGTGTTGAAATTGGCGCAGCAGTGAAAACGAGGCATTATTTATATTATCCACCAGATCTTAAAAAAATATTAAATCAATTGGATTTTTGAAACGTTGACTAACTTTTGGCACTGAAGAGTAGACTATGTTCCATAACAAACCTGTTTCTGTTAAAAAATGTGTTTCTCTTAAAAAGTTGTTTTGTTAACAAATTTATTTGTTTTAAGAAACTTGTTTCATTAACAAACTTGTTTCTTGAAACAACCTTGATTCTTCTCATATAAACAAACTTGTTTCTGTTAACAAACTGCTTTCATTAATTTGTTTGGTTAACAAACTTGTTTTTCTATAGTCATTCTTTTTTTTCTGCTGATTAAAGAAGGGCAGTTGTCAATTTCTGGCAAAAGAGTGTGCACAAATACAGGTTAACCCCTTAGAGGATTAAGCTTGCCCAGAAAAAAATGTTGTTAGATAAACTGACTAGCTCGACATGATCCTAATGGGTTTACTCAGCTCTAAAGCCACAACTTAATCAATCAATAACAAACTTGTTTCGTTAACAAACTGGTTTCTGTTTACAAACTTGTTTCTTCTAACCAGTTTGTTTCATTAGCAAACTTGTTTCGTTATGAACAAGTTTGTTTCATTAACAGAATTGTTTTGTTAACAAACTTGTTTATATTAACAAACTTAGTTTGTTAACAAACTTGTTTCTGTTAACAAACTTGTTTCTGTTAACAAACTTTTTTTCTGTTTACAAACCTGTTTTTTTGTTTGTTTTTTTTTGGGTTGTTGTTTTTTTTTTTTTTTTAGCTCACCTGAGCCGAAGGCTCATGGTGAGCTATTGTGATCACTCACCGTCCGTCGGCGTCGTTGTTGTCGTCGTCGTCCGGATGTCCGTCTGTCCACAATCTTTAAACAACATCTCCTCCTAAACCACTGGTGGGAATTTGACCAAACTTCACAGGAATGATCCGTGGTTGGTCCTCTTTCAAAGTTGTTCAAATGGTTCCGGTTCATTGCATATCTAGGTCACAGGAGCTAAAAATAGATTTTTTAATTACAAACTTAAAAAATCTTCTAGTCCGAAACCACTGGACCGATTTCAATATAATTTTGCAGAAATGTTCCTTTGGTGATCCTCTACCAAGATTGTTCAAGCCATTTGGATTTGTCAAAAAACATGGTCACCAGGGGGCGGGGCTTATTTTCCCTATATATCTATATAGAAAACTTTAAAAATCTTCTTGCCCGAAACCACTGGACCGATTTCAATATAATTTTGCAGAAATGTTCCTTTGGTGATCCTGTACCAAGATTGTTCAAGCCATTTGGATTCGTCAAAAAACATTGCCGCCAGGGGGCGGGGCTTATTTTCACTATATATCTGTATAGAAAACTTTAAAAATCTTCTTGTCAGAAACCACAGGACCAATTTCCATATAATTTTGCAGAAATGTTTCTTTGGTGATCCTCTTGCAAGATTGTTAAAGCCATTTGGATTCGTCAAAAAACATGGCCGCCAGGGGGCGGAGCTTATTTTCCCTATATAATCTGTATAGAAAACTTTAAAAATCTTCTTGTCAGAAACCACTGGACCGATTTCTATGTAATTTTGCAGAAATGCTCCTTTGGTGATGCTCTTGCACAATTGTTCAAGCCATTTGGATTCATCAAAAAACATGGCCGCCAGGGGGTGGGGCTTATTTTCCCTATATATCTATATAGAAAACTTTAAAAATCTTCTTGTTAGAAACCACTTGACCGATTTCAGTATAATTTTGCAGAAATGTTCCTTTGGTGATCCTCTACCAAGATTGTTCAAGCCATTTGGATTTGTCAAAAAACATGGCAGCCAGGGGGGTGGGGCTTATTTTCCCTATATATCTATATAGAAAATTTAAAAAATCTTCTTATCAGAAACCACTGGAACAATTGCAATATAATGTGGCAGAAATGTTCCTTTGGTGATCCTGTACTAAGATTGTTAAAGCCATTTGGATTCGTCAAAAAACATGGCCGCCAGGGGCGGGGCTTATTTTCCCTATATATCTATATAGAAAAACTTGAAAAATCTTCTTGTCAGAAACCACTGGACCGATTTCATTATAACTTGGCAAAAATGTTTCCTTGGTGACCTTCTACCAAGATTGTTCAAGTAATCGTGATTTGTCAAAAAACATGGCTGCTAGGGGGTGGAGCTTATTTTCCCGATATATCTATATAGAAACTTAAAAAAATCTTCTTGTCAGAAACGACTGGACCGATTTCAATATACCTTGGCAGAAATGTTTCTTTGGTGACCCTTTACCAAGATTGTTCAAGTCGTCATGATTTGTCAAAAAACATGGCCGCCAGGGGGCGGGGCTTATTTTCCCTATATATATCTATATAGAAAACTTGAAAAAACTTCTTGTCAGAAACCACTGGATCGATTTCAATATAACTTGGCAGATATGTTTCCTTGGTGACCCTTTACCAAGATTGTTCAAGCTATCATGATTTGTCAAAAAACATGGCTGGTAGGGGGCGGGGCTTATTTTCCCCGTATATCTACATAGAAAACTTTAATGATCTTCTTGTCAGAAACCACTGAACTGATTTCAATTAAACATTGCAGAAATGTTTCTTATGTAACCCTCTATCAAGGTTATGCAAGCCGTCATGATTCATCAAGAAACAGGGCCGCCAGGGGGCGGGGTTTATTTTCCCTATATATCTATATAGAAAAACTTTAAAAGTCTTCTTTTCAGAAACCACAGGTCCAATTTCATTACAACTTGGCAAAAATGTTTCCTTGGTGACCCTCTACCAAGATTGTTCAAGTAATCATGATTTGTCAAAAAACATGGCTGCTAGTGGGTGGGGCTTATTTTCCCTATATATCTATATAGAAAACTAAAAAATCTTCTTGTCAAAAACCAATGGACCGATTTCATTATAACTTGGCAGGAATGTTTCTTTGGTGACCCTCTACCAAGGTTGTTCAAGCTGTCATGATTGTCAAAAAACGTGGCAACTACGGGGCAGGGCTTATTTTTTTCTATATGTCTATATAAAAAACTTTAAAAATCTTCTCGTAAGAAACCGTTGGACCAAGCTCAATGTAGCTTGGCAAGAATGTTGCTTTTGTGACCCTCTACCAGGATGGTTCAAGCCTTCATGATATGTCAAAAAATATGGCCTCCAGGGGGCAGGGCTTATTTTCGGTATATATCTGTATAGAAAACTTTAAAATGCTTCTTGTCAAATACCTCCTGACCAATTTCAATAATGCTTTGGTGACCCTCTACCAAGAATGTTCAAGCAATCCTGATTTGTCAAAAAACATGCCTGCTAATGGGTGGGGCTTATTTTCTCTCTATATCTAAATAGAAAACTTTAAAAATCTTCTTGTCAGAAACCACTGAACCGATTTCAGTTTAACTTGGCAGGAATGTTCCTTTGGTTACCCTCTACCAAGTTTGTTCAAGCTGTCATGATTCGTCATGGTTATAAAATTTATACATAAAATTTTAGAGCAGTGAACTTGGCTGAAACTTCAACATTAAATATGCAAATCTGTTTTCTCAGGTGAGCGATATAGGACCATCATGGTCCTCTTGTTTTTATTTGGTTGTTGTTGTTTTTTTTTTCACATTTTTTTTTTTTTTTTTGTAAACAAACTTGTTTTATCAACAAACTTGATTGATTAAAAAACTGTTTCGTAAACAAACTTGTTTCTGCTAACAAACTTGTTCATTAACAAACTTGTTTCTGTTAACAATTTTTTTTTCTGTTAACAAACTCGTTTCTTTAACAAATTTATTTCATAAACAATCTTGTTTCTGTTAAAAAACTTGTTTCATTAACAAACTTGTTTCTGTTAAGAAACTTGTTTCATTAACAAACTTGTTTCTGTTAACAGCCTTGTTTGTTAATGATCTAGTTTCTGTTAACAAACTTGTTTCATAAACAACCTTGTTTTGTTAACAAACTTGTTTTCTTTAAAACTTGTTTTGTTAACAAACTTGTTTTGTTAATGATCTTGTTTCTGTTAACAAACCTGTTAATTTTAATAAACTTGTTTCATTAACAAACTTGTTTTGTTAACAAACTTGTTTCTCTTAACAAACTTGTTTCATCAACAAACTTGTTTCTGCTAACAAACTTGTTCATTAATAAACTGGTTTCTGTTAACAAACTTGATAACAAACTCGTTTCATTAACAGTCTTGTTTCTGTTGACAAACTTGTTTCATTAAAAACACTTGTTTCTTTTAACAAACTCATTTCATTAACAAACTCGTTTCATTAACAATCTTGTTTCTGTTAACAAACTTGTTTCTGTTAAAAAACTTGTTTCTGTAAATAAACTTGTTTTGTTAACAAACTTGTTTCTGTTAACAAACTTGTTTTATCAATAAACTTGTTTTGTTAACAGACTGTTTCCTTTAAAAACTTGTTTTGTTTACGAACTTGTTTCGTTAACAATCTTGTTTCTGTTAACAAACTTTTTTCATTAACAAACTTGTTTCATCAACACTTGTTTTGTTAAGAAACTTTTTCTATTACTGCTTCTTTTTCTGTGCTGGACACGGAAAGTATCCTTTTGTAGTTTAGCATAGGTAGCAGGTGATAGGTAAGTGAGTCTCCTCTCAAGAAAAAGACTTCCGTGCGCATGCACTTAGCATGGTCAGGTGTCTAGATTTTTGGCAGAGGTTTCCCCTTGCCTTACCACATGTGAGCAAACAGCATGGGTTCTGGCAAGACTGTGCAGGCTCACATGAACCTTTGCTGTTCACATATGCAACTCTCCCTAACTCGGCTCATTAGTGCTATTTTCAACAAGTAAAGATTTGAGCCACCACCTGAGAAAATGTATTCTCAGAAGTGTGCCCAGAGATGACTTAGATAAGCCCAGATTGGTGCAGTTCTGTCAGTCTCTGCAGGGACACTCCACGGATAGCCAAGGTTCTTGACAATAGCTGCTGTTAGATTAGTTCCGTTTTGACTGTTTTCCCAGCAAATTCACCCATTTTAACTGAATAAAGCTTCCCCATACTATATATTGGAAGAGTCCAGTTTCAATTTTAGCTATGTCAGGCTGTGTGATTTAGATGTTACTAGAGAAAAAGGCTGAACTACTTTCAAACAGTGAAGACCCTGAGAAGATAAACTATGTAGAGTGTGATCAGACAGCTCCGTAGGACCAGTTAGATTTGGCTCTACATTACGTAAACATGCCTATTCAAATATGTAGAAAATTTCACTTCCAAAAACTGAAAATTTTCAGATAAAAATCTCTGACATTTTTCATATTTCTGCTCAAAACATAGATTGTGGGTACTCGTTAGAACCGCCTCACTGAAGTGGTTCTAACGAGTACCCATAAACTATGTTTTTGAGCAGAAATAAGAAAAATAACGTATACCCCTGTAAGCCCCAGTTTTACTATATAAAAGTGGGGTTTAAGGGGGTCAATATCATATAGGCATGTTTTCCTGATGCATTGTTTGATATAACAGTTTTGTTTGACTAGTTAGTATGTTACTGGTTTTCCTAATGACTGCTTCTCAGAAGGCTTGTTAAGAAGGAGTATTTGAGCCGTGACATGGGAAAAGGTGTTTTTAGGGTAAATGCAACCAGTAAAGATGGATCAGGCAGCGGAGATACATAGTCTGATCAGGAACTTTGCTATACTTTGTTTTATTATATACAAAGTATTGAAATATAGAGATTTATTAATGGAATAAAATGCATATTTCAAAAAAGTTATATTTTCACATGTGAAAATGTAAAACTTATATTTTCACTCCTCTGAGCAGTGAAAAATATAAGATCCGGAACTACTTTTTTTCTTATTTACATTAATGGTCAAAGGGAAGCAACTCAAATTTTGCAAGATTTGCATCTCTTCTGTCGAAAGTGATGTATATAATAAAAAGAAAATTCAAATGTTTGGAGTGAATATGACTTTTATTTCATCGAGTGAAGTGAAAAAATGTATATTTCATTCGTGCCTTCGGCACTCATGAAATATACATTTTTTCACTTCACTCGATGAAATATCGGCACTCGTGAAATATACATTTTTTCTCTTCACTCGATGAAATAAAAGTCATATTCACTCGGCACTCATGAAATATACATTTTTTCACTTCACTCGATGAAATAAAAGTCATATTCACTCCAAACATTTGAATATCCTCTATATGTTCTACAGTACCCAATGATTCTATAAGCGGACAGTGAAGGCGCAGTCTGATCTGGGCCTTCACTGTCCGCATATGCCCAAATACACATTTTCACCTGTATTTGATGATAATTCTGGGGTGGTCTTCCTTCTTTCCTATTAAACTTCATGGTATGTTGCACTCATTAAAAGCACCTTACCAAGATGCTTCATACAAATCCTCACACCATACTTTATTGAATGCAATAACACATACACCCCTGTAAGTGCACAGTCAAGTGACTGGAGTATTCCCATTACTATATATTATCCTGTCCATAGTAAAAGCGTATGTTATGGGTACCCGTCTAAATGACCTTCACGAGTTGAGGTGAATCAAATGAACATCCACAATCTTTGCTTTAACCCTTGTCCTGCTGAATAAATTAAGATGCCACGCCCCCTTCTAATTTTCAGCCAATCAGATTACTTGATCCGGATTGTTTCTGTAAATTCAAATACGTAATGGCAAACAGTGCAGATCCAGATCAGTTGGCTTCTTCAGAAGCCAACTGATCTGGATCTACACTGTTTGCAAAGGCAGGGTATATCCGGGTTCAGCAGGACAAGGGTTAAAAATAAAAAAAAAAATCAGAAAAAAAGTATTGCACAACGGTGAAGGAATTGCTGATCTTTCTTTTAACCTTTCCTGCCCCGCAGACCAAAACACATATCTTTGCATACAGTGTAGAACCAGATGAGATGGCTAATGAGCCGTCGCATCCGGATCTACATTGATTGCCATTCAGCTTTTGATTTTTGACTGGCACCAATGTCCAAACATGTCCAAACTCAAAAATGGAAGTAAATTTATTTCAGAAGTCCAGAGATGAAATGGTTAAGTCTGGCCTTGTAAGGCGGATTATTTTACTACAGTTTTTTCAGTAATTTTTAAAAGCAATTAGTCTTAGGTCAAATAAAGTTTATTGTTTTTAGAGAATTGGAGAAAATTTTCAAAGAATTTCCATTTAGTGTTCCATCTAAAACTCCTCTGTTTTCTTATGTGCTTATTTGTTGTCCCCTGCCACTGTCAAAAAGGATGACATTGGTAAAAGTAGGAATTTGTTAGTCTGTTTGTTTTTGGTTTGTGTTGAGGTTTTACGGCCCAGTCAACCCAATGGGGTCATGTCGAGCGCGGTCAGTTTACCTAACCACACGTTTACTGGGCAGGCTTAGTCCTCTAAGCGGTTAACCAGTATTGTGCACAGTCTTTCGCCAGAAACTGACAACTGCCCTTCTTGAATCAGCGGAAGGGAGAGAATGATCGTAGAAAATATTTCGTGATCAATCTCCACGAAAGAATGTTGCCGACCTCGCCGGGGTTGAACCCGCGACCTCCTGGTCACCAGTCGGACGGCGCATCCAACTGAGCCACCGAGGCCGGCGTTTGTTTTTGGTTCATTTACACTTGCTGCGATATAAGAAAAGATGTCTTTGAGGTCAGAAAGCCGGCCTCGGTGGCTCAGTTGGCTGCGCCGTCCGACTGGAGACCAGGAGGTCGCGGGTTCAGCCCCCGCCGAGGTCGGCAACATTCTTTAGTGGAGATTGATCATGAAATACTTTCTACGGTCATTCTCTCCCTTCCGCTGATTCAAGAAGGGCAGTTGTCAGTTTCTGGCGAAAGAATGCGCACAATACGTGTGGTTAGGTAAACTGACCACGCGCTCGACATGACCCCACTGGGTTGACTGGGCCGTAAAACCTCAACACAAACAAGCAAATGTCTTTGAGGTCAATTTTCCAGATCAGCCAGCATAGATACGTTGTCTGATTAGAAAGTTTGCTATACCTTGTAATGATTCTATGAGCAGACAGTGAAGGTCCTGATCAGACTATATCATCACGAAAACAGCCTATATAATTTTGACCCCATTAAACCCCACTTTTATATAGTAAAACTGGGGTTTACAGGGGTATACATTATGTTTCTTATTTCTGCTCAAAAACATAGATTGTGGGTACTCGTTAGAAACGCCTCGCCCACAAGGCGGTTCTAACGAGTACCCACAATCTATGTTTTGAGCAGAAATATGAAAAATGTCAGAATTTTTTTATCTGAAAATTTTCCTATTTTGGTTGTAAAATGTTCAATATACAGTCGAACCTCAATTGCTCGAACATCTTTGGGACCATGGAAATTCGTTCGAGACATGGGTAGTTCGAGCCACTGAGGGTTAATTAGGAACCAGTTCAGGAAGCAAATAGCGATAATTTTCGGAAATCTTTTCAAATTTCTACACAATGATTGTATGTTGAGTGTACTCATTAGAATTGCCTCGATGAGGCGATTCTAATGAGTGCACACAACATACAATTCCATGATAAAATAAGAAAAAATCATTAACTATTTGTTTTCTTGAGCTATTGGAAGAATTTGTAAGGACTGAAAAAAGAGTTCGAATCATCCAAGGTGTTCGAGCCATCCGTGTTCGAGCCATTGAGGTAATACTGTATTTGAATAGGCGTGTTTTCGTAATGATAGACGCACAAGCTAATAGAGGCCGCCACTGTCCGCATATGTCTGGAGACACGTTTTTACATGGCGCGGTCCACTTCATGTCTGGGTAGTACCTTATTAATCTGCTGGAATATTTTCATGAACTGTCACACACATACTTAGCTTGATGAAAGGATGTGTTGTATCAAGAAAGACAACTCTTGCTCCCTTGATTCTTGAGTTATCTGCCCTTGACACATGTGGCGGGGGATTTTGCCCACTTTGTGGCATTTTGTTGTTAAGTGTTGTAAATAAGTTGTATATACATGTAAATAGTTGTTTTGCCTTGTAAAGTTGTTGAGCATACTTTATATGAGATTGTGTAATTGTTTTAAAACAGATCATCTGTGAAGTAGGAGTCAAATAAATACCATTGAATGGTTAGGTTGTCGCTGTTGTTTCTTAAAGGGACTACATACTTGGTAAGGTTTTCAGTTATTTTTTTTTCAAGGGAGACAGCTTTTGTGACGCCGGTTTGCTTTCCCGCGCTTTAAACCCCGTTTGAAAAAGTTCTTCACTAAAACGAAAGAGTTTGCTCATAAGGGGAACTAATTGTTCACGTCGTTTTAGGGGTAGAGCCCATTTTTAGACATGGTGCAAAACAATTTTGAAAATTACCAAGTTACCTCCGCTGAATTTGTAACAGTCCCCTTAAATTTCTTATACTAGAAAATCTAGTCCACTGTACTGCAGTACTCTCTCATTCTCTCTCGTTTTGGAGAATTGGTTTTCTCTCTCTCTCTCTCTCTCTCTCTCTCTCTCTCTCTCTCTCTCAAGTTTTGGAGAATTGGTTCTCCGCTCTCTCTCTCTCTCTCTCTCTCTCTCTCTCTCTCTCTCTCGCTGTCCATGTCTCTATCCCTCTCTCTAAACGTAAACTCCTATCGACGTGGCACTTCTCAGCTTGATGGGCAGTCAGTCTGATGACCTCCGTGTCAGAGTTCGTCAGTATTTTCTTTAAGTCGGGTTTTTGCTCAATATACGTTACCATATGGCTATGCTGCGGCAAACTGCATGCATGGTTGTTAACACAATTATGGATGCTAATTTTGCTTCCGTTTTAACGATTAGCACCCTGGGTAAAAATTTCAACAGACGTCATTTTCATTTTTATTTTTTTTTTATTTATTTATTTATTTTTTTTTTTTTTTCAAAAAAATAGGCTTTGACATTTCATGCAAATTAATTTGCATGAAATGTCAAAGCCTTTTTCTGGAAAAAAAAAAAAAGAATAAGAAAAATAAAAAAAAAAAAAAAAAAAAACAATTATGGATGCTAATTTTGCTTCCGTTTTAATGATTAGCACCCTGGTAAAAATTTCAACAGACGTCATTTTTATTTATTTATTTTTTTTTTTTTTTATTTTTTTTTTTTTTTTTTCAAAAAAATAGGCTTTGACATTTCATGCAAATTAATTTGCATGAAATGTCAAAGCCTTTTTCTGGAAAAAAAAAAGAATAAGAAAAATATCAATTTATCGTCTGCTTATATACTCAGAGAGTGGTAAAGACAGCAAGAGGCAAGCATTTATTACGGAAATACGCAGTCGGATTGGTACAGCTCATTGAAGATACCCAGGAAATACCAGAATCACGAAGCACACAGCCTTTCCAAGGCACCAAAGGAAGGCGAGATGAGAGACGAGTAATGACAAAACAATCTTGGTAGAGGGTCACCAAAGCAACATTCCTGCCAAGTTACATTGAACTCGGTCCAACGGTTTCTTTCGAGAAGACTTTTAAAGCTTTTTTTTATATAGATATATAGGGAAAATAAGCCCCGCCCCCTAGCAGCTATGTTTTTTGACGAATCATGACAGCTTGAACAATCTTGGTAGAGGGTCACCAAAGAAACATTCCTGCCAAGTTAATTTGAAATCGGCCCATTGGTTTCTGACAAGAAGATTTTTTAGTTTTCTATATAGATATTATATGGAAAATAAGCCCCACCCACTAGCAGCCATGTTTTTTGACAAATCACGATTACTTGAGGGTCACCAAGGAAACATTTTTGCCAAGTTATAATGAAATCGGTCCTGTGGTTTCTGACAAGAAGATTTCTAAAGTTTTCTATATAGATATATAGGGAAAATAAGCCCCACCCCCTGGCGGCCATGTTTTTTTGACGAATCTTGACGGCTTGAACAACCTTGGAAGAGGGTTACATAAGAAACATTTCTGCAATGTAATATTGCAATCAGTCCAGTGGTTTCTGACAAGAAGATCATTAAAGTTTTCTATACAGATATTTAGGAAAATAAGCCCCGCCCCCTAGCAGCCATTTTTTTTGACAAATAATGATAGCTTGAACAATCTTGGTAAAGGGTCACAAAGGAAACATTTCTGCCAAGTTATATTAAAATCGGTCTAGTGGTTTCTGACAAGAAGATATTTTCAAGCTTTCTTTATAGATATATAGGGATAATAAGACCCGGCCCCTAGCAGCCATGTTTTTTGACAAATCATGACGGTTTGAAGAATCGTGGTAAAGGGTCACCAAGGAAACATTTCTGCCACGTTATATTGAAATCGGTCCAGAGGTTTCTGATAAGAAGATTTTTTCAAGTTTTCTGTATAGATATAAAGGGAAAATAAGCTCCACCCACTAACGACCATGTTTTTTGACGAATTATGATTATTTGAACAATCTTGGTAGAAGGCCAGCATGGAAACATTTTTGCCAAGTAATAATGAAATCGGTCCAGTGGTTTCTGACGAGAAGATTTTTCAAGTTTTCTATAAAGATACATAGGGAAAATAAGCCCCGTCCCCTGGCGGCCATGTTTTTCGACAAATCCAAATGGCTTAAACAATCTTGCTACAGAATCACCAAAGGAACATTTCTGCACGTCCAGTCGTTTCAGACAAGAAGATTTTTTAACTTTTCTATATATATATATAGGGAAAATAAGCCCCGCCCCCTGGCGGCCATGTTTTTGACAAACCCAAATGGCTTGAACAATCTTGGTAGAGGATCACCAAAGGAATATTTCTGCAAAATTATATGGAAATCGGTTCGGTGGTTTCTGACAAGAAGATTTTTTAAGTGTTCTGTATAGATATATAAGGAAAATAGGCCCCGTCCCCTGGCGGCCATTTTTTTTGACAAATCCAAATGACTTGAATAATCTTGGTAGGGGATCAATAAAGAAACATTTCTGCAAAATTATATGGAAATCGGTCCAGTGGTTTCTGACAAGAAGATTTTTTTTCAGTTTTCTGTATAGATATAAAGGGAAAATAAGCCCCGCCCCCTGGCGGCCATGTTTTTGACAAAACCAAATGGCTTGAACAATCTTTGTAGAGGATCACCAAAGGAACATTTCTGCAAAATCATACGGAAATCGGTTCAGTGGTTTCTGACAAGAAGATCTTTTTATGTTTTCTATATAGGATTAAAGGGAAAATATGCCCCGCCCCCTGGCGGCCATGTTTTTTGACAAATCCAAATGGCTTAAACAATCTTGCTACAGAATCACCAAAGGAACATTTCTTCAAAATATATTGCAATCGGTCCAGTGGTTTCTGACAAGAATATTTTCAAAGTTTTCTATATAGATATATAGGGAAAATAAGCCCCGCCCCCTGTCGGCCATGTTTTTTGACGAATCCAATTGGCTTGAACAATCCTAGTATAGGATCACAAAAGGAACCCTTCTGCAAAATTATATGGAAATCGGTCCAGTGGTTTTTGACAAGAATAATTTTTAAGTGTTCTATATAAATATGTAAGGAAATAGGCCCCGCCCCCTGGCGGCCATGTGTTTTAAAGGATCCAAATGGCTTGAACAATCTTGGTAGAGGATCACCAAAGGAACATTTCTGCAAAATTATATGGAAATCGGCTAAGTGGTTTCCGACAAGAAGATTTTTTTTTTTAATTTTCTATAAAGATATATAGGGAAAGTCAGCCCCGCCCCCTGGTGGCAATGTTTTTTGACGAATCCAAATTGCTTGAATAATCTTGGTAGATGATCACCAAAGGAACATTTCTGCAAAATTATATTGAAATCACTCCAGTGGTTTCTGACAAGAGGATTTCTTTAAGTTTTCTATATAGATATATAGGGAAAATAAGTTCCGCCCCCTGGCGGCCATGTTTTTTGACGAATCCGAACGGCTTGAACAGCCTTGGTAGAGGATTACCAAAGAAACATTTCTGCAAAATTATATTGAAATCGGTCCAGTGGTTTCTGACAAGAAGATTTTTAAAGTTTTTAATATAGATATATAGGTAAAATAAACCCCGCCCCCCTAGCGGCCATGTTTTTTACTTATTTAAATGGCTTGAATAATCTTGGTAGAGGATCACCAAAGAACATTTCTCAAAATTATATGGAAATCGGTTCAGTGGTTTCTGACAAGAAGGGTTTTTTTTAAGTTTTCTATATAGATATAAAGGAAAAATAAGCCCCGCCCCACTGGCGGCCATGTTTTATGACAAATCCAAATGGCTTGAACAATCTTTGTAGAGGATCGCCAAAGGAACAGTTCTGCAAATTTATATTGAAATCTGTCCAGTGGTTTCTGATAAGAAGATTTTTATAGTTTTCTATACAGGTATATAGGGAAAATAAGCCCCGCACCCTGGCGGCTATGTTTTCTGACGAATCCAAATGGCTTGAACAATCTTGGCAGAGGATCACAAAAGGAACATTTCTGCAAAATTATATGGAAATCGGTCCAGTGGTTTCTGACAAGAAGATTTTTTTTTCAGTTTTCTATATAGATATATAGGGAAAATAAGCCCCGCCCCCGGGCGGCCATGTTTTTGACAAAACCAAATGGCTTGAACAATCTTTGTAGAGGATCACCAAAGGAACATTTCTGCAAAATCATACGGAAATCGGTTCAGTGGTTTCTGACAAGAAGATCTTTTTATGTTTTCTATATAGGATTAAAGGGAAAATATGCCCCGCCCCCTGGCGGCCATGTTTTTTGACAAATCCAAATGGCTTAAACAATCTTGCTACAGGATCACCAAAGGAACATTTCTTCAAAATATATTGCAATCGGTCCAGTGGTTTCTGACAAGAATATTTTCAAAGTTTTCTATATAGATATATAGAGAAAATAAGCCCCGCCCCCTGTCGGCCATGTTTTTTGACGAATCCAATTGGCTTGAACAATCCTAGTAGAAGATCACAAAAGGAACCCTTCTGCAAAATTATATGGAAATCGGTCCAGTGGTTTTTGACAAGAATAATTTTTAAGTGTTCTATATAAATATGTAAGGAAAATAGGCCCCGCCCCCTGGCGGCCATGTGTTTTAAAGGATCCAAATGGCTTGAGCAATCTTGGTAGAGGATCACCAAAGGAACATTTCTACAAAATTATATGGAAATCGGCTAAGTGGTTTCTGACAAGAAGATTTTTTTTTTTAATTTTCTATAAAGATATATAGGGAAAGTCAGCCCCGCCCCCTGGTGGCAATGTTTTTTGACGAATCCAAATTGCTTGAATAATCTTGGTAGATGATCACCAAAGGAACATTTCTGCAAAATTATATTGAAATCACTCCAGTGGTTTCTGACAAGAGGATTTCTTTTTAAAGTTTTTAATATAGATATATAGGTAAAATAAACCCCGCCCCCCCTAGCGGCCATGTTTTTTACTTATTTAAATGGCTTGAATAATCTTGGTAGAGGATCACCAAAGAACATTTCTCAAAATTATATGGAAATCGGTTCAGTGGTTTCTGACAAGAAGGTTTTTTTTTAAGTTTTCTATATAGATATAAAGGAAAAATAAGCCCCGCCCCACTGGCGGCCATGTTTTTTGACAAATCCAAATGGCTTGAACAATCTTTGTAGAGGATCGCCAAAGGAACAGTTCTGCAAAATTATATTGAAATCTGTCCAGTGGTTTCTGATAAGAAGATTTTTATAGTTTTCTACACAGGTATATAGGGAAAATAAGCCCCGCACCCTGGCGGCTATGTTTTCTGACGAATCCAAATGGCTTGAACAATCTTGGCAGAGGATCACAAAAGGAACATTTCTGCAAAATTATATGGAAATCGGTCCAGTGGTTCCTAACAAGAAGATTTTTTTAAGTTTTCTATATAGATATATAGGGAAAAGAAGCCCCGTCCCATGGTGGCCATGTTTTTTGACGAATCCAAATGGCTTGAACAATGTTGGTAGAGGATCTACAAAGGAATATTTCTGCAAAATTATATTGAAATAGGTCTTGTGGTTTCTGACAAGAAGATTTTATTTTAAAGTTTTCTATATAGATATACAGCGAAAATAAGCCCCGCTCTCTGCCGGCCATGGTTTTTGCCGAATCCAAATGGCTTGAACAATCTTGGTAGAGGATCACCAAAGGAACATTTCTGCAAAATTACACTGAAATTAGTCCAGTGGTTTCTGACAAGAAGATTTTTAAGTTTTCTATATAACTATAAAGGAAAAATAAGCCCCGCCCCCCTGGCGGCCATGTTTTTTAACAAATCGAAATGGCTTGAACAATCTTAGTAGAGGATCACCAAAGGAACATTTCTGCAAAATTATATTGAAATCTGTTCAGTGGTTTCTGACAAGAAGATTTTTTTAAGTATTCTATACAGATATATAGGGAAAATAAGCCCTGCCCCCTGGCGGCCATGTTTTCTGACGAATCCAAATGGCTTGAACAATCTTGGCAGAGGATCACAAAAGGAACATTTCTGCAAAATTTTATGGAAATCGGTCCAGTTGTTTCTAACAAGAATATTTTTTTTAAGTTTTCCATATAGATATATAGGGAAAAGAAGCCCCGTCCCCTGGTGGCCATGTTTTTTGACGAATCCAAATGGCTTGAACAATGTTGGTAGAGGATCTACAAAGGAATATTTCTGCAAAATTATATTGAAATAGGTCCTGTGGTTTCTGACAAGAAGATTTTTTTTAAGTTTTCTATGTAGATATACAGCGAAAATAAGCCCCGCTCTCTGCCGGCCATGTTTTTTGACGAATCCAAATGGCTTGAACAATCTTGGTAGAGGATCACCAAAGGAACATTTCTGCAAAATTACATTTAAATTGGTCTAGTGGTTTCTGACAAGAAGATTTTTAAAGTTTTCTATATTGATATATAGGGAAAATAAGCCCCGCCCCCTAGCGGCCATGTTTTTTGACGAATCCAAATGGCTTGAACAATCTTGGTAGAGGGTCACCACAGGAACATTTCTGCAAAATTACATGGAAATCGGTCCTGTGGTTTCTGACAAGAAGATTTTTTAAAAATTTTAGTTAAAAAATCTATTTTAGCTCCTATGATCTAGATATGCAATGGACCGGAACCATTTGAACAACCTTGAAAGAGGACCAACCAAGGATTAATCCTGTGAAGTTTGGTCAAATTCCAATCAGTGGATTTGGAGGAGATATTGTTTAAAGATTGTGAACGGACGGACGAACGGACAGACGGACGGTGAGTGATCACAATAGCTCACCTTGAGCCTTCGGCTCAGGTGAGCTTAAAAAGGAAAACCCTTTAAACGGAATCTCCTCTGCGGTTTGTGGCCCAATTTAGAAATAATTTCACACAAATATTCCTCCTATTCCTTTTTACCAAAATTGCAAAAATGGTTCCAGTCGACTGATCAAAATGGCCGACAGAGCTGAAAATAGACAAGAAAAGCTCTGCATCGTCTTTTTACCAGCTGATTTTTCGTAGGTCCTTTTTTTTCCTGCTGATGCTTCAAACAAAATGTTCCTCTTACGCCTCCCTACAAAAAATGCTAAAATGGTTCTCAATGGATGAAAAAAGTGGCCGCCATAGCTAAAAATAGAAAAAAGAGAGAAAAAGAACTTTAACATAGAACTCCTCCTATGCAAGTGGCCCGATTTCAAAATGATTTCACAGAAATGTTTCTCATATGCCCCTATACTATAATTGCTAAAATGAGTCTGCTTGCCTGAATAAAATGGCAACCAGAGCTAACAAAAAAAAAAAAAAAAGAGAAAAAAAAATTTAAAACGACATCTCCTTCTAGGCCGGTGGCAATATTCCCAAATAACTTCATAGAAATGCTCCTCCTTTTGCCTTTTTACCAGAATTGCGAAAATGGTTATACTCGGCTGAACAAAATGGCCGCCAGAGTTAACATAGACAAGAGAAGCTTTGCATGGTCTTCTTTTCCCGCTGATGCTTCGTTTGGTTTTCTTTCCCTGCTGGTGCTGCACATGATCTTCTTTCCCTTCTTGTGCTTCACAAATATCCTACTTAAAAGTTTTGCAATGGCAACCAAACAAAATTGCCATTTTTAATCAAAATCTCTCAAGCCTTTACACCATCACTTCCACAAACTATCTTGTTTATGAATACCAACGGTCAAGGTCATTTATTGACCTTTTGTCCTGGATGCCTCACATTCAGGTTTTTTTGTTGTTGTTTTTCTTTATCTTCTTCTCCTCTAAAATTGCTGCTTGGCTGATTGAAACCAAATTACATGTGGAGCCTCTGTTCGATGGGGGATTGAAAGTGTGTTCATGGGATCTGGATCACATGATCAAGATGTCCACCATTCCCATATATGGTGAAAAACTTTCAAAATCTTCTTCTGAGAAAATAAGAAAATAAAGGGTCAATGACCTTGATAGTATACAGGATCGTGTACTCCAGCTCTACCAAGCTTGTTCAAAACATGATCTTTGGTTGATCTTGACCTATTTTACGGCAAGGCCAAATTTGGTCAGTCGGGCTTTTTTATGGGAAAGGGGCAAAACTGGATTTATGTGAAGCTATTGTAGCCTATGAAATATAAAGTTGATATATGCAATCACCTAAATGACCTTTTAGAAAAGGTTTAGGTCATTTAATGTACTTTGTTCTGGGTGCCTAAGATTCAGTATTGTTATCTTCTCCTTTAAAATTCCTGAGGCTGATTGAAACCAAATTGCATGTGGGCCCCTGTGGAATGGGGGAATGAAAGTTTGTTCATAGGATTTGGGTCACATGATCAAGATATTCGCCACGCACATACTATGGTACAAAGCCTTTTGATTTTTTTCTCAGGACTTACAAGGCCGAAGACCTTGAATCTTGGTATGCAGCATTGGGAACTATGGCCCTACCAGGTTTATTCAAATGGTGACAATTGATTGACATTGACCTTGGCCTATCTTAATTATGGAAAGCGAGCAACTTGTATCATAATTTAAATACTGAAAAACAGAACTTTGAAAGAACAAAGTGCAAGTTCAGAATGCAAAATGGTTTAGGTTGCAGAAGCGGAATAGCTCCCCGGATTGAGCTCTCAGGTGAGCGTAGTGGCCCATGCGACTCTTGTTAACATGTATGCTAGTGCTTGAAGGTTTGAATGTATTGTCTGCGATGCAGAGAATATAGTGTAGTTAATTTGGCTGGTTTTGTGTATGGCTCTTTAGCATGGTACACTTGACATTTGTTTTCCAGTAACTGTAAGCTGTTTTGGTTAATAAATTTTCATGGTTATGGTTAAACTGTATGCTGTTCCAGAGAAAGATGATGAATTATTTGCGGATTCTTTTTAGAATTTACTTTCCTATGCCTGCATTTCCCAAACTATCATCCCCAGAATTATAGTTTTGTGCAACCATATCATAGCTCTAGATAAGGTATAACAAGGATGATTTTTGGATATATTTTCTCTCTACAAAAACATACACTGTGAGCACTTGTGAGAATGGCCTTATCGAGGCCATTCTAAGAACTGCCCACCACATAAAGTTTCTAACAAGAAATGAGGCAAAATATCCCATAACTTCTCTGGAGCTATTCTCGTTAAAAGAATAGGCTTAAGTCACAATTTCCCTTTCTGTAACAGCAGTTAGTCATTTTAATATTATGCTTAATGATTTGTTGAATTTAAAACTATTCCGTTTGGATAATAAAATTAAAAAAAAAAAAAAAAAAAATCAGCTGATGGTGGATATGTTCTATGGGCTCTCAAAGCCTCGTGCAAATGAGCAAAATAAAAGTAAAAAAGGATTGCCTTTATTCTACTGACCGTTCTAAGGCGGTGGTCCCGGTGTTAGTCTTACTCTTTGTTGCTTTGTGTGTGTGTGTTCTTTTTTTTCTTTTTTTGCTGTTTTTTTGTGTGTGTGTGTGTGTGTTTTTTTTTTTTTTTTCAGAATGCAAAATGGTTTAAGTTGCAGAAGCGGAATTGCTCCCTCTGTGGTTTTTTTTTTTTTTTTTTTTTTTTTTCTTTTTTTTTTGTGGTTTTTGTTCTTTGTTTCCAAAGGCAATCTTTTTGACGTTTATGTTACTACACTGCAGCTGGTATTAGTGCCGTTTGGCGGCGGTAGAACATCTCCCCGTATTTTACCATAGTGCAGATTATATTTCATTTCCTTTGGGATCATTGGGCCCATTGTGGTGTATTTAAAAACGAAATTCTGCTCATGTATACGCTAGAGGGCGTAAGAAGTGTTGCAAATTTTATTACTGCTTATGAAGAGTCTCAATAAAACCGAGACTCCCATTTTCTAATCTGTAGTGTGTTCTTTGTTTCCAACGGCAAACTTTTTGACATTTATGTTACTACACTGCAGCTGGTATTAGTGCCGTGTGGCGGCGGTAGAACGTCTCCCCGTACTTTACCACAGTGTAGATTATATTTCGTTTCCTTTGGGATCACTGGACCCATTATGGTATATTTGGAAATGAAATTCTGCTCATGTATACGCCAGAGGGCGTAAGAAGTGTTGCAAATTTTATAACTGCTTATGAAGAGTCTCAATAAAACCGAGACTCCCATTTTCTAATCTGTAGTATGTTCTTTGTTTCCAAAGGCAAACTTTTTGGCATTTATTTTACTACACTGCAGCTTGTATTAGTGCCGTGTGGCGGCGGTAGAACGTCTCCCCGTACTTTACCACAGTGTAGATTATATTTCGTTTCCTTTGGGATCATTGGGGCCATTATGGTATATTTGAAAATGGAATTCTGCCCATGTATACGATAGAGGGCGTAAGTAGTGTTGCAAATTTCATTGCTGCTTATAAAGAGTCTCAATAAAACCGAGACTCCCATTTTCTAATCTGTAGTGTTTCTTTTTTTTCCAAAAGGCAATCTTTTTGACGTTTATTATTCTACAAGGCGATTCGTTTAAAGTCTTGCCTTGTGATATTTTGTTCTTGAATTTTTCAGTCCTTTTAGCATTGCGATTACCTCGCTTGGGGAAGAAAGAGCTAATCTTAGTGCTTTCTGTAAGTTTGTTCGATTTACGCTTGTTTGGTTTTGTCTGTTTCCTCTTCCTCTTCATGTCAAGGATGGTCTACGGCTTGTGATCGTAGCACTTCCTGGACTTTTCTCTTACCATTGTTTGGAAACAAAAACATGCAAAGCCACGAAAATTGGAGACTGGGCTTGATTGAGTATTTTCATATGCAACACTGTAGTTTGCGAGGCTGCCTTATATTTTTTGATTGAAATTCAATTAAAAGTGTCCACACTGTTAAACCGTCAGGAACTGGTGGTAAGGTCATCTTTATTTAACTCCTGCTTTTTGTCCCACGCCTTTTTGAAGAAAAGCGAGGGGACGTATTTTTCGGCTTTGCGTGATCGGTGGCTCCGAGTTTGTAGTAGGTATCTTGAGAGCGCAAATCCTCCTGCAGTTTGAGGTGGATCCTTCTGAAACTTTCCAGGTGTTTAAATCATGGACTGGTCCAAAGAAATATGCATGTGTTTTTTTTGTTGTTGTTTTTTCACAAATTCCAACGTTTTTGCACTTTTTTACATTTTTTACTTTTTTTCACATTTTTAACTTAAGAATTTTTTCGTGCTCGAATACTATGCCAGTATATACGAGTAGATAGTAGGTAGAGCTTCAGTATAGGGGTAGGTACCTTATAAGCGCACCTCCTCCTACAGTTTTGGGCCGACCTTTCTTAAACTTTACCGGTGTTTTAATCATGGTCTGAAGTACTGTTTGGTTTTTGACGAAAGTAGGTATCATGTGAGCGCGCAACTCTTCCTACAGTTTTGCGTCAATGTTTCTGTTAATCATGATCTGAAGATAAAAATGTGTCTTTTTTACCATACTCAATTTATTATACTACCGGCATACTTGTTTGCCGAAGGGTATATAGTTTTTGGTTTTACGTTCGTAGAACTAGGGTCAATTTTTTTTTGCGTCAAAATTTATAAGACCTTATAATATGAAGACCCTTTGATGAATTTCATTTAAATTTTGCATAATGGTAGATATAGGTCAAAGTTTTAATTCCCACCATCCCAGTTTGGTGGTATAATCTTAAGGTCAATGTCACAGACATAGAATTTTTAACATACCTTGAAACGTCACTTTTTTATTTCCGATCTCAGCAACTATAGTTGCTAGAACCTTCAAACTTTACATAATGGTTTTTCTTGACATGCTGACTGAGCATAAACTTTGCTCCAGTGATCTTGACCTATATTTCACGCTCCATTAACGTTGTCAGATAATATGATGACCCTTGTGATCTCAGCAACTTTAGTGCCTAGAACCTTCTCATAATATTCCCTTTGGACATGCTGACTCAACATACACACTGACTAGTGACCTTGTCCTTTATTTCATGCTCCATTGACTTTGTCAGATTATACCACAATGCATGCAATCTCAGGAACTATAGTTGCTAGAACTTTCAAACTTTACATAATGTTTCTTCTTGACATGCATACATCCTGACCAGTGACCTTGATCTATATTTTACGCACCATTTTCTGACTTTTGTTATGCCATAACCCATGTGATCTCAGCAACTGTAGTGTAACCTTCAACTTTCACATAATGTTCCTGTTTGATATGCTGTCAACATACACCTTGACCAGTGACCTTGACCTATATTTCACGCTCTATTGACTAAGTCCGATTGTACCATAATTAATGCGATCTCAACAACTATTGTTGCTAGAACCTCCAGACGTTATATACTTTTTTTCTTTTTGTCTTAACACCACCTGCAGCTTAAGTTGTCAAACATAGATAGATTTCATTCTGCACCTATCAAAATCCAGTAGTCATTTTACATTATCAATGGGCTGTATATTGATAAAGTCGATGTTACCGACATAGCCATTTTCCAGGGTAGTGGGTACTGGCCGGGGGTATATGTGCCCCACTGGGCTCTTTGTCTAGTTTTTTTTTTGTGTGTTTGTTTTTCATGTTGTTAACTTAATTATTTAGTCATCACGTATATCGCTTTTGTTGGCAACATCATTGTTCATCTTGGTGCTGTCTTGCTGACAACAACCTTGTTTATCTTGTTTCTCTCTTCTTTTGTTGGCAACATCCTTGTTTATAATGTTTGTCTCTCTTTTGCTGGCAGATCCTTATCCATCATGTTTCTCTCTCTTTTGATGGCAACAACATTGTTCATCGCGTTTCTCTCTCTTTTTTTTTTGGCAGCATCCTTGGTCATCATGTTTCGCTCATTTTTGTTGGCAACAGCATTGTTCATCGTGTTTCTCTCTTTTGCTGACAATGTCCTTGTTCATCATCTGTCTCTCCTTTTTGGCAACATCCTTGGTCATCATGTCTGTCTCCATTTTGCTGGTAATATCCTTGTTAATCATGTTTTTCTTTTGCTGGAAACAGCATCATTCATCACATTTCTCTCACTTTTGCTGGCAACATGCTTGGTCATCACATTTCTCTCTCTCTTGTTGGCATTATCATTGTTCATCTTGTTTCTGTCTCTTTGGCTGGCAACATCCATCCTTGTTTATCTCGTTTTTCCATCATTTAGTGACAATATCCATGTTCATCTTGTTTCTGTCTCTTTTGCTGGCAACAACCTTTTTTCATCATAATTATCGTTTTGCTTGCAACATCCTTGTTCGTCATGTTTCTCTGCCTTTTGTTGGTAACATACTTGTTCATCATGTTTCTCCCCCTTTTGCTTGCAACATCCTTGTTTATCATGTTTCTCTGTCTTTTGCTTCCAACATTCTTTGTCATCATGTTTATCTTTTGCTGGCAACATCCTTGTTCATCATGTTTATCTCTTTTTGGCTTAGAACATTATTGTTCATCATGTTTTCTCTCTTTTGTTGGCAAAATCCTTATTCATCATGTCTCTCTCTTTTGCTAGGACATACTTTTTCATCATGTTTTCTCTCTTTTGCAGGCAACATCCCAGCAAGCAAAAAATATAGGACCCACATTGGCCCTAAATGGGTATTTATATGGGTCCTACATGGGCAACCCATAAGGACTCATGAGGGATTTGCAACAGGGTTCCATGTTGGACCCACATGGGCAAAGCCATGTGGGAACTATATGGGTCCAGTATGGGAAAAATCAACGCACATTTATCTTCCAGAAAAACAATTTTTACACATTTTTACACAAATGATTATAAGTCCCCAGTCCCAGCCCATTTGATGGACTGGTAAGGTCCCAACCGATAGAGACCTATGTACGTGTGCAAGTTATTGCCTTAAAGATATAGGCGTCTTTTTTAATAGTTGGAAATGTTGGCATCATGCGTATTTATATATACCTCCCAATTTTAAAAATAATAGGGACATACGAGTTAAAATAAAAATATGACCATGAATCGACGTCCATGTCGGGAAAATAGTTAAGATAAATTTAATAGATACTTTCATTTTGTAATGAACAAACTATTATTTTTATTTTATTATTATCATTATTTTTGCATTTATATCAGGAAATTTACTATTTTTTGATATTATGTTTAAATAGTGGTAGAGTTGTTCCCCTTAATACCCATATTGAACCCATATGGGTCCCATACAGTAATGGGAGGTCAACATTGGAGCCATAGAGGTCCAATGTCTGTATCACATGGGAGCCATTTGGCCCCAATTATGTATCTAGAAAATATCACTTTTCCAGGATTATTTCAATTTTATCTCGGGGATCCCATATATTAGAATGTATTTTTATAGTTATCAAATTTTACCAATATGGGACCTATAAGGGTCTTATATGGGCAAAAAAGCCTATATGGGGCCCAAGTAGGACCCAAATGGGATAAATGCCCCGAATCTGCCCATATGGTTCCCATATATACGTGTTTGCTGGTCAAAGTTTACCAATATGGGACCTATATAGGTCTTTTATGGGCAAAAAAGCCTATATGGGGCCCATGCAGGACCCGAATGGGATAAATACCCAGATTCTGCCCATATGGGCCCCATATATACATGTTTGCTGGGATTCTTTTTCATCACGTTTCTCTCTCTTTTGCTGACAACATTCTTGTTCATCCCGTCTCTTCTCTCTCTTTTGCTGACAACATTCTTGTTCATCCCGTCTCTCTCTCTCTCTCTCTCTCTCTCTCTCTCTCTCTCTCTATATATATATATATATATATATATATATATATATATATATATATATATATATATATGGGCCTTTTTGGCAACATCCTTGTTCATTATATTTCCCTCTTTTTCATCATGTTTCTCTTTCACTTGTTGGCAACAGCCTTGTTCACCACGTTTGTCATTCTTTTGCTGGTAACATCCTTGGTCTTAATTTTTTTTCTCTCTTTTGTTGGCAACGTCCTTGTTCATCACAGTTGTCTATCTCTTGCTGCCAAGATCCTTGTTTATCACGTTTGTCTTTCTTTTGCTGGAAAAAGCCTTGGTCGTCACGTTTCTCTCTCTTTCATTAGAAACAATACTTGTTCATCATGTGTTTCTCCCTTTTCCTTGCAACCTCCTTATTCATCACGTTTCTTTTGCTGGCAACATTCTTGCTCATCAAGTTTCTGTTTCTTTTCTTTTAACATCTTCGCTCATCACGTTTCTATTTCTTTTGTTAGCAACATCCTTGTTCATCTCAGTTGTCTTTCTTTTGCTGGCAACCTCCTTGTTCATCAAGTTTGTCTTTCTTTTTGTGGCAACATCATTGTTCATTATGTTTGTCTCTCTTTTTGTTGCCAACATCTTTGTTCACCATGTTTCTCTTTCTTTTGTGGGCAACATCCTTGTTCGTCATACTTGTCTTTCTTTTGCTGGCAACCTCTATGTTCATCACATTTCCCTCTCTTTTAACGGCAACATCCTTGTTTATCAGGTTTCTTTTCTGCTGGCAAGATCCATGTTCATCTTGTTTCTCTCTCTCTTGCTGGCAACATCCTTGTTCATCGTTCATCATGTTTCTATCTCTCTCTCTTTTGCTGGCAACATCATTGTTCATCATGTTTCTCTGTCTCTTGCTGGCAACATCCTTGTTTATCATATATCTCCTTCTGGTTTGCAACATCCTTTTTTTAATCACGTTTCTCGATCTTTTGCTGGCAGCATCCTTGTTCATTATATTTCTCCTTCTGGTTTGCAATATCCTTTTTAACACGTTTCTCTCTCTTTTGCTGGCAGTAGCCTTGTTCATCACGTTTGTCTTCTGCTGACAAGTTCCTTGTTCATCATGTTTTCTCCCTTTGGCTTGCAACATCCTTGTCCATTATTTTTCTCCTTCTGGTTTACAACACCGTTTTTCATTTTTTGCAACATTGTGTTTTTTATTTCATTTCTTTATCTTTTGCTGGCACTATCATTATTCACCATGGTTCTCTATCTTCTGCTGGCAACATCCTTGTTCATCATTTTTCTTTCATTATAGGAATTACATCGTGCATAGTGTCAAAAAAATGAACGAGATTTGCTTTTATATATATATATATATTTCATGGAAAATATATTATGAATGAACCTCTGCGTTTATGAAGCGTTTATATTACAAGCATCACGTTATAACCGCATCTGATCATCTCCTTCGACTTAATTTGACTACGTCACATTGTTATCAAATAAGCTAGTTAGACATTATTTTCGCCAATAGTACATTGCCATTTAATTATCAATATCATTTTATATCATAACAAGAGCTGTCAGCAGACAGCATAGCTCGCCTGGAATTGGGGATATACAATGACTCCAAAAGGTGCAGACAGAATCGAAAATCGCAAACAGTGTAGACTCTGATCAGACTTTTCTTTAGGACCAATCTGATCTGGGCCTGCACTGTTTGATTAGGCCTATCTGTGCCAATACTTAGGATCATTATGGTAAGAGGAAATGTTATGGCATTTTAGCTCTTGATAGGATTTCTTTCGCTATGGTTTGTTCATTGTTGTCATGAATTTGATATTATCAGGGATCAAATATAAATTTTATAAGTCTGTCACCTTGACATTGAGGTCATAGGCATAAGTGAGGTGATGATGACTAAAACTTTGGACCTGCATCTCTTATCATTCCAAATATGAAACAAATCTGTCATATAGTTTGGATAATATGGGCTCTTAAAACACTGTAATATATATATATATATATATATATATATATATATATATATATATATATATATATATATATATATATATATATATATATATATATATATATATATTTTTTTTTTTTTTTTTTTTTTTTTTTTTTTTAAGTTTTTTTACATTGACCATGGGCATGGGCAGCGGGGTATTGCTGAATAAAACTTGGGACCTGTATTTATCATCATACAAAATATGAACAAAATACATTATATGGTTTCGAAAATATGGGCTCACAAAAAACTTTAACATTAATATTTTCTAAGTCTATGACCTTGACCTTGAAGTGATAAGCATAGGCTATAAAATATTTGGAACTATATTTATTATCATACTAAATATGAAGCCAATCTATCAAATGGTCTGGAAAATATAAGCTCTTAAAAAACTTTAACATAAATGTAGACGCCGACGCAGGCGGTAGTGTAATAGTACTTCCTGGACCGTCCGGGAGAGCTAAAATCGTTTAGACGTTTGAATCCTTGAGTTTGAATTTAGTGGGTCGTGACCAAAGTGACACGAGCAGCTGAATGCTATTTACAAGCATGGGCCCCAAAACGGAAAAAAAGAAACAAAGCAAACATGCCAACGCGATCGGAGAAAATAGAACAAAAATATTAAAGGCACAAATAAATGCAAAATGCAATGCAAACATATTTAGCATCGATCTGGACCCTGTGCTCGGGGGTGGGAGTGGGTAGGGACGATCAAGTAAATAAATGAATCCGTTTTCTCAAAGGAAAAGTTTATGCATGGGGTAGGTTTCGGAATACTGGCTCGCACACAAGTTACTACCCTCCCCCCCCCCCCCTCCACCCGCCAGCCCCTCTTTAAGCCCAGTGGGCACATTACGCTCATACAACGTCGCATTAACGTTCGATGCTACGTCATGACGTTGCATCGATGTTAATGCGACGTTTTATAATCATCACGTGCCCGCTGGGAGAGTATATGGATGTGTAAAATCAAATAGTTCAGAGCTACGGCACTTCAAGACAAAATAAAAGCTACAGATGAAAACAACCAAATACCCACAGAAGGGTTCTTAATAGCTAAAACACTATATGCATAATTTAACACAAACAAAAGAAAGTAAAGCACGTGGACCTAACAATAACAGAATGGGCGAATAATTATCACGTGTATATTGAAGCGCAAGCGGGCTTTAGATAAAAAATGGGAACAGTTGACAACATTTTTGCTTTACATGGGCTTATTACTCACTTAATAAATCAAGGAAAGAAATTATACTGTGCATTTGTGGATTTCCGTAAAACATTTGATTATACAAATAGGGATATTCTATGGTATAAATTGATACAGTTTGGAGTAAGAGGTAAACTATTAAAGGTTATTCATATATGCTATCGACAAATCAGGGGTTAAATGTGGTACAGAGTTAAGCAACGAATTTGAATGTTATTTAGGGGTAAGACAAGGAGAATCTTTATCACCATTTTTTTCCCTATGTATTTAAAGGATATTGAAAATGAATTTTATAACAGTAGAATAAATGGGATAATATTGGAAATGTTAAATTGTTTCTGTTACTGTACGCAGATGATATAACAATATTTTCAGAAACACCAGAGGGACTACAGAAAGGTCTAAACTTGTTAAGAGAATACAACCAGAAATGGAAATCGACGGTTAACACGGAAAAAACAAAAGTAATACTTTTTTCGAAAAGGTGGTATTTTACCAAGACAATTAAAGTTTTACTATGGAACCATGTAATTACAAATAGTTTCATCATTTTCTTATTTAGGTGTAGTCTTTACAGCTGGGGATCTTTTTCAAACGCGCAGAATACATTATCAGGACAAGCACAAGCGGCGCTCTTTAAACTCAATAGTTATTTATATGATTTTGTGGATATCACAAAGAAACATACACTAGAACTTTTTGATAAGGTAGTAGGTCCAATTTTGAATTACAGAGTTGATGTATGGGGCTTTTGCAAAGCAAATCAAATTGAAAGGGTTCATATGCAGTTTTGCAAAAGACTTTTAGGGGTCAAAAAAATCGACTCAGAATAACTTTATTTATGGAGAACTTGGAAGGCTGAATTATCAAAATTCAAAGATATCTTATAATTATTAAATTTTGGCTAGAGTGTTTTTGGAACCTCACAAATTTGTTAGATTAATGTACGATACAATGTTAAGGGATATTGAAATTAATGAATGGAAAGTGAATTGGGCACTTTTAGTTAGATAGTTGCTATGCAATATAGGCTTTCGAGAAGTATGGCTGCAACAAAATGTAGGAAATTGTAATGCATTTCTGGCAGTGTTTAGACAACGTGTGAGGGATATTTTTGTACAGAATTGGACCTCTGAACTTGATAATTCGTCTAAAGCTTTACTTTACAGATCATTTTCGAATTTTAAATTTCAAAGTTATTAAGAATTTATTTCTGTTTAGAAATTTAGAGTGCATTGAGTAAACTTAGGGTGTCATCTCAAAGGTTAGAATGTGAGGCTGGTATAGATTGGCAAGACCAGTTAGAGTGGCTTATGATGAAAGAAAGTGTAGGGTTTGTAATATACTAGAAGACGAGTTCCATTTTATTTTTGAACGTCCCGTGTACTCAGACCTTAGAAAACTATACATTGATAAATACTACATAAATCGACCAAGCATGTTTAAGCTTGTAAGGCTATTTAATACAGATCGTAAAAAGCAGATTCGTAATTTATCCATTTTCATATTCAAGCCATTTGAAAAGAGAAACAGAATTACTTATATTTGTGATGTTAACATTTAAAATTGATTATATATATGCTACATTAGTCTTAGCATACCTAGAGGAAACAATGTACATTCAGTCTGAAATTGAGTTTGACTCAGATTTCCGAACATATTTAGAAAGCAACTTTAAAAAGGTATCTGGACGACTGCTTTTTAATATTTACAAGAACCGAACAGGAACTGGAGAAATTTCATACATTTTTAAATCCATTACACCCAAGCATAAACTTCACAATAGATAAAAGCAAGAGCTGTCTTCCATTTTTAGATACACTTATCATCAATCACAATAGACAACTACAATCAGACATCTTTTATAAACCTACAGATTCAAAAAAATGTCTTCTTTATACATCATGTCACCCCAAACATACACGAAATGGCATACCATACAATTTAGCAAGAAGATTGAAAATCAACATCTCGGAAGAAAATACCTTGCTTACCAGGCTTGAAGAACTGAAATCATACCTACTAAAACAAAAATATCCCCCGGAGCTCATTGACGACAGCATCAGAAAAGTAAAACCTTTAAATAGGTCAGACTTACTGAGAAAAAATGAAATGAACAAAACAGAAAATAGTTTGATACCTTATGTCACAACATATAACCCGCATAATCCAGAAATATATCCAGAAATTTGCCATAATAAGACCATCCTTTTAAGAGATGAAACTGAAAACATTATTTTCAAATAAAACTTTTCTAAAAGTAAACGCCAGCAACCAAACCTAAGGAAATTACTGACTAAAGCAAAATTTTCAAATAAAGATGAAACAAAATTTACAGTAACAAAATGTAAAGAACCAAGATGTGGACTATGCAAATATTTAAAAGAAGGATCGTCCTTTAACTTTAAAGGAAAACAGTTTAATATTAATACTAATATGACTTGTACAGTCAAGAATGTTATCTACGTCATTGAATGCCGGGGTTTTAGAAAATATTGCATAGGAGAAACTAACAATTTACGAACTAGAACCACACTTCATAACCAACATATAAGACATGAACACTTAAGAATGATCCCGGTAAGTGGACATATTGCTTCTTGCTCAAACATTGACCCCAAATATTTTATTTATTTATTTATTTATTTATTTATTTTTTTTTTGTTGTTGTTGTTTTTTGTTTTTTTGTTGTTGTTTTTTTTTTGTTTTTTTTTTTATGAAAAGTGATAGCATAATAGACCAAAAAGAGAAAGAAAAGATTTTCATTCAAAAATTTAAACCTGATTTAAACTCGCTTTGACGTGTTTTAAGCAGAGACGCCAGAATTATATTTGTTGCAGTATTTAGACCCCACAGGAAGTCTAAAGACGTTACGTCATAGTTAATTACGTTAACATTAAGAAATTACCTTGACAACGTTAGCGCTTAAGATTATGTACGGGAATTATTTATGGCTTTGAAAATTGTTAATACATGAAACCGGTTAGCCTAAAATAAATTTATATTGTGGTGAAATCTGACTTTTATTTTTTGTCAAAAAAAAAAAAAAAATTACTATGCAATATTGCAATAATTTCTGGTATTTATAGTGAAAAACCGCTGCGTGTGTATGTACGTATGTGTATGTGTTTATATATGTATATGTACTTGTACGTGGGTATGGTATGTATTTACGCGTGTGTATGAGCCTATGTAAATTCGTATAGTTTGTATGTAACTGTATATGTATGTAAATGTTTATACGTATGTATATCAATATTTCAATATATAGGTTTGTGTGTGTGTGTGTGTGTGTGTGTGTGTGTGTGTGTGTGTGTGTGTGTGTGTGATAAATTCTGAGATACTCACCACATGTATGCACACTTCTCCTTGATATATATTTTAATTGTTGGACTGAAAAAAACTTACTTGTCTGAAGGAAATATTAATTTGTATATGAATTTGTAAATAATTTGGTACAGTAAATCAACACCAACACGCAATAATCTTTATCATGTATTAACATCAACGTTTCGCCATCACGGCTTCTTCAGGATGTAATAAACAATAGATATAGATGACGTCGCGCACGTAAACGTAACGTGATGCGATGCGCCACGCCAGCTACGTCACATAAGAAATAGCGGCAATGTACAATAAAGCAAGTTATCCGGGGCACAGCAATTCCCGCAGTACACAAGTATGCGACAAGCGAAGACCAAGATCAGCCTGCGCATCCGCGCAGCCAGATAAAAGTCACCACCGGCCGCATAAAGTATACATATGATCCCGGCCTACTACAGAGCGCAGAGCGAAGACCCAGATCAGCCCGCGCAGGTGCGCAAGCTGATCCGAGCCTCAGCCGGGCGCGCATGCAAAATTAACGAACAGCCGCGTAACGGATAAAATACCACAGGTCCAGGCACAGCAGACCTCCAGGAGGAAGTATTACCGGCCAGCAAAATAAAAGAATCAGGCTGCGCAACCGTGCAGGCTGACCAGTTATTAGGCTGTTGGCAAGGATACCAAGATACCAATATGTAACATAGTATAGACCCAACCAGGCTGCGCTACCGCGCAGACTGAAAAGGCATAGACACGGACCAGCATCCACGGGGCCAGCCGTACCCAGACGCAAAAGCAGACTAGCAAAACAAAATACTGGATCAATGTTGATGCAAGTTATTCCTATAGCGCATATTAAAAAAAATATTAATAGGAACAAACAAATTGTACGCTAGTCTACTTAATAGTATAAAGAAGCTTTGAATTCATGCCTTTTGGATACAAAGTGTCAAGTTTATGAATCCAGTAAGTTTCCTTACAAAGACGATCCATCTCATTATTGACAACATCGATAGGAACAAATCTAAAATCGTCAACTGAATGAGAATCCGAGTTGAAATGTAAAGCGACATTAGTAGCATAGCCTTGACCATCGTAAGTATTAATATCAAATCTATGACTATTCATACGTCTGGAAACTTGTTGATTTGTTTGACCAATGTATTGCATGTTACAACGTTTACATTCTACCAGATAAATGACATTCTGAGACGTGCAACTTGTTGAAAACCGCATTTTGAAAGACGCTTGAGTGCTCCTACTGGTAAAAACATCAGTTTTAATAATATTTTTACAATGAGAGCATCGACGTCGGTCACATGTTTGAGAAAAATGATGAGTTTCATCAACGAAGGACGAGTGTACCAGGTAATCACGTAAATTCTTAGGTCGTTTAAACGCCAAAATAGGTTTATAAGCGTGTAAAGAATTAACGCTAGCACTCTGCGACAGCTGTAACAAGTCCCAGTATTTGTTTATAACCAGACCTATGTTAGGCAAAGACGGGTTGTATTCAATGACAAAGGGGATAACATTTTTATCTCCCGTTTTGATTGATGTTTGCAACGCCTCGTCCTGCGTTAATGAAGAAACATTACCCAGAGCCTCATCGACAATAGATGCAGGATAATTTCTCTCAAGAAAAAATCGCGCAGTTGAAGAATACTTTCTTCGAATTTTTTGTCATTAGAAATAATTCTTCTATATCTTTTACCCTGACTATAGGGAATGCCATTTTTGCATGATTTAGGGTGACAAGATGAGTATTCAACATATTGGTGAACATTTGTGGACTTCACGTATACATTAGTAACAACTTCCAGGTTTTCGGACTTGGAAACAGTAACATCAAGAAAGTTTACAGTCTTTGTGGAAATGTTATATGTAAATTTGATTGATGGATGAAAAGAATTAAGGGCATCTATGAAACTATGTAAGCTTTCTGTGGAATGATCCCATACCATAAAAATGTCATCCAAAAATCTCAACCATATACTTGGTGCAAGAGATCTACTTTTGAGAAAGTCTTGTTCAAGTTTACCCATAAATAACGACGCATACGCGGGAGCCATAGGACTACCCATAGCAGTACCCATTTTCTGGAGGTAATTGTCATTATTGAACTGAAAGTGATTATTTTCAAGAACGAGTCGGATTAAACTAAGAATACATTCAACAGGCAATTGATTTCTGGTATAAGTATCACCAGTAAGAAAACGCCTGCAAGCATCCAGACCATCATTATGAGGGATATTAGTGTATAAAGACGACACATCCAAAGTCACTAAATATGAATTAGCATGTGACAGTTTGAAGGATTTAAGCTTTTGAATGAAATTTGTCGTGTCTTTTACATAGGATGGAAGGGACTGCATGAGAGGTTTTAAGACATAGTCAATATATTTAGAAATGTTGTCTGTGCTAGAATTACATGCTGAAACAATCGGACGACCCGGATACCCTAGAGGCAAGCTGGCATCAATTTTTTTATGCGTCTTTGGTAAAATGTAGAACTTTGGAGTCCGTATTTCAGACGGAAAAGTGTCAAATGCATCACAGATGTTGGGATTCTCCGCACTGAGTTTCTGAATACAGTCACTTATTCTTGACTTCACCTCTTTAGATGGGTCTGAGACTAATTTTTCATAATATTCACTATTATGCAACTGACGCTCAACTTCGGCGATGTAATCAGATTTGTTCATAACAACGATAGTACCTGATTTATCAGATTTTTTGATGACAATGGAATTGTCACGTGCCAGACTTTGAAGCGACGTAAATTCAGACTTAGAAATATTGCTATGCTTTATAATTTTAGGTTCAGCCTGCAATAATTCCTGTGAAATAGCTTCTATGTAAAAATCTAAATAAACGTCGCGACCACTAGGAGGCATGAATGACGACTGTTTTCTATTGAAAAATGGAAGTTCAGAGAAATTGTCTTGCTCTTTATGTGTATTGTTAGAGAGGTCATCCTCGGCAAAGAACTCCTTAAGACGTATTCTACGGGTATATTTAAAAAGTTCCTCAGCGAGTTTAATTTTATCGTGACCTTTACTTCTAGGACAGAAAGACAGCCCCTTTCCCAACAAAATAAAGTCGTCATCAGACAAATGCCGGCTAGACAAGTTTAGAACCGTCTTTTTGCCTCTTGCGATCTGTTTTGCCCTTTTCTTTGTCTTTTTCCACGCATTTCTGTTTTTGCACCTAATGAACCTCCGCGTTGATTTTTTCTTTGCATGCTCTTTATAAGTTCCTGCATCGTTAGAACAACGGTCTGGAGCGTTTCCTGGAGAGACTTTTCCGTCGTGTCCTGTGCTGTTGTCTTCGCCCCGCATATTATGGCCTCCGAATATCTCATTCCTGTGCCCGGGGCTAAAGCGTTTTTTGTCTGTGTCTGCTCTGATCTCTGACTATCTTGTTTCTTGTCAAACATAGTAATAACATTTTCCCTGATAGAGGCTTTTCCGCTATTTTCCATTCCGGACATGTTATTTTTAGATTCAGCTGAAGACTGACCAGCTTTCTTAGATTTACGTTTTTTCTTTCGTTTTCCCGTGGGCTTATTTTGCTGGCTGGTTCCAGGCTTTGCTTTAGAATCAGTAGAAAAAGTTTGTTTACTCACTTTTATTTCCGTTTTCTTCTGTTCCCTCTTACCTGCATCTCCCTCACCCTTTGCGTTTCCACCTGTTTGTCGCTCTGTAAGATCTGCCAGTTTTCTCTGGTGTTTAGCCGTCAGGAGATCCTTCCTTTCTTGCGTTTTCTTGAAGACAGAGCTGTCGATCTCGAATATACTTTCCCCGGAGAGTTCTTTCTTCAGTTTATCTCTTTCTTCCTCTATAACCCTCCCGAGATTTTTCGCCTTACGCAAATGACCCTCTTTCACGATGTCGACAATATGTAGACTGGTCCTCTCTAAGAGTACATTCACAGATTTCTGTAATTCAATGTCTTCAGGCTCCTTCCCGACGCTTACTTTCAGTTTTAGCGTCAGTCCGTTAGGCACCAGCTCGTAAGACAAGCAGTCTTCCAAACATTTGGCATGTAGAGTACACTTCATTTGTTTCTCCGCTAATCTTTCAAGACGCTTCCGTGGATCATAAGATGATGCCATGGCGTTGAAGGAACGTAGTAAATAATTTGGTACAGTAAATCAACACCAACACGCAATAATCTTTATCATGTATTAACATCAACGTTTCGCCATCACGGCTTCTTCAGGATGTAATAAACAATAGATATAGATGACGTCGCGCACATAAACGTAACGTGATGCGATGCGCCACGCCAGCTACGTCACATAAGAAATAGCGGCAATGTACAATAAAGCAAGTTATCCGGGGCACAGCAATTCCCGCAGTACACAAGTATGCGACAAGCGAAGACCAAGATCAGCCTGCGCATCCGCGCAGCCAGATAAAAGTCACCACCGGCCGCATAAAGTATACATATGATCCCGGCCTACTACAGAGCGCACAGCGAAGACTCAGATCAGCCCGCGCAGGTGCGCAAGCTGATCCGAGCCTCAGCCGGGCGCGCATGCAAAATTAACGAACAGCCGCGTAACGGATAAAATACCACAGGTCCAGGCACAGCAGACCTCCAGGAGGAAGTATTACCGGCCAGCAAAATAAAAGAATCAGGCTGCGCAACCGTGCAGGCTGACCAGTTATTAGGCTGTTGGCAAGGATACCAAGATACCAATATGTAACATAGTATAGACCCAACCAGGCTGCGCTACCGCGCAGACTGAAAAGGCATAGACACGGACCAGCATCCACGGGGCCAGCCGTACCCAGACGCAAAAGCAGACTAGCAAAACAAAATACTGGATCAATGTTGATGCAAGTTATTCCTATAGCGCATATTAAAAAAATTTGTATAACATGTATTTATAACATTTGTCTGCCATCATATAGCACACATATTTGTAAACATGTAATGAATTTTATATGCTCAAGAGCCAGTTGGCCTACTACATTTGAAATAAAAAATATCTATCTATCTATTAGGCTAGTGCGGGGTTGTTGTAATAAAAACGACTGAGGCCCCCGCAGGGGTTTTGAAGAACATGGGTAAAATGCCATTTATTACAGGCGAACAAGGGAACAAAAGTTTACTTAAAACTGAAGGGAACGGGGGCAACAACGGCAATTTTTGGGGTATAGGGAACATAGAAAATTAAGATTTTGATTTGGGGGAACAAGTGAAAATGCTGATTATTTTAGGGAAACAAAAAAATAGGTAACCCCCCCCCCCTACACACACACACACACACACACACACACACACACACACTTCTTCCCTCCACGCCCCCACCCCCTTCTCTTCCCCGTGGAAGGCCTCAAAAAGGTTATTACATAGAACCAAGTGTCAAAGCTGTAGTGATACAAAGTGTAAAAACCTCCAAACCACCAAGCTACAAATAAAATTCAAAGATAATAACAAAAGAAGAGATTTCTCCAAACTTTATGACAAATATTTGAAGAATTTTATCATTAAATGAAAGGACCCGTGCCTACAAAACAGCCACACAAATACCACACAGATAAACATCGGAACTTAAGAGGAACGGACAGGCTGACAGGACAACACTGTATAACCCCACTAAAGTATTGACGTGGGGCATAAATCTTGAAATTAAAATCGCAAGCCTCTTTGAAAAAGTCAATACTTGTTTATTACGCATTTTATTTGACACGTGACGGGGCAACGGACAGTCAAAAATGGCGTGTGAACTGGATTCGGATAGCGATGATGTTTATATCACAAAGGTCTCTGAGGGTGATGCTAAGTATATGCTGTCGAGATTTGCTCATTATTTGACCAACGCAAGTGATATTTCTGTAGAGATAAAACACATTCGCGGGCAGCCTGCTGAAATGAACGTTAAATTTGGAACAGGTAGGATTTCTTCACTTATTATTATTATTAGTAGTTTTAAAAGAATTGCATGTAAGTCAGTTCAATCAATGTTCGGTAAATGTAAGACACATGTAAGTAGAATATATTCAACTGAAACATTGAAAGTATTGTAAAGTACTTTATACTACCGATGATTACCATTGGGTTTTACCAGGGTTTAAGTCTAGTTTCACTTTCGTTTTTAATCAAACACAAGTATCGACTATCATAAAAGCTTGGAAATATATCTCGGAGGTCACGCTTGCCAATACTAGTCCCCATATGCTGATTATCTGAAATACGATTAAGATAAAGTACTAAAAGTAAAGGAAGTCATAAAGGAGCCTCAGTGACCGACTGGTCTCAAGGGTATTTAAAAAAAAAAAAGAAAAAAAAGAAGCTTATAGGTAGTGAATCTCGCCCGTATCAAGACTCGAATTGGATGCAAGGGAGACGCGTTCATTGCAAAAGGACAATGGGTGCTACAGTTATTTCGTTTTTTTTTGAAACTATGGTTGAGGAGAGAGCAATCAGAATTATCATTCCATTATCTTTTAGGGATCTATCACTGGGTGGTCTTAAATGTAGATTCAGATCACTAGATCGTTGCTGCTGTGTCTACACATGTTAGAGATATGATAGTTACTCGAGGTGACCTTTTTTTTACATTTTTGGTATAAAATCATTTTTATATAACACCCGTCCTATTTTCCAACCTGCTCATTATTCTATTTTTCCTTTTCTTTTGCTTATATACAATCTGACAATTTATTCTGTCAAAATTAAATCTTTTGTTCGCGTTTCTTTCCTTTTTTTCTTTCATAAATAACAGCATTTCTGATCATGACGAAATTACCAATTACTAAAAAGTTTATTGGACATCAGACGCAAGCCTACATTATTTTATTTTTACAAATCACTGACTTGTTTTATGTATCTAATGGTTTCTAACATAAACATCCTACGTATATACTGTGCGACGACTGGAACTTTAAACACTGAAGGTACCTGTATTTATTTTAAGTATTCGGATACCTTAACCCATTCTCCCCTATATTTCTAAAATGGACTCTTCACTCTTCCATCTTTGAATTAAGACTCATGTATTATTGAAAATAGGGAAGGGAAATCGACTAAATTATAAAACAGAATGTAAAACTATGTAGATCCTGATTAGACGGCTCCTAACGAGCCTTCTCATTAGGATCTACACTGTTTACATAAATATCTGTTTTTGTCTACTAGGTTGAAAGGGTTAACTTCTTTCCACGCTTGTCCTAAATTGAACACACCCAGTTTAGTACATGTCCGTGTGTTTAAATATAGCTGGGTGACCTGTAAACTATGAAGTCCTGATCAGTTGCCCGCATCTGATCTGGGTTTTTGCTGTTGGCTCTGCCCTAGTACTTAAGGATTTTACGGTAGACAAAGGTCGCAAAACTGGGACATTGAATTGTTAATAAAATAGAATATTTCTAATGAGGTATTGTTGCAATAGTATGCATTTTTTTTACGTTTTCATATCCTGAATTGGAAATACATTACGGAATTCTCCACCTGAAACGTACTCGCGTTTCCTACACTCTATATAGCAAACATCACAAATTGCGGGTGCTTCCTGTATATGTATAAAATTACTCTTAGCAGTACTTTGTGGTTCAGAATTACCAATTTATTTCTCATTATATCGATGTGAATGCTATTCATCAGTTCACACATATTCTCTGCCTCTTGGCTGGGATGGTCGATTATGATTGCATGCAATATACATCCCTGATAGTGGGGGCTGACATCAAAGGCTGGTCTTATCTAAGTGATTATTAGGAGATTGTCACTGTCTGAAATCTGTTTAATTGGGGCCAGAAAGGGGGGAAACGAATATAATCTTATAAAGTGTTCATTGTTTACCTAAACTATGTGAATATTTGGATTTAATCATCGGTTTTATTGATTTTTTTTATCAGAAATATCTAAATTCAGTTATGAATTAGTTGTTTTTTGGTTTGTTTTTACTTTTATACATTCTTCTTGAATTATAAAGTGAATGAATGAATTCTTGGTTTTCAGAGTTGTCAAATTAGAAAAGAAATAAAGACATTTTTTTTTATCTAGTTCTTTATTTACTTTTATGTATTAGGTAAAAGATGAACGAATAATGGAAAAAAAAGTCTAGGTCTACACAGCTAATACATTTTGATTGGTTTTATGTGTTGTTTTTTACAAATGTATAAATTAAGTGTCTTTTTATTTGATGACAATATTATTTTATTCTCACCTTACTTCAAATTTGACCTAATGTTTTTACAATATGTTACAATATATATCATTTGTTTGTTTAGCAGGTGTCATAAAACCATACATTCTTATTGGGTTGTATTTTGAAAGTTATGACATATTCGAAAAGGCAATAGTTTGTAGTTTGCAGAAGCGCATAATTTAATTTTTTTTCTTGGTGAAACACGGAAAAAAAGAAAAAGAAAATGTCTACACAAAAGATAACATTAGAGTTGACCCAAGACAGAAAGAGGCTATTATACAGTTCATAATAGTGGATTAAGTGTTTAATTCCTGATTGAAAAAAAAATGAATAATAATAAACAACTCTCTGTTTTAAAATAAGTTATACTTGTTTTTAAACAAGTAACACTTGTTTATGAAACTTTTTAATCTTCAAATTCTATACTTTATCGAAATGATTTCAAATGGATAAATAAATAAAAACTTATTTTATACATCTCGTCATTCATCTTCTGCTCAAAACTGAATTCCGCATATCTGGCCCCTACCTGTTCGAGAGCCATAGGTCACCTCAGATGTCTGAACTGTTATCTGTATATTTCACTGATATGGTCCATTACGAAAACACGCCTATTTAAATACAATTTAAATTAACACCACCAATATATGAAAATTTTCAGATAAAAAACTTCTGATATTTTTCATATTTCTGTTCAAAACATAGATTGTGGTACTCGTTAGAACCGCCTCGGCGAGGCGGTTCTAACGAGTACCCACAATCTATTTTTTTGAGCAGAAATAAGAAAAATAATGTATACCCCTGTAAACCCCAGTTTTACTATATAAAAGTGGGGTTTAAGGGGGTCAAAATTATATAGGCATGTTTTCGTGATGATTAGGATGTTACGCAATGGAATAAGTGTCTTTAAGCATTCAATTTAACGTTTCGATAACTGTGTTTTTTACAAATATTCATAAACACTTTGAAATAAAAAAGTGGTGGATACAACTTTATTCAAAATAATTTCACTTAAATGAACTAATAGCTCTGATACCGACCTCCGTTTCTCGATTTTAATTTATCAATATCTAATGATATATTTTATGCTACAGATCATGTCAATCGGGACCACTTTGATCCTGATATCGTAAATTTTCCTTTTTTGGGATAGCAATGTCCCTTGTACTACGTCGTATTGTGTATATATTTCTCAGCTTATTCGTTTAGCTAGAGCATTAATAATTGAAACAATCAAAACACTGACAGCACTGGAGAGTCGATTGTCTCTGCGTGTATGCTGGGAAATTGGTCCTGTACGGGGACGTAAGGCTGCGTCATTTAACCCTTTACATTCTGTAATTTAAGCATACAGGTTAGACCCTAATCAGACGCCGCGTTCTGCTTCGTCTGATATGGGTCTGCACTGTTTGCCAATGTCCCAGTACAGGTTTTATAGATAACCTTATTTACACTGCACTCTAACAGCGACGAGAATAGCGCGGCTATAAAAGACCGTTACCTGAATTTCGTCTATGGAAGGGTATCGGGGTCATAATTCCATTTAGATTTTGTGTATTTCTACTTTGTCTTAACACAGAGTGCTTTTTCAATAATCTACAAAATGCCTTTAGCTTGATTCGGGGTCATAATTCTATTTACTTTTTTTTTCTTTTTTTTTTTTTATGTATTCTGCGATAACACAGGGTGGCTTTCGGTAATATAGAAAATGCCGTTACGCTTGAATCCATTATGCTTTTTGGGTTTTCTAAATCTGTGACCATCGGGCTTATTGATTTGTTGTTAAAGTCTTATGATTAGAATATTTTAAAAATATCAACTGATTTTATCCCTTTCACAATAACTGTTATTGGCTTTATTCCATAAACGCTTTCCGTATTTCCCCTCGCATTTCGAATCATTGTTTATTGCTTCGTTGCAATTCGATTTACGATTAAATACATTATTTCTGGCGAAAGAATGTGCTGGTTGTTTTTATCAACATACAATCACGATCATTTTTCCTGGAATAACTGAAATGCCTAGTTTGAATACAAGAAGAATATAATGGGTGAACTACGCTTAAATGTATGAAAAACATTATCTGTCTAAAATGATAATTATTCAAATAACAATAATAAATGGAGTTAACTGCTGGGCTGGGACGGTTAGAAATTTTTGTACCCAGGTACCAATCCCGACTACCCGTGGGTATCTGCTACAATAGATGTTATTCTTACACTGGCTATTTTTGATCAGCATTAAATCAGTATTAAATTATTCCTAGGAAAAAAAAAATGAAGTTGCTTATAGATCATGTCGTTGGAATTCCTGGGTATACCAAATTCAAACGCAGCACGGAGAAAAAAAAATACTTTATAGACAACAGCAAAATAGGAAGTCAATATTGAGGCAGATAAATTCTGACAATTCTCACGCTTTTCCCCCACTCAATATCCGCTTCCGTTGCGCATGCGTTCTGAAACATCTCATGGTCTTAAACATCTCACATTACACCTGCACTTCAACCAATGCACCTAAGTTCTAAGAATGCAGCTTCCATGAGTGAGAGTTCTGAATCTGAATTATTTACTGGTGTCACATCCCAAAAGGACACGTTTTCACCAGTTTTGTGCTGTAAGAATAAACTTGCAGAAAAAGTTTTCAGTTAGGGCCCTTTTATGCACGCTATATTTTTATTATTCGCCGGCTGTCCAGCTGTAAGTAGTCTTCCGATAACGGGCACTAAAATTTATATCCGGGCAACTGGTTTATCCAACTCGACTTTCGGGTATTCGAGTGCTTGTCTTAGCCTTAGACTGCAGTCAAATCTTTGGTTCTTGATAAGATGAAGTCTTATAGTTGGCAATATAACTACCCAAATAATTGTTCCCAGCGTAAATTCTATTCCTTTTCAGTCTAAAGTATGATTGTATTCATTTTATTCATGCGTCTTAAATGCTATGAACAAGGAGACATTAATAATAAAACAATGTGCTTTATCAGTACATGGAACTACAGGAGGTCTGTAAACACTAATGCGAGCCTATATTTTGGCCCAAGACAACTGCACAAGTCCTAGAAAAATACCCAGAACTTTCGACAACCCCGTTGACAACCCTATAAATATAATTGTTTTTGAGGTGACCCCAAAAAACTGGTAGCGCAAAGCACCACAATACCCATAAAAATAGCATCATTTTTTCAAAACCCATGAAAATTGTTAATTTTGAAATTTCAAACCCCCAAAAAAAATCCCTGCCCACTCCCCTCGGGAAAAACATCTGGGCTCGCTAGCGCTTACTATGAATGATAACGTTTCACCGGCATGTATGATGGTCTGTCATCTTCCGGGCTGCGGTGGTTTCACAGTGAATGTTAAGGTTAATGCATGGAAAATAAATCATAACTGTTGTCAACATGGCTTCCCATACTGAAATCCGGTACCAAAATTGTAAACATTGTATACATCGAGGTCAATCATTGTAAAGGTAAATAATTAAACGTTATAAAATGAGCAATTATTTGCAGAAATGTACTCGGTACGGGTTAAGAAGACGGCAACATAAGAGTATAGCGTCCCGTTTGGGTTTAAACCTATTTAATGCTGATGTCTGCATTACAGATATCTGTCTATATCTGCATTTCAAATACAGATACGAGTCTCTGATAATAAATACAGATATCTGTATTTCTATGTAATTAGAGATATATGTAATTGAAATGCAGATATCTATTTATGAAATGCAGATATCTCTGATTAAAATGCAGATATCTGTAGTTGTAAAATACAGATGTCTCTATTTTCGCTCAAAATATAGATACCTACATTTTAATTAGAGAGATCTGCATTTCAAATGCAGATATCTGCATTTCAATAACAGACATATCTAATTAAAGTAAAATTCAGATATCTCTGAATTTCAAATGCAGATATCTGCAAATGAAATGCAGATATCTGTATTTAAATTGCAGATATCTGAATTACTAAATTAAATACAGATAATACAGATATCCGCATTTCAAATACAGATATCTCTATTTACTGCCTTTATGGAAAACTGATGCCTCCCTGGCCGACTAGGATTACGTAATTACTAGTGAATAAAAAAAATTGCGCAGGCTGAACAGTCTTCGCTGTCCAGCTGAAGACGCTTTGGGTCACTTGCTACCTACAGAGTGCCTTGCGAAGACTAGTTCTACAATGCAGAATGTAAAAGTGCAGATTTATATTCTTCTTTATATCGGACATTTGATTATTTTATTATAAATCAGTTGGCCATATTACGAGGTGCCAGACAACAATATAATGAGGCCCTCCCAGGGGTTATTGAGAACAGAGAAATGTCGTTTATTTCAGGGGAACATGGGACCACAAGTTAAAAAATGAAGGTAACAGGGGAACAAATGTAATTTTGGGGAGCAGGGAACATAGAAATTTAAGGTTTTGATTTTGGGGAACAAGGGAAAATACTGAAATTTTTCAGGAGAACAAGGGAACAGGTACACACACACACACACACACACACACACACACGCCCTGGGAGGGCCTCTATAATTACCTAGACGTCGTTTTAAAGGGATTATGTGAAGAATCTGATCAGATTATGCGGATGCACATGCAATCTTGTAGGAAATGCTGTGTTTCGGCTCATTTCTTATCTGTATTTCTTACGTTCCTACTGTAAACGCTCAGGGAAGAAAGACAGCCGTTCGAATTAGTTTGAGCTGCACCACACTTCACAACCACAACGACCGACTCGTTTAATATACATACAGATGGGTCAGAGATAAACGTGACATAATGTGCACTAGATTTGCACAAGACCTGAGATAGATGTGCACATTACTTTGTCCTAATTCTGAGAAACATGCGCACGATACTTTGAGAACCAAGTGCACTAGACTGTTTTGAGCTAGAGATAGAACTAGAGCTAGAGCTGCCCTCTGACCTCAAGTGATATGCACAAGGAAGTTCACTTTTAGTGTTTCAGTTTACTGTACATGCATGTATCTAAAGCTTGAGTATAATTTCTTATGAGCCAAAATCGTAAGAGAGAAGAGATGATTAAATAAAATTTCTTCTCTATGATTAGTCTCTCTCTGAAAGAAAATAGGTAAAAATAACAAAAAGATATTTATTTATTCATTATTCACATTATTATACTCTCTCTCTCTCTCTCTCTCTCTCTCTCTCTCTCTCTCTCTCTCTCTCTCTCACACACACCAATAGACATATTTATTTATTTATTTTACTTTTTTATTTATTTTGTCTCAGATATGGAATCTTATTTATTTTATATTTTTCATTGTGTATGTATTTTAATCTCTTTCTTTCTTTTTTTTTCTCTCTCTCCCTCTCTCTCTATTGTTTATTAGAGACAGAGTTATTTTACAGTTTATTTATTTATCTATTTTGTCTCAGATATGGAATCTCATTTTTATATATATTTTTCATTGTACATATATTTTAATATCTCCCCCTCTCTCTCTCTCTGTTTATTTGAAACAGGGTTATTTTATAATTTATTATCTATAAGGTTGCTCATGTGCCAAGCGAAATCTAAGCTCAACCTGCGCATTCTGGCCTGAGTCTTCATGGGCACATGCACAATTTTACAGGAAATTATGTGTCTTGGCTCATTGATTTTTGGGTAGATTGGTGTTTGGCAAACAGTACAGACCCAGATCAGACGCGGCAGAACATTTCTGCATCTGATCAGGGTCTACCCTGTTTTACTGGCTTTTCTAGGTACACATGTAAATTCTTGAAATTGCTGTGTCCCACTTAATGGGTCGAACAAAGATATACTGTTCACTTTTTGCTCAAACATTAAGGTTGTGGATACTCATTAGAACAACCTTAAGGACACAATTTTTTTCCTTCTTTGGCTAGACCTCCCTCTCATGATCTGCCCCAATATACAGTCCTGATAAGAGAATGCACAGCAAAGGCTTATCTTATCTGAAAGATTATGGTGTGATTGTAAGGATGTTAAGTCTCCCCAGTTCTGGACATATATGTAATTCTTTACTGAAAGCAGAAGGACATTATTATTACACATTGACCTATTGGGCAAGAAAGAAGAATAAAGAATTTTTCTCTTATTTATCCGGAAAATGGGATTTGACATTTAAAATCTTATTTTACGGGAAAAATCAGGAAAATCTTTTTTAATTCGTCGTCTGCTGAAACTGCCCATAACGTGGTAAACGATAATTCTCAAATGTCTGTGCGAAAAAAAAATGTGCTCCTTAATGATACTTTTCCTGAACAATGGATTTATTACACCCTTTTCTTAATCTTCATTGGTGCATGTTGATCCATGTAAAATGTTTTGAAAAATTCTGTGCTCTGGTACAGTCAAGTATTACTCAAGGATGTGCTTATCACAGTTATGTCCAAGTTATTGTCATGAAATATTTCTTATCAGCTATTAATGAATAGCTGGCACACTTTAACCTAAGGGGGTATAGCTGTCAAATTAGCAACAGTTATTCAGTATTAACAGAAAAATGCAGAAAACTAATAAGAGCAGACAGCAATCTAATTTCTTCATATCTTGGAATTTTAAGGATAAAAACAATTTTACTGTTCAGCAAATAACCCAAAAGAGGCATTTAGATTCATTTTACGGCCCCTTCAAGGTTATTTCACTATTTTACGGGTAAAAGGAAATATTGTTCAGCAAATAACTCAAAATGACTCAAAAAATGGAATGGTTTTGGTTTACGGCCCCTTCAGGATTATTTCACTAATTTAAGGGAAAAAAAATACTGTTCAGCAAATAAACAAAAGGCATTTTGAGTCCAAAAACAGAATGAAAAGATAATTATCTTTTTTGGTGGTTTTTGGTTTTACGGCCCTTCAGGATGGTAAAAGCAGTTTTGCTGTTCAGAAAATAACCCTAACGAAATTATTTCACTATTTTAAGGGTAAAAAATTACTGTTCAGCAAATAATCCAAAAGAGGCATTTTGAGTCCAGAAACAGAATGAAAAGAAATTTATCCTTGTTTTTGTGTGTGTGGTTTTGGTTTTATGGCCCTTTCAAGATTATTTTACTTAGTTCGAGCCGATCATTAATCAGAGGTGGGCGAAACCCGAGGTACCGGAGAAAACCACTGTGACCTTCCGTTGCAGAACTTGGCGTCTCACATGTTGCCCGAGCGAGACTCGTACCTACAGCGGTGAGAGACCTAATGATTAAAAGTCAGGGTTCTTACCCATTAGGCCACGGGAGTCCGAGAAGATATTATTTAACAGATAGAAATAATATGACATATGCGTTTTGGGATTCTAGATGTCAGTTTGGGATAAAAAAAGAATAAGAACATTAAATTCCTTCCTTTTATTAAAGAAGCCAAACAAAAATACATTTTTTTCGTTTTCCCGCCCAAAAATAGATTGTAGATGATCAATAAAAATAAAAAGAGAAAGAAGAACTTTTTTCCTATAAGACAATTATTATCAAGTCATAACTTTTCAAAAAAGAAAAAAAAAAAAAAAATGGGGTAAAAATGAAAAATAAATAAGAAAGAAAGAATCTTAATAAGAAAGAAAAAAAGACTATTGGCATTTGTCTTAAAGAAATATTGACTGTTGAAAAGAAAGAAAAATATGTATATAGTCCGCAGAAAGAAAGTCTTATTTTCTTCAATCAGTATTCTTTTCCAATGAATAAGACTACTTTCTAGGTATATGTGTTAAGCTAAATCCAAAGTTCACTATGAACATCAAGTGCACTAGAAATCAAGATTAAGCTTCAAGTGCACTAGGGTTTGAGCATGAGTTGCACTTCATTGCTCAAAGTTAGTGCTGTCGTTGTGCACTACAAGTGCAAATGGGTTGCACGAGGGTGTCAAGATTATCTCTGACCTATCTGTACATGCTATCTAAGCTATAGATCTAAAAAGCGAGTATGAGATTAACAAAATCGGCGATATTGTTTGCTGAATATCGTTTTCTAGTCTGAAATCTAGTCTTTAAAATCATAAACGTTTGCTGTTTTTATAAAAGCAAAAACTTTTCAAGGGAAACAACTAGAATAGTAAAACAAACGCTCAACTGTATTATGCGACTGAATTCCAAATTTAGTACTAGATTCTGGACATCAGAAAGAGCAAATAATAACACCTATTAAAGAAATTACATAAAAAGGCACATATTTAATATACAATGTAACCATCTGTTTACATTAAGCACTTGATAGGAGGAAGATCTACAACTCGATAACAATTGAAATCTAATTAACAGAATAACCTACTGAGTAGCTTTATGTTGACTCTGTGCTACCTCTATGTAACGCATTTAAAACATGACAAGTTTTTCTCTTAGAAAAAAAGTGGCAAAAAAATTCATGCTCAACTGATAATTCAACCAGATGTTTTATGGCTACTGCCCTCAACTCTCCTACACTAATGAGTCTGTTCACAACAGGTGGTATTACCAGACTTACCTGGGGAACTACTTTCTTTGATAACACTGGTTCCCTGCACTGCAAAATATAGTCTTAAAATCTTTATTTTTTAACATAGGAATCCATTTAAAAATTGTAATTTGATTAATTTTTGATGCAGATGTAGATTTTGGTATCAGTTTTGAGCTTCTTCATTGTTTTATATTTAAGAATTGTGTGTGCAGGTTTCTAGTTAACTGTCTTATCAGTATTACTTAACTAATTGCATAACAGAGCATCATTTTATTGGCAACTGGGCAGAGTTTTATGGTCTCAGTCATCAGAAACATATGTGAAAGCAATACCCCACTAACCCGACTTTGATATAGTAATAGTCAGGTTAGTGGGGGTCAAATTCTCTAAGAGAAAAACATGGCATGGTCTGACATAATAAAATAAAGAGAAAAAAAAAGTAAAAAAAAAAAAAAAAAAAAAAAGATTGAAACATTTCCCTTATAATGCCAAACACGTCTGCACCGAGCAATTCACGTGAAATGTCAACTTATTTTAATTAGGAAAGTAAAAAGAAATAAATAAGTAAAATATCGTCCTCTGCTGTTGCTCCGCTGTTGTGACTGGCGGTTTAAAGGCTAACATAGCATTTTCTCTCATCAGGTGAATAAATCGGCCAAACTTAAATTAAAATATATAAATTGAAAGGCCCCCATTTTATTTATTTCTCTGTTATCGTTATCATAAAGTAACAGATCTATGTGTGTCTTCTTCCATTTTTTATAAGACAACTTTTGTGACTTCCTGTTTGCTTTCCTGTACACCAGATTCCTCTGAAGGGTGTCTACTTTAACTTTAAAAGGCCTGTTTGAACCCGGAGTCTTTTAGCATAAATACGGATTACCTCCGGGATTATCTACCCGTGTATCCTCATATCAAAAGCCGTTTTTATTCTGTCTACACTCTTCGCTAGTCATTTTATCCTCCTTTTAATGAGCCAAGCCCAAAATTAAGCCAAAACACCACCTAGGCCGACCTGACACTGTCGCAATGACTCAAGCGCGACATGACCTGGACATTGCTTTCTACTCTTCCAGACAATAAAATGAGGGCTAAAATTGTATTTATGAATTATACTGCTGAATTCTTTATTTCCATTTTTCTTTTCTTTTCTTCTAATTATGTTTACCATTTTACGGTGAAGCTAGAAATTTAGTTGCGTGGTCGAAATAAGCTAAAGCGGAAAGCGATAAGGCAAGTACCATATAGCGATTACCAGGATTACCGTAAGCCAATTAACATAGCAAAACGCAAAGTCAGGAAATGCGATGGAAATGAAGCGCAAAATCAAAGAGCCAATCGGAAAGACATTCTGTAGAAAGCAGAGTCCGTAATATAGAAAGACACTCACTATTATAATTTTATTTAATGAGGAATACAACACCCAAATGGAATGTTTGTAGAATGTAAAATGCGTATTACTGAGAAGCACTTTGTGTTAACACATTGTTAATAAACACGCAAATGGAATCAGGCATAAGGGCATTTTGTAAAATACAGAATGGATATTACTGAGAGACACTTTATGTTCTTGCAGAATAGAAAAATGCAACTATGTATTTGAATTATGACCCTGATACCCTTCCATATTCGTCTTACGCGCGGTTACATTGGTCAATGATAATCACGTGGACAACAACTACCTTAAGAAAGTTTTGGCGTTTGTATACTAAGGCTCGATTGTAAACAATCGACCCAATAACTATTAAACTTCTAAAGCGGAGGTACCGTAATCATAAACTTCATAAAACACCTTTTAAGATTTATCTGCGTCAATCTGAATGTCAAAATAATGTTGGTTTGAAAACACTTCTGAAAGGTCTGAAAGTAATGGTCGGTCGGTCCGGTTCTTGTCCTCTACTTTATCAATGAAACATCATAGTGAAACACACAAAAACCAAGAAACCACGACGAAACAAAGCAAATGGCTAAAAGCCGATCTGAAGCCAGAAAACAGAAAAAACACCACCAGGGTCACCATATGCATGGGCCCGGACCGCCCACAAACATAGAGTCACTAGATTTCTCAGGTATAAGACATTCCACAAGTAGTACGGGATATTCAACTTGCTGTTGTCATCAAGTTATCAAATGAGCCGGAACGTGATATAACGTACTTCTGACATGTGCTCCCAAAGAAGACGCAATTCAGCCTACGCATCCATGCAGTCTGATCATTCTTCGTTGTCCGTATGAGGAAACTACAAAACACACTCAGTAATGACTCTTATCAGACTGCGCGAATGCTGATTTACACGAAGGTACGTTTTCTGGCGTTGTGACTGAAATGAGACAACATGTAAACATTGTTTTCAGCATTAAATAGCTTCATAATTACAGCTTCATAATTAGACCTTCCAAGTAAGCAGTGACATTGTCAGCCATGTTTAAAGCACAAAGGAGCACCATGCACAGCCCGGACACCGTATGGTATTTATGTCATCAAAGTGATGCAAAACAAAGAGCTGCAAACAATCCGTTGAAATAGTATGAGCTGCGATAACCATAAAGAGTCAGTATCACAGCGTAGAAACGAGGCCTGCTGACGACTTTTCACTTGGTCCATAAATCCCCAGGAAAAGAGAGGAATACAGTAAAATTCCACTGTTAAGACCTCCTTTGTTACTGCCTAAACGTGATTATATTAGCGGGCGGTCTTAATATTGAATGTAGACCATAGCTCCTTATAAGGTGGGGGATTTTTTTTCAACCAAACACTACTGATGATATTTTTGTTATTTCTCCATAAAAATAAGTTGTGTACTCATTAGAAGCGCCTTGCTGAGGTGCTACTAATGAGTACCAGAGCATATTTTTTGTGGAGAAATAAGAAAACTATTATGAAGAAAAATATTTTACAGATAATTCCTCCTATCTGAAACTATGTAGAATAACAAGAAAACCCATCTGGGACTGGCAAAAGCTGGCCTTATTAGCCAAGTGGTCTTATTTTCAAATGGTCTTAATAGCGGAATGTTACTGTGGTATAGAAGATGTCTAGGAAGAGCTACATACACATGATATAGCCCACCAAAGACACCAAAAGGAAAAGCGAACAAACCAAGACAGACAATATACAAGCCAAAAGAAAAGCAGAGCAACCAGCTCCCTCTTATCAAATAAGATGATCACATTTTACGGAAGGAACACTTAACACAACAAGAAGACAACACACAGGAGAAAACGCAATTATAGTCTTGCTCGAGGCATACGCACAGGACCTTTCATATGCGACACGGCTTATATGAAATAATTACCTTTAAATCAGGATTTAAAGCTTATCTCAAAATTGCAAATTATTTTCGCTTTAAAACATGCTGCCATAATGTTATGCCATACACTAAACAGTTGTGTTTATTCTACTCCCGCGCAGATTGACGCGACGTTAATCCCAAGGACAGTAAATGGAAAAAAAATCCAATTTTCAACACTGCACATGAAACCTGATGCCATTTTCATCACTTATCCCAAAACCCGTAAATGTTATGTATCATATTGTTAAATATACATGGTAACTATAAACATACCATCACCTCCTGTTGCATTGGTATATCAGATATACAGCTATAGTATGAACAATTGATATATATATATATTTTTTGTTTTTTTATTTAAACAAATTGTAGGATATTCTTACGTCATCCATTATACAAAAACAAATTGCAGTGTTAGTTTTTGTACGAGAAAAGTACAACACTTTGAAATAGTTTGATGTTTCACAGATTTCCTGCGTGTTTTTTTTTTTTTTATCAGATACCTTGGTTCATATAAACACGAACAATTTTCATCGAGATGCACAAAATTATATGTCAAAATATGCACATTTTGATAAGATAGCAAATACTTATTTCGAAAAAAATACTAATAGTTATTTGTAAATAGAATAAAGACAGCTAATAATTCAGTATTTCCCTACCGACTTAACTTTACCTGCAACAAAATATTGTGAAAACAGCGAAAAAAAAAAAAAAAAAAAAAAAAAAATATATATATATATATATATATATATATATATATATATTTCTAAGTTGGTATTGGACCTCTGACGATATATATATATATATTTCTAAGTTGGTATTGGACCTCTGACGATAACTTAGGTAGGTTGTCCCAGGTTCCATGATTTTTCCATACCATTCTATTTGGTATTTTAAGGAAGATACATGTTCTATAAAGAAGCGGAAGTAGTAATATTTGTCTTACAGAAGCCGTATTTAATTTATTTCGGAGGAAGGTGTAACATTAATATACCCCGCCACACAATAGTGGCGGGGTATTATGGTTTCACGTTGGTCGTCCGTGTGTCCGTCCGTCCGTCGTATGTCCTTCCGTCCGTCCGTTTTTCGTTTCCGGATGATAACTTAAACATCAATGGATTTTCACTAAACTTGGTATGTGCATTGATATTGTAGAGATCTGGTTTGGGATTGCTAATGGGCAAATTTCGTCAATTTTTGACGGAGTTATCTGCCCGAGACACGCCCATATTTTCGTTTCCGGACTATAACTTGAGTAAATAACAAGGGATTTTCACCAAACTTGGTATGTGCATTGACATTGTAGAGATCTGGTTTGGGATTGCTAATGGGCAAATTTCATCAATTTTTGACGGAGTTATCTGCCCGAGACACGTCCATATTTTCGTTTCCGGATGATAACTTGAGTAAATAACAAGGGATTTTCATCAAACTTGCTATATGCATTGACATTAAGGAGATCTGGTTTGGGATTGCTAATGGGCAAATTTCGTCAAATTTTTACAGAGTTAGCTGCCCGAGACACGCCCATATTTTCTTTTCTGGACGATAACTTTAGTAAATAACAAGGGATTTTAACCAAACTTGCTATATGTATTGACATTAAGGAGATCTGGTTTGGAATTGCTAATGGGTAAATTTCGTCAATTTTTTATGGAGTTATCTGCCCGAGACACACCCATATTTTCATTTCTGGATGATATTGAGTAAATAGCAAGGCAAACTTGCTATATGCATTGATATTATCAAGATCTGGTTTAGGGTTGTTATCTGTCCATTGATATTATCAAGATCTGGTTTAGGATTGTTATCTGTCCCTCCGTCATTTTCTTTCCAGACATTTTCGCAACGATAACTTTAATACATAAAAAAATAATTGCTATGGCGGGGTATTATGCTTGCGGTGCTTTTATTGAGTAAATATAATTGATAAAAAATTTTATATTTTTTTCTTGCACGTGAATGTTTATGCATATATTAATAAAATGTACAGTTATATTTGGGCATATACCAATTATTTGACTAAAATTGACGGTATAAATTTACGTTTACCACAGCAAAATATAATTTGCTCCAAACAGTTAACATACCTGTTAGCAGTGCTATCATTTATTGTTCAATGATCCCGTTTGTAACCAGGTGCGCCAGGTAAGTTGGTTACCATAGAGTTAAACATTAGTATAATAAAAGTCAATGCCTTTGGAAACAAAGAACACACAAAATCACGAAAATCTAAGACTCGGTTTGATTGAGTCTCTTCATATGCAATACTGTAGTTTGCGAGGCTGTATAGCACCACCCCAACCCCCCCCCCACCCCGCCGCCCCCTACCCCGCACCCCCCACTAGCGCCGGCTTAAGCGGTATTTGATTTTCAAAATAACCAGGATAGGCTGAATGATCCCAAAGGAAAAAAATATAACCTGCACCATGATGATGTACGGGGAGACTTTTTACGACCGCCACACGGCACAACAGCAGCTACAGTAGAGTAAAATAAAAGTCGAAAAGGATTGCCTTTGGAAAAAAAAATAACACACAAAATCACGCAAAAAGGATTGCCTTTGGAAACAAAGAATACACAAAATCACGTAAAAAGGATTGCCTTTGGAAACAAGGAACACACAAAATCACGTATGTTTTGCCATTTTAATACGAATTAACAAGTTGAGGAATCTTGTTAGATCTACAAGACAATATTAGCAATTAAGAGCCCAGGCCGTTTTTGTCACAGTAAATTAAAAAAAAATAGAAATACATCTAACTTCTTACTGGAGCCATATATTGTATCCCACATCTACCTGTACGATCCACTTCACTGACTTTTTATAGAATTTATGCAAAGGCATATTGTCTTGTACAGTTACCTTCCAAAGGCACATTACTGAATCAGGCTTTATATCTGTAAGGTACTGTTTGGAGGCTGCGTTTCTGTAACAAAAGTCAGGCAGATGGCTAAATATATGGACAGATTAATTATAGTGTATACTAAAATGAATATGCCAGGTCCTATCAGTTTAGGCGACTTAAGTTAAAACAGTTGTAATTCTTTCCATGCTTAAAACTGTCTCACTGAGAGTGCAAAAAATATGTATTTTGTCTGAATGGTATCAGTCCGCCTCCTTCCCCCCACCCACCCCCCCCCCCCACCCGCACACACACACGCCCCCACCCACCCCATTTCCTCTCACCTCAGGTAGTCACTTTCATATGTAAAATATGCATATACAAACATTATTTTATATAAAAATCCATTCTCCATGCATTCCAATAGCAAACATGGATAGTTTTACCAAAATTCAGGGTCCAGTTACATTTCATTTCGTAAAAGTTGTATTCATGACCGAATGATTGGTCATTACAGGTCCACTGCAATAGAAATTATGTAGTTTACTGTTACTTTATTTTCAATCGTTTTGTATGCAAATTAACATTGCTACTGTCAGAGGTACTTGTATGGCTTCTATGTTGATACTTATATTGCCTGGAAAAAAATGAATTGATTATCTGTACCCATTGTATAGTAACATATAAAACGTGAGAGTAAAACATTGGAACTGTGAGCATAATCGGTTCTTATAGACATAGCTAAACTAAGCCAAGTACTACTCACTCCCGTACATATGTGCTATGCAAGAGAGATCAAAGGCATGCCATAAAGAGATGATAATTAATATGAGGTCTCAGCACATCAGATAAATAAGCAAGTACTAAATTCCCCTATTGGGCTTCTACATGTATCTGTCTATCGTTTATTGACGGTATACTAAGTTTTGTTCTGCCCGGTCCCTAAAAAGTTATGAGACTAATGACTGAGATACATTCTATTCTTATGTCTTTAATGGGCTGGTATTTAAAAATGTAACTAACGCGCATATAAAATCTAGCGAAGTCAAGCTTAAGTGTCATCTTTTTCTTTTGATTGATTTATACGCGCGCGCGTGCGTGCGTGCGTGCGTGCGTGTGTGTTAATGTTTCGTATTTGATTTGGCATGATCGAGTGTATGTGTGTAAATGTTTTGTATTTGATTCAACACCATCTAAGCCATGCTTTTATTTGCCTAATCGTTTAGCAATATGCATTCGTATTTACATGTATGTATGTATGTATGTATGTATGTATGTATGTATGTATGTATGTAATGTATTGCAGGACCGTTCAACACAATGCTGATCGGGACCTACAACAGTCGGACAAACATTACTTGCATTGTAATTTTATTCAGTACAATGGCTAATGATAGCAGCCACTTGACATATTCTCTAAATGCAAGTATCTTGTAGTTGCCTTATTTCAAAGATATTAGTCGCACATTCTATTTTAGAGGGACCACAGAAGACAACTACCGTCCAGATGCAAAGATCAAACAAAATTTTAGTAAAGAATCTTCCGGCAATTTATGACAAGGAACACCTTCAGATGTTCTTCGAGTATGAAAAAGGACAAGGGGGCGGACCAGTAACGAAAGTGACTTTAAATCATGAGGAAAATAAGGCGGTTGTTGAATTTGAAAATGAAAGTGGTATGTATCAGTCACCTATTACAGATTCTGTGTTTCCTAATTAATACGTTCATCAGTAGTATTTTATATGGCAATCATACTTGCTATATTGTGTTTACGTTGTTAGCACTTGTAACGAATGACAAACTGTGTTTGCTAGTTTAATGATAGGAGGCGATGGAGCCATACTTTATTTTAAAAATCACATGTTCAGTGTCATTGTTTTTTTTTTCTAGGAGTTCATTATTACAGAAATATAAATTGAATAGTTTTCTCAGAAAAATCATATTCTTGATGCATTGTTCCGAAAACAAGTTCTGTTGAAGAGATTAGTTATGAGTAAGGGGGATAGTCAGTACAATAGTCCAAACTGGATGGAATAGACAGTTGTAACAAATGAGTTTGGATATATGTATAAAGTCAAATTGTTGGACAAATTATGTTATTTCAACATAAAATTCATACTTCAATTATCATATATAACTGAAATAAGAAGATATTTGAAGGTGTAAATGTGCTGTTGAATAAGCGTCAAAAAGATTTTAAAGAAGCCTTTAAAAAGTTGCAATTTATTTTGCAGATTTCTTGATCTGTGATGAATAAATTTCATTGAAATCATTTTTTCTATGTTGAAACTCTTCCCTCCAGGGAAAAGTTTTTTTTTATTTCTAAGTGCAATGCCAAGAGTTGCACCTGCTGCAATCATTTAATTTGTCGGTCAACTATAATTTCCTCAGTTAATCATAGACAATTTTCAGTTGTAAACAACTCTGATTTAGACTGAAAATCAGAGGATGTTATATAATTATGTTCTCACTTGCAGCGAAGGAGGCTGAGGAATGCAGTATGTTGGACAGACCAAACGGGCCCTTAAAACAAGGTTTAAGGAACATTTGCTTAAAATCAAAAAAGCAAAGAAAATTGATACGTTTCTTTATCAACATTTCCGGAGTACTGGTCATTCATGATCATCTAGTAAAGTTTTGGTTCAACCTGTTGAAAAAGTTATACACAGTCCAATTCTACCGAAAGATTAAAAAATATTTTAAGACATGAACTTGAACTTAAATGGATTAAACGTTTACAAACCCCTTTTCCACTTGGATTTAATAATAATATTTACCATGAAGAAAATATTTCTAAAATGCAGGATTTAGGTGCTTTTTCCCTTTTAGATATTAAAAAACGTAATAAACGATCCCATGGTAAGCGCAAAAATGGCAATTTTAAACGAAAACATAAAACTATTTTATCTCTTTTTGATTTAAATATTCTCTAAAATTCTGGACGTCATCAAATGCTTTCTAAATTAGCTTCACTGTCTGTTTCTTCATTACGTAAGTTAGATGATGAGGCGAATAAATTTTATGATAGAAAACATGATTTGTATGAAGCAGCTCTCTTTACTAGATGTTATACTCAACATGCTCTTCGTCCTTACATTGATTCTGAAATTAACCACATTAGACACTTCATCAAAATTCCATTCATTAATAAAGGTATTGAATTCATAGATTTACCTAGCATATTTCGAGATAATAATGTTATATCAGCTATACCTATTTCGAAAACACGGAATCTCCTATTATTTGTTATAAATATAACAAACCTATCCGTAATACTATACTTAATTTCAATAAATTAGTTTCTGATCTTGATATTGAAACTAGTTCCCCTGATTCTTGAGATTGTAAAGATTCTAAATTTTGTTATCAACCAGCGGGTCATATTGTCACTGGTAACTTGAAGATTATAACTGATTCACGAATCCGTTCAGTTATTTCAAAAGGACCTAAATATAGATTCCCAGCCCACATTGATTTCAATAAATGTCGGGAAACAATTGCCAGTGATTTAAATGAATATTGTACGCGTTGGTGTAAACGAGAGCATGTTGAGTCAAATGCTTTAAATAATTGGAAATTAAAGATTTTTAAGATCATTGATGAACGTGTGTTATCTTACTCTAATAACCTTGATCTCCCTCCTAAGCCTAAATTATCTTTTCGATATTTGAAACAAGGTATCCAAGAATTTCATAGGAAGTATGTTTTGGCTCCAGTTGATAAAGCTGCTAATAATGTTGTTGTTGTGTGACGACTTTATTATATCAATACTCTAATACAAGAACTTGGTAGTATCAAAACATATGAACGGATTTCTACTGACGAGAGGTCTATTGTCAATACCCATTCTATCGATATTACTGCTAAGTTTGCAGTGAGTATTAAAGAAAAGCAAGACAGACTTCCTACGTTATATTGGTTACCGAAACTTCATAAACGACCTTATAAAGCACGTTTCTTTGCTAATTCTAGTTCATGTACGACTACTGTTTTGTCGAAACTGCTAACTTCATGCCTTACTGCTGTTAAAAAACATTGGATTAGATACTATGATACTGTTTACGAAAGGGACGGAATTAACTATTTTTGGTCAATTAAAAATTCTAATGATGTTCTCAATAAATTTAAATCTAAAAACTTTCAGGCTTCTAAATTGTCTACATATGATTTTTCTACACTGTATACTACGTTACCTCATCATCTTATAAAAGATAAACTTATTGATTTAATTAACCGAACGTTCATTCGGGAGAATACCCAATTTTTGGCTTGCAACGAAGAATGTGCTTTTTTCACTTCTGATGTATATAATAATCACAATTTATGGTACGCCGGGGGACATCGCCATCCAGAAAAGGGAAATTGACGATATCAAAATCAAAATCGTCCCGTTTATCACAAATTTTGGTGGAAACTGTACCATTAGATATACATAGATTCAAATCCAAAAAAAAGTGCCTCGGTATGGGAAGAATTTGCTCTATTTAATTGGAGTTCTGTAGGGTATATCCGGTCCACCATTTGGTCAAAGTAAATATTGTCAATATTTAATAAAACATCAAGGTATCTTGAAGTTGAATTGAAAGCCTCAATAATGTCAGCCTGATTTTCACGTGAGAGAGACTTCATGAAATCTCTCTCATAACAAAAAAGAAACAAATCTGCAACAAGAGGAGCACAGTTAGTTCCCATCGGAATACCAATAGTTTGCCTATAAAGTTTAGTTCCAAATCTAATAAAAATATTATCCAAAAGATAAACAAGGGTATCACAGACTTTTTGACACGACCATAAATTGTGATTATTATATACATAAGGAGTAAAAAAAAGCACATTCTTCATTGCAAGCCAAATATTGGGTATTCTCCCGAATAAACGTTCGGTTAATTAAATCAATAAGTTTATCTTTTGTAAGATGATGAGGTAACGTAGTATACAGTGTAGAAAAATCATATGTAGACAATTTAGAAGCCTGAAAGTTTTTAGATTTAAATTTATTGAGAACATCATTGGAATTAAGTTTCAAGAGGATCTGATTAAAACTTAGGCCAAAACGCTGTAACCCGACCGAACCTGTCTCAACCCCTTACCCACTCTAAACTAAAACCAGAGGACCATTCGTCGTGAAACGCTCACCTGACTGCTAAGAAATGTTAAAATTTAGCCCCAGGGCAGGGCCACACAATCCCTATGGGCAAAATTTTGATGTCTTTTGTCATTGTGACCCACTGCTGCAAGTTTAAATAGTATCTCTTTGAACTGTTATTTATTTATTTTTTTTTCATTATTTTATACATGTGTATATTCCCAGGGCTGGACACTTAACCCACGGGGGGGGGTGGGGGGGGAGCAGAATTTTGATGTCAACAGATACCCTCTATCATTGTGGCTCACTGTTGCAACTTTCAGTCATTTTTTTCCCTTTAAACTGTGATTTTCTACATTCTTTTTATTATTTTATACATGAATATAGACCTAGAGCAGAGGCACATAACCCCTGGGACCAGAATTTTAATGTCAATAGATACCCTCTGTCTAGTATCAGTATGTCACCACAAGAATACCGATTTGTTTTTGCGAAATAATTAAAATTCTAACGCGATAACTTATTTTGTTGCAAATGAAAATAAATATTGAATACCTTCGCTTCTTTGTTGTTGCGCAGAATAATCCACGTGTGTAAATATTAAACAGAGCATTCCTTGGAAAACAGAAATAAAAATTAATTGCTGTTTACTATTGATCGTTGACCTGTACAGGCCAATAAGTCGTATCATAAAACTACTTAAATGGATCATATAATGTATGAGCAGAAAGTCAATACATTAACGAATAATTAAAAGAAAATTACCAAAACAATTCTGTAGACATGAAATGTTCTCCGTATCTTTTCAGTATTTTTTTTTTTTTTTCTTTTTTTTTTTTTTTTTTGGCAAAATCAAGGTCACTCCTGGTTCCCGTCCCCATTTCAAAAACCGGATCGGACACTGTCAGCCAATAAAATCTATTTATAGAAATGCACGATCGTCTTTAAAAAATCGATTTGCTTCTTACAGTAGGCTCACGAAAGCGTAGATCTTGACCTACTTGGGCCTAAAATAATAGATGTGCTTCTACTAACCCGACTGACACTGTTTTTGACAGCAGACTCTGTGTTTTGATATGACGTTTGTAACATACTGAAGCTTGAATGGTATCGGGAATCGTAAATTAAACTGTAAGGTAAAATCGATGTGAATTTGTCACAACGGTTGTTCCAAACTTTATCGCTTTATCATATTTTTTTACACAAGTGTGCCATTGGAGGTGTTAATACTAATTGTAAAAATAAAAAATAAAACAATGGCGGATCTATTCACAATGGGTGCCTCCACATGGTTCAGCAGTCTACACACAAGTACTCTGCACTCGGCGCCTGCATTCATCATCTCACCTTTTTGCCCTCTTTTTGGGGCTGTCTACTTTGCTTCTTTTGATGGGAGTAAATAGTCTTGCAATAGTCGTTTCGTCCACTGCCCGCCTCGCCCCCACATCAGTTATGCAAAACTGGTGGGGAGTGTTACTTTTGCATGGTTTCACAACGTTATTCACGTCACCCTCAGCCATGCTCCATAAGTGGCATAAAATTTATTCTATGTTTATTTTAGACACCTCACTGTAAATGAATATACACACAGACCAACAATTTCGTGTCCATTTTAAAAGCCGAGAACAAGACAAAAGTCGAATGTCGAAACTGCGCGCAAGTAAAGTTTCCTTTTAGATTTTCGTTCTGTCCCCAGGTTTTTCAATAGACTGTTTCAAAAAGAACAAAGAATAAACCCACTACACATTGTATACTAATATCTACATTAGTTACTTGAAAATATGCTGTCAAAACAATAGGTTTTGGCATCGTGAGTAATAATGACAGTGCACATTGTCACTTTTTTGAACGGCGGTTACAAGGTTTGAGAACGATGATTTGTAAACCGGTATAAAGGTGCACAAAAATGTGAGAATAAAACATTTGATAAGTATTTTCAAACTAATCGAACATATTATTTTATCAGATGCAGTGTCATGGAACAAGTATACATGTAACATCTCGCCGATCATTCAGCACATAATGGAGATACGGTCATCTTAAAATTGTGTAAAGTATCACTTTTCCAAAGTCGCCATTGAGGTTAAGACGGTTCTCTTCCAGCACAAAACGTGAAAAGAAGACAACTTTTTCGTGTTTTGCAATATTTTTTTACAGACTAACGTACCTTTTCCCTCTCATTTATTGTGTATAGTCCGAAACCGTTTTTGTTATATCTAAACACTGCGTTCTTGAAACGGAATTTGCTAAATAAAAACGGCAAAAAACGGTTCATTTACGTCCCGTTTATAGAACAGCTTCAACCCTGTACATTTCCATATATAGTCGAAATTACAGGCATACCATTTTTAAAAATAGATATATATCAAAATATTCTTATCTGCTTCACTTAGTATGTAAAACCAGTAGTTTATGATTTTATGAAAAGTATGTTCATCACTACCAATATGGCTGGCCATTTATCTTTAATGTTCTTAATGGGAAGTTTGTTTTAGCAGGAGAAATAAATAAGACGAAGCTAGTTGTTTACGAGATTACCTGCATATCGTTTTGTCGAGTAGTTTTTAAGCATGCGAACTAATATAATATAGAATAATTCATGTCCATATAACCTTACACCCTTTTCAGTGAAATGTGATTGCTTCGAGTCTGGAGCTCAGCTTTCACACTCTAGTTATTACGTTCATGGAGCCATGCCTCTATTTAAGTTATCGTTTTGTTTATATTTGCGTCAGAATTACAGACTACAATACCAAGTATTTAAACAGTAATTTAATTTCTTTGGTATTCTTAAAGTTTCTACAACTTACAACACTAAGTATAGCTTGTCAAAAAGGAATGGTGAGCGTGATCGAAACAGCGCGGCCACTGGCTGTCCCATTCAACCAATCTATTCATAAATTCGGTAGGTAGCATGTGCTCGCTTTCTACGTGAACTCAATTATTGTATGTATTTTATCAACACAGGGCAGGGATGAATATTAAACTTTATTCGATTATACGCCTATAAGAGTAAGTGCGGTAGGAACAACAGCATTTCAAATGTTTCCCAGATTCGACAAGGATCGAACCAGATCAGGACACACATCTGCACAGTCTTAACAGGATATGCGCTATTCATTTTAGTCTTCAATGTCAATGCAGTATGTCAGCCAATTGCACTTATGTAAACTGCGAGATTCGCAGGCTGGTTCGGGTCCCTAGCTGATGTTTTGGCGGGGGTCATATTAAAATCTGTATACCGTATTAACCCAGAGTCTTAGGACGAACATGCAAACAGTGTAGACCCAGGTCAGACGCCGCATTGAGAGTAAAGACAGTGCCACTTATCCTGCGCTTCAGTTGGTATTGGCTTAAAAATGTAAAAAGGGCAGGTAGCGTAAGGGGTTAACGTGTCCCAATAATTAGGGTAGATATGGTAGTTATAGTTTGTGGTGGTAGGGCGGTACTCCCTTCTGCTGAAACGTTCGAGGGATGGCCCGCCGTCACTGGCTTAATGCCGGAAAGTTATTGAATTACGAAAACACGCCTATTCAAATATATCGAAAATTGCACCTCCCAAAAACTAAAAAATTTTCAGATAGAAAAAAACCCTGATATTTTTTCATATTTCTGCTCAAAATATAGATTGTGATTACATTTTAGAACCGCCTCGGCGAGGCGGTTCTAACGAGTATATACAATCTATGTTTTTTAGCAGAAATAAGAAAAATAATTCATAACCCTGTAACCCTAGTTTTCAGTACCATATAGAAATGGGGTTTAAGGGGATCGAAATTATATAGGCATGTTTTCGTGATGGCTTATCATGATGACTGATGGGATTTATATGCTCAAATGTCCAACAGAATATTATATTTCAAGACAAAGGCCACTCTGTCTGAAGTTCAGAAAGCTTATTCCTGACTTTATTTATGTATGATCGGATTCTGTGTGGTTCGGCTAGTGGTTTTCTTTTGATTCGAATTTTCGTTTGCAGTCGAGCCGTCATCTTTTTTCTTCACAGTGATAAAATGAATATGTTTCTCCGTGTTGATCCAATGATGACCTAGAGAACCCCTGCGCGGAGGGAACAATCATATATAGTAGCTGGAACTGTATCGGGATTAAGGGCGAGTTTGGATGCCTATATAACCAGGATTTTACCCTGTCCCCCACTACAACATTTTTACTGTTGACCATTTCAAGGCGGTATGTCTGTTTCAGTTGTTTCTCTTCCTTTGTTTATTATCTCTTTATTTATACAGCCCAACTCCAATGGCTTTAACGTCTTTTGGACTATGGAAATTTGCTCGAGACAAGAGTAGTTCGAGTCACTGAGTGTTAATCATGGTGCCAGGTCAGGAAGCAAATGGCGATAATATAGGGAAATCCTTTCGATCTGTTATACAATAATGATATGTTGAATGTACTTATTAGAATCACCTCCATGAGGCTATTCTAATTAGTACACACAACATACAATTTCATGATAAAATAAAAAGAATCCTTTAATATGTGTTTCCTTGAGCTATCAGAAGAATTTCGTAAGGACTCAAAAACGAGTTCGAATCAGCAATGGTAAACGAGCCATCGGTGTTCGAGCTTTTGAGGATCGACTGTATGTATAGTGGTGGGATATTATGGTATACCATCCTGTATCTGTCCGTCCGTCGGTCCACACTTCGTTTCCTGATAACTCATCCTACAGTTTTCATCGGATCGCGTTAAAACTTGATGGGCAGTTAGACCATGAGATGGTACAGCGCATATTGTTTCGAGTTTACAGTACACTAAATTTTGATAAAGTAATTACGCTTTTTAACGATTTTTTTTTACTTTTGATTTTGTTTCCGGAAAATCATCCTGCAATTTTCATCCGATCGGATTGAAACGTAGTGGACAATTTGAGTATGAAATGATGCAGCGCGTATTGTTTCGAGGTTACAATACATCAATGTTTGATAGAGTTGTAGCTCTTTAAGGATTTCATTTCCAGCTCACTCCTCCTATAGTTTTCATCTGATCAAGCTGTTATTTGTACGGTGTTTGATTGAAAGAAGATTTGGAGAATTGCAGCCAGGTTACAGTACATCATTTTTTTATATTCTTTTAAGGTAACAATACACCAAATTTTCATAGAGTTATTACTTGTTAAAGGATTCTCGCTTGCTTTCAGGTTAACTCCTACAGTTTTCATTAATACCATTTAAGACTATGACGTGATACAGTACAGTACACCAATATTTTGGTAGAGTTATAACACATCAAACGCAGCCATATTCTCTACATTTGTTTTTTAACCTGCAGTGGCAGGGTATCATGCAGTGTCTGCGATGTTTTTATTGTGTCGCCTGCGTAGCATGGCAAACACATAGGGATCATGTATCCGCCCGCATCGTCGTCTTCGGTGTCGTCGTCACACTTTTTATTTCCGCTCTATAACTTTTAAAGCAATGCATTGGTTTCATTCGAAGTCTGCAGAAGTTTATATCAGTGTAAAAGACAGGTCAAGTTCGATATTTGTAATCAGCTGCAATATTTTGGCTGAGTTATGACCCTTTTTCGACTTTGTTTTTGTTGTTGGGTTATTGGTTTCCGTTCAATAAGTTTTGAAGGGATGCATTGATTTCATAAAAAGTTTCCAGAAGGGGATATCATTGTAAAATACTGGTCAAGTTTGACATTTGTAATCATCCGCAAAATTTTGGCGGATATGGCCCTTTTCAACTTAGTGTTTTGTTGTGTTATGTTGATATTGGTTTTCGCTAAATAACTTTTGCAGGAATACATTTATCTCTTTGGAAGTTTGCGGAAGGATCTATCATTTTAAAATACAGGTCTAGTTCGATATTGGTAATCATCCGCAAAATTTTGGCCCTAGTTATGGTCCTTTTCCGACTTAGATTTTGTTGTTGGAGTAAAGTATAGGGTAAAGATATTGTTTCTCAATAACTTTTGAAGGAATGTTTTGATTTCATTCGAAGTTTGCAGAATGGTATATCATTATAGAAATGAGGTCAAGTTTGATTTTGGTAATCATCCAAAAAATGTTTAGGCCATTTTATACCTCGCCACACGATAAGGGTGGGGAATTATGGTATCACATTGGTTGTCCGTGTGTCCGTCCGTCTGTCGTACGTCCGTCTGTACGTATTTTCGTTTCCGGACGATAACTTAAGTAGATTTCAATTGATTTTCATCAGACTTGGTGTGTGCATTGATCTTATGGAGATCTGGTTTGCGATTGCTCATGGGCAAATATCGTTAGATTTTGACAGTTAGTTGCCCGCGACACGTCCTTGTTTTCATTTCAGGATGACTTTAGTAAATATATGTGGATTTTCACCAAACTTGGTATGTGCATTGATGTTATAGAAGTCTGATTTGGGATTGATGATCGGCGAATTTTGTCAATTTTAGACAATTAGTTATCTGCCTGCATCAAATCCTTATTTTCGTTTCACAATAACTTGAGTAAATCGCAATGGATTTTAACCAGTTTTGATATGTTCATTGGTATTGTGGATATCTGTTTTGGGATACTCATTGGCAAATTTCTTCAATTTTTGACAGAGTTATCTGCCTGTGACAAAATAATTGCGAGGTACCAACGTTTCACGTTTTTATTAGACTTAGTTTTTGTCGTTGAGGTAAGATATAGGTTTACGCTCAATATGTTTTGAAGGGATGCATTGATTTCATTCAAAGTTTACAGTATATAAATATAACATTCCTTAGAGGGCGATAGTAAAACATGTCACCCTGAGGAATATAATTACGGGCATAATCGTCCATCAGAATAAACTCCGGACCGATAGCATCGGCATATGGTCTCACAAACTGATCAAGAATCTCATTACAGTACCTCACTGCCGTTAACGTTCCGTTTTCAACAACATACAGGTCAGTTTTTCCATTGACGCTTATGCCTGCCCAAACCATGACTGAACCCTTGCCATAGCGATCATGTTCTGCCACATTCAAGCAATAAAATTGCTCTTCGGACATTCTCCACACCACCTGACGTTTATCAGTGAAGTCTAGACAGAATCTGGACTCATCAGTGAAAAGAACTGGTGTCCAGTCACGAATTTTCCACCTAACGTGAGTTCTTGCAAAGTCTAGCCAGTCTTGCACATGCTGTCGCATCAACGGGACACGTACGGCGGGTTTCCTGGCATTCATGGAGTCTGTTTCTGACTGTTAATGTAGAGATGCGTACTCCAGTTTCGTTTCTAAACTCATTATTCAAGCGCTTAGCGTTCAGGAACCGTTGACGTCGAGATCGAATCAACAAAAACCGGTCCTGACGTTGAGTTGTAACCCTGTCTTGACCCCCGCCATGTCTGTGTGAAGGATTGCCGTGGGTTAAATGTCGATTCCACAGTTGGGATACCACGCTCTGTGACACATTCAGAATCCCAGCAACACGACGTTGAGAGACGTCAGATTCTAACATTACAACCCCACGGTTAATTTCTTCGGGACTTAGACGGTTTCTGAATTGTCCTCGAGGCATTTAAGGGGAACCAAATGAAAACCTTTTCACGCTTAGAAAATGAAAACTAACAATTTTGATGTTCTGCTGGAATGCAGTGTTACGCAAGATTTTGAGAGTGCATGGGTTCATTTGCAAAGTGTGAAAAGTGTGCACTTCCGTCAGTACTGAAATGCACGAGTTGCACCTAAAGATAATATTCAATATACGGAGTGCAAACTCTGTCATGAATTTGTACATTTGCACTGCAAAATGTGATACACAAAACGTGATCCCTATCAAACTTTGAGTAGTATATCACAGCCAATATACCACACCGCAATAATCCTAAGTATTGGGACATACAGTGTAAACCCATACCAGAAATAGTCCGATCACGGTCTATTTTGCTAGCCATCCAGTCCAATGTTTAGGACTATTGCTGAAATTCCATATTTATAGGAATTTAGAGTGCTTGTTTTGACACAGGTTCCTAATATGCATCTAATCGATGCAAAGAATCTTCTCAGATTGTCATTTAAGTCCGATTTGTGGTACTCTTTGAACCGATGGCTCAGATACTCCCTGAATACGGTCACGCTCCTTTTCACAACTCGCTGCGCGTTTACCTAGTCTTTGGTGTCAAGCAGCTTCTGTAAGTATTGGTCGGACACCTTAGCAAATTTGCCATTACATTCCGTATTTAATTTTATGTTTACATACTTTAGTTTTGACAGATTTCATTAGGTAATTCTAAATGCCTAGGCGCTTGCCATGCAGTCAGTTAATAAATACGCGTCTAGCTCACTGCAGATTTTAGAATAGAAAAGAAATGAGGAATTGAACACGAACCATATGCGTACCTTCTATTGCGCATGTGATATTTTTATGGCTATCACCCTGGCATGTTATAGTAGAAAATGTCACCATCAGGCCCTTGGTAGTTTTGTATGGGAAAGTCACGTGAGGTATTATAAAAGTATTATCATTGTAAAATAGAGGTCAAATTGAATACTGGCAATCACCTGCAAAATTTTGGTCGAGGTATGGCTTTTTCAACTAAGTTTTTGTTGCAGACACATAGGGTTCATGTATCAACCTGCGTCATCGTCGTCGTCGGTGTCGTCGTCACACTTCTCGTTTCCGCTCAATAATTTTGAAGGGATACATTGATTTCATTCGTAGTCTGAAGAAGTGTATATCATTGTAAAATATGGTGAATAAAGAATATTGGCCTGTTAAATGGAATGTTGCAAGAAACTGTTACATAAAATATCTCACCAAAAATAAAAAAAGGAAGTAAAGTTTTCTTTGATATTCTAACAGGAACTAAAGAAGCAACTCTTCCTTCAAGAAAATGGGTAAATATTTTAGACATGATTGGCAAAGATGAGTGGAAAGGATATAATGGCTTACTGAAGGACATAAAAGAGGTGAAACTGCAAGAATTTTAATATAAGATAAATAATTATATACTAGTAACAAAATCATTTCTGTATAAAATAAATACTATCGACAATGACAGGTGCTCTCTGTGTGGCCAGGAATCAGAAACAATACCTCACTTATTCATACATTGCAATAAGTTCAAAACTTTTGGTCATCTCTAAAAACATAGTTTCAAACACAAACAAATCTAACGCTTCAATTGAGTTTTAAAATTTAATATTTTCAAAACAAGTTAAAAAGGAAAATAATTTGCTGAATTATGTATTTGTGTTAGCAGAATAATATATATACAAATCAAAATTTTTCACCAATAACTTGAGTGTAAATGATTTTGCAATTTATCTAAAAAGAAAATTTCAAAATGAAAGATACATAAGCATAAAAAATAAAGAGTTTGATAAATTTGTGGGAAAATGTGCACCACTCTACCAGCTTTTTCAAGAAACAAAAGATAAAATGTAAACTAATAAATATTTGTACAAATACTGTTAAAATATTGTTTAACCATAAAAAAGTAGGTAAATGTGTTGTTAAAAAATAAATAGGCGTAGCAAATAAAATAAGTAGCATCTGTTGACACACACACTCACACACTCACACACACACTAGGTCCTAGGAGTTTGTAGGATGTCTGGGTTCATCAGTTTGTTAGTAGTGCAATAGTTATTACTGAGAGTGATGAAAAGGGAGAGAATGGATTTTACAAAAAAAAAAAAAAAAAAAAAAAAAAATAAGTCCCTGTATTATGTGTTATTGAATAACTGTACTTTTCTGATAATAAAAAGGCTCAACAGGAAAAAAAAGAATATTGGCCTGTTGTTATCAGCTCTGTATAAGTAAAAAATAAGACAATTTGTGGTCAATTTGTGGTTGTTACTAAGTAGAACTTTGTTCTCTGCTCAGTATCTTAACCCTCACCATGCTGAATATTTCAATATGCTACACTCTTCAGCCATTTGTGCTGCATGATTTCAATTTTTACCATGGATTTAGAAACAGAATTGAAAACAGTACAGATCCTAATCAACTGACTTCTGAGAAGCCAGCAGATCTGGATTTATACTGTTCTCGAAAATGGGTATATCCGGGCTTAGCATGGTGAAGGTTAAATTTCCATTTGTTATGACTGAATGTTGTCCATGTACAGTAGATTATTGCTAATTGAAAGTCCAAGGGACTGACAAAATCTGTTTGAATTATTGAAACTTTGATTAATCGTGGGTCAAAAATATACGGAATTACAGTAACAGTCACTTCAAAATTGCTTTGAAGTATTGAGGATTTTTTAAGTATAACAGTTTGAATTACCAAGGTTCTACTTATGTTGTTTCAAGAGAAGAATACCGTATCGTCCTATAAGCCCTGTGAATAATGGAACAATATGGGGCATTCATTAGGGCCAAAGCATTTCTGATTTTAAGCTAAAAACATTGTATTATTTCCACACAATTATATATAAATATAAAGTAAGCGATATTAACTCTCATCATGCTGAATCCGGATATGTCTTGTTTGAAAAGTCTAGTTCTAGATCAGCCGGCTAATAATGATCTATACAGTTTTGTGATTGCCTCTAATGAAACAACACAAGCTGTCTGAAGATATTGAAGTATTCAGCAGGACAAGGGTTAATTGATAAAATCTAGACAACGAAGTGAGGTTCGATAATAGGGGTTGGAGCGATTACTAGGACAAATACAGTGTTTTGTTGTTGTTTTTTTTTTTTTGTTTTTTGTTTATATATATATATATATATATATATATATTATGTATATATATATATATATATATATATATATATATATATATATATATATATATATATATATATATATATCAAATGGTTGGTCCTTTAAGCAGGCGACACATCCAATTCTCGGAATTGATAAAGTTTGATTTTATGTTGTCATGACAACATGAAGTACCAAACTGGCCCTATTAAGAAGCTACCATTTTGTCGAAGATAATTTTTCAGCATCAGTTTCTTCATTCACATGTTTGTAATAAGACTGCAAGTATTGGTTGTTGGAGTGCTTAAATTTCGAGCCGATAGGCGAGAAATTTAAAACACTTCAACAACCTATTTGTCGCTTCTTGGCATTTTTTACTGAGAGAATTAATTAAGTTTTGATTTGCTTATCGAAACACACTGCGGCTTTGGGGTCACAGGGTCATTTAGCTATATCAAACACTCTGGTATAAAAATATAATTAGTATTTTCCATGATTAACTGCCAGAAAAGAAATGTGTATTTTGTTTGTTTGTTTTTTCTTCTTTCTTCGTTTCTTCTATTAGTGTGGTTACTAAAGTTGATTTTATTACCTTTTTATACCCCGCCAACTAGTGACGGGATATTATGGTTTCACGTTGGTCGTCCGTGAGTCCGTCCGTCTGTCCGTCCGTCCGTCGTACGTCCGTCCGTCCGTCCGTTTTTCGTTTCCGGATGATAACTTGAGTAAACATCAATGGATTTTCACCAAACTTGGTATGTGCATTGATATTGTGGAGATCTGGTTTGGGATTGCTAATAGGCAAATTTCGTCAATTTTTGACGGAGTTATCTGCCCGAGACACGCCCATATTTTCGTTTCCGGACTATAACTTTAGTAAATAATAAGGGATTTTCACCAAACTTGCTATATGCATTGATATTAAGGAGATCTGATTTGGGATTGCTAATGGGCAAATTTCGTCAATTTTTTACGGAGTTATCTGCCCGAGACACGCCCATATTTTCGTTTCCGGATGATAACTTGAGTAAATAACAAGGGCTTTCATCAAACTTGCTATATGCATTGACATTAAGGAGATCTGGTTTGGGATACCTAATGGGCAAATTTCGTCAAATTTTTACGGAGTTATCTGCCCGAGACACGACCATATTTTCGTTTCCGGATGATAACTTTAGTAAATAACAAGGGATTTTAACCAAACTTGCTATATGTATTGACAGTAAGAAGATTAGGTTTGGAATTGCTAATGGGCAAATTTCGTCAAGTTTTTACGGAGTTACCTGCCCGAGACACGTCCGTATTTTCATTTCTGGATGATAACTTAAGTAAATAACAAGACCTTTTAACCAAACTTGCTATATGCATTGATATTATCAAAATCTGCTTTAGGATTGGTACATGTCCATTGATATTATCAAGATCTGGTTTAGGATTGTTATCTGTCCCTCCATCGTTTTCTTTCCAGACATTTTCGCAACAATAACTTTAATACATAAACAAATAATTGCTATGGCGGGGTATTATGCTTGCGGTGCTTTGATTTGTATTTGAAATAAGTAACCACCCTTCCCAGTAAACATCCGACGTTGGATCAACGTTAGAATTTGGTTGGATTCTGGTCGCGACGTCGCCGACCTAAATACAACATCGGAACAACGTTAAATCGGCGATGTCAGGTCCACGTCTAACTCCTACGTCGTATCAACCTTGGATACTGGTTGGATTTTGGACGCGACAGGGGCGACAAAAATACAACGTCTCTACAACGTAAAATTGTGATGTCAGTTCGACATCTGATCACAACGTCCTGTCGACGAATATTTACTTGATTTTATATAAATTTTTAAAAGGTCTCCAAAAAAACAAACTCCATGTACGTACTCATCCGCTCGCGACGGTAATATCAAACTTCGTAGCCGCTAGACTGGTTCCCTGTCGTTTGTATACTGGTCGCACATCACGACAGATATATGAAGCAGAACAATTTTAATTTTAAGTAGAGAATCTTGCCATTGTGCATGCGTTTTTTCCAATACGAAACCAGTTTTAATTCGTATATATAGAATTTGAAGGGTTTTCCAATCCCTGAGAATGCAAACGTCAGCTCCTATAAATAGATACGATGATTCTACTAGATACCGGTCGTGATGTACGAAGACTAGCGGAGCATATTTGTGGCAGGAAACCAGTCTAGTTTACCCTAACGGCGTGACGTCATTAATTTATACTCTCAAGCCTTTCGGGCGGCAGAAATATTTTCATTATTTAAATTGAATATATATTACAATTCCCTTTTTCGCAACTAATTTATATAGTTTTATTATACCAACCATTTAAATGAAAAAAAAAAGAGAAGTCATATAAATATTTATTTGTTTAGGTCACGTTATTGAGATTACCATTGGATGCGCGCGCCATTTTTCCACGAATTTCAAAGAAAGAAAAAAAGATTATAAAGGTGAGAAATGTAGAATTTGGTTTGCCTGTTCCCGATTTAGAATTTAAAACAAATGCGTATTTGTAAGGTACAACAGCACTATATATATACATCATCAATAAATACCTACTATTTGTATTAATGAACCAAAGTGAAATTTTAAGTAAATCATTTGCCCAATTTTTCTTTGACCAGTCAATAATTTGAAACCCCTGTCCCTAGCCTCCGGATACATACATTGCAGAGTTCTCCTATTAAACCACGTTTCGACAAATTTTTAAACAGAATACCATGTTCTTATGGCTCCTAGGTGTACAAACTTCCCCCAACCCTTGGCTGCATGTGCACTTGGTTTCGTGAAGTCTCAAAACTCGAACATGAACGGGTTACTAGCAAAATGTAAGGGTTGGAAACGCATGTCAAATCCATTGGAAGAATTAACAAGGTATCTCTTAATACTGACAGCAGAAAAGTACAGCCAATCACCGACATCAAGCATAGATGCTGCAATATTTTTGTGGATTCTGAGTCTCTGACAAAAACGTTTGAAATTCAGATTGAAAACAATTTGTCATTACGTATACAAACCCAAAAGTGCATACATGAAACGGCAAAATGCTGGTGTATAAATGCGCACGGAGTGATTTGGTTGGTCTCCGGAAATTTGGTTGCTTTTTGGTGATTCGGTGCTTTCAGTTTTTAAATACACTACTTCTGTTGGACAAGAAAATGGCGGATAGCTACCTTTATGCCTGATGCATAACTAACTTTAAAAATATCTTTATTTCAACAATTGTACTGACATATGGATACAACACAGTTCTTCACGAAACCAGACGCCTATGCTTGGCTGCTTGGTGTGCAGAATCACAGTGGCCAATCACGTGATTTGGATGATGGGGTACACACTAAAAATGCATTAGTATTCGGACATCAGGGGTAAGAAAATCGATTATAACTTGCATAATACTATGACAATTTTAATGAGGTAAAGTTCAGATACCTTCTCAAATTATGGGACGAACTTATATCGAAGTGATTTTCATTGGCATCAAGTCGTTTTCTGTACTGCTTTAAGCAAAGTCAGTGGAAGTCATTTGCTTGTCAACTGCTTTAAAAGCAATCATTTTAAAAGCAAATGCATAGCATACATGGATTTCTTAAATTCTTTACGGGGTATCTGCTTCAAATTTCATTCAGTTCTGAAAAGTATTAACGAAATTATCGACAAAAATGTTATCTGAAGTTAGCATTTTCTATCGGGTTTTCCCATTCGAAGTCACATGATTGTCTACTTTGAAAACAATTACCTCCTCTAGACTGCAATGTGTGCAAAATCATCCACAAATTTACCGAGTTCTGGCAGACTTGGGCATCAAAGGCCGAGATCGAAAACTGCAAATTTCTGGCAGTTCCAGTCTTGAATGTTGCAAAGTTATTATATATCACAGAGTCATGGGCAAATAATCAGTGCAAAGCTAGTGCTCGACAATTTGTCAGGATCAACCGTCCAACACAATACTTTGTAGAAAGCAACATATTTTCGAAAAGCCGTGTTCGTTTACTATAACATATCGTCCAAAAAAATGAAGTGTGACGGTTGAAAATATTTATACTCTATTTGAGTTGTATCTTTAACGGTTTACATCTCCATTCATGCCAAAGTGTTTTTCGACTATAACCCACGGTTTCGCACGGCTGTTAAAAAGACAACCTTTAAAAACTTACTTTTCAGTGTCCAAGAGTACTAGTGTTGTTCTGATTGTTGCTAAACATCAAAAACTATTTGGTCAGTTCAGAAGTAGTCGAGAATGGATTGTAATTTTTTTTTTCACTTTCAGTTCTGTTAAAACTTTCGGGTAGTTTTGTGACATTTGGTTCACTAGCGGACATTCAGTAAATCAAGGGAAGTAACACAATGAAGAATGATGCATAGCGATGAAAACATACACAAATTTTAAGGCATGGATAAACTGTTTCCATACCTAGGAAAGACAAATTTAATTCAAGTGTGGGACTACATGTACATTAGGTTCCGCAAGGTGGCAATAAAATCCTATCTTGACATGATAACACTATTTTGCCAGCTATGCAGTAAATCATATGCAAACAAAGGTAAAGGAAATGATCCCAACCCAACCGATTTGCATTAACGAAAGATAATTTTAGATGCAGTGAATGACTGAATTACCAAAGTGGTGATGTAGTGAGATGATTTTTTTTTTTTTTTTTTTTTTTTTTTTTTTTTTTTGCATTATTATGCTGAATATTTTGGAATTTTTTTTTTTTTTTTTTTTTTTTTTTTTTTTTTTTTTTTTTTTTGTTGTTGTTTTTCTTTAATGCATAAATAGTAACCATTGAAAGTTACTTAGTACACTACAAACATGATAATGCAGTTTGTTTTGTTTATCAAAACCCAAGAGTCATGAATCATAGAGATGACTTGCGTAATTGAAAAAACGTGATTGTACAATAGATAATCAATCGGTTATGATTCTCCGATAATCAATTATGAAAATTTTGTCCGATTCCCAACACTAGTACCAGAGAGGATAAGCTTACAAGATCATGTACATTGCACCAGTGTCAAGACTAGAATGTGATATATGAGACAGATATATCCCTTTCAGGCATTCACGATAATAAAATTTCATGTCCATTCTGCTTCTGTCTGTCAGTGAAGGCGATTTGTTGTAGTTTGTTGCACCGCAAATTTATTCTTAAGCAATCACAATTTGCAATAAAATAATGTAATGCGATGAAAAAACAACACACATTCTACTCATGCTGATGGTTTGATAAGTTTTTTTACTTTCGCTTTAAGTTTACTAAAACAGCAAAATTTGGAGAGATTTAAATTTGATGAATTGTCTTTCAACATATTTTCGACCAGCTGTTGCATTCGATAAGTTGTCGGATTAGGTGTTCAGTGGTTTTAGTCGAAATGTCATGGTGGTATTTCCCTGGCAAAGTTCCTGTATGTCCCAGGGGGGCTGGGGTGGTAAATTGACATTTTTTGTTTTGTACATTTTCAACAAAGTCCACCAACTACATGCAAACGGCTTATTATTATTATAGATGGATATACAAGCATTGGTCAACATGTTCAAAGGTTGATTGAACATATATATTAATATTAATTGAACATAGAATATTTAACATATAACTTCAGTTGTTTAATATGTTATATACATGACATGGGTGGCAGGTTGAGGTGACCTGAGTCTTTATATTTCTAATCTTTCTCTTTGGCTTGAGGTTGGTGCACTTTCCTAAAGTCTGTCTTTCTCGTCTCCTTAAGTGCTTTTCTCATCCTCATGCTCTTTTCGACGCCTAAAAACCCTTTCAAAGAGCACCTTTTTTTTTCAAAACTGTTAAAAATGCCTGTTATATGTCTTCTAATTCAGTAAATCAGTTTTACTTAAAGTAAATTGAAGTTATTTGGTGAGAATATGGCATTTAAAATATTTTTTTCTTAAAAATGGCCCAGTACAAAAAAAAAGGCAGGGTGGAGATTAAGAGCAGCAGGGTGGGGACAGGGCAACAGGCTGCAGCACCCTACTATAACCCTACTAAGCAAAGCATAGGATATTTCAACTTTTTTGGTACTCAGGATATGTAAAATGTGCTTTTGCAAGAGAAAGACTGATTTTTATAAGCTATTATAGATTGCAGATGTAAAAAAAAACAAGAAAAAACTGAAAATTCAATAGCTATTTCTATGAAAAGATTTAAATGCTTGACAAAATTTAATTATATTACCTATTCATGAAATTTTGCCTATATTATGTCACTGGACATAGTAAATGTGCTACAGAACATGATTTCAGAAGTCAGATCAGTTGTTTTTATTGTATTTTTGAAATGCAAAAATTAAAAAGTGGAACATTATAACAGTGAAAAAAGCAGCTTTTTTTCACATTTTACAGGACTACCAAAGCTACAGAAACTGTTTACACCCCTACATATTATATACCATTGGAAAGATCTTTTAAATGGGCAATAAAATGGATGTTAGAAAATTTATTTTTATCTCCTGTAAGGAATTATGCCTATATAACACATCTTTACTTGAAGTACTTAACCTTATTGTGTTTTAGTCGTAAGTAAACACAACTTCTCATGCAGTGTACATTTTATATCAGCCAAAATCACTGTTGTATACAAAAGTAGGTCAAAGTGACATATACAATATTTCTTGTGGAAATGTTATCCTGCACCCGCTAAAATATTGTGCTGATCAAATTTTTTTATATGCTGCATGGCCATACTTAGCATGCTTAGTGCAATTATGTTTTTTTTACAACCAAAACCCAAAGTATCCAGTCCCAGGACATGATGCATGGGTCAGATTTGCATTCAAACTTAACTAGTGTACTTACTAACTTCAAGGCATTTGATTTGATATACGTAATATGCTACATTACTATACTTAATACAAGTTTATTTTTTTACACCCCCTCCAATAGTACAATTGGCAGGTGAGCGAGTTGTGGCCCTTGGGTCTCTTGTTCAGGCTTTCAGAAAGAGGGAAGTTTTACGACAGTTTCAGGATTTCAGGGAGAAGTTTTGGTCCAAATTTTGGATTTCCCTATACATTCTATACATTTTCACTTCTTCCTCAGCTTAAGATAGGGAGAAGTCAGCCAGCTTAGGGAGACTTTTTCTCCCAAATCGCCCTCTAGGATGACCCCTGCTTATTTATCTGAGGAACCGCAACAATATGCAGTTGTAATGTTTCTTCTGTTTGGTCTTAGAAATTAACTCAGGATTACCGATCAGACATTTGTTTCTATATGTATATTAAAATTTTCAGGAATCATGCAAGAAAATTTCCTCATGGCAGCGTTGGAGGAAATGTCATGAAGAGGCTGCAGCCTTAGCACTTGCTGGAAGTAGCAGTGAAGAAAGTGTAAATACAGGTGGTGCAGAGGAAGAAGATCTAAATGCAGGTGGTACAGAGGAAGAAGGTGTTAATACAGGTGGTGCAGAGGAAGAGGATAAGAGTACTGATGGAGACTCTGCTTCCCCTTGGATTGATAATGATATTTCTCTATCTGACACTGAAGTGGACAATTCTGATTCTGATAGCTGACCTGTAATAGTGCATTTTAGACAAAGAATCTCTTATTTATGCATATGTGTTGCATTCAGTCGATAGAAGGATAAAAATGCTGTAAGGACATGTTTCAACTTCAAATGCATAACAGAGTACACTGTCAAATTTCTACAGCAAGGACATGACATTTTTGACATTTTCGTTTCTCTTCTGACGGAATGCACTGAATTTCTATGGGACATTAATTGACATGATTCTGTTAAATAAACGGTTTTAGGAGATTTCATCTGTATGTCATTGTGGTACAAGGAGGCTAAGCCAAGCAACTCGTTTTCGAAAAATTCAAGAGTAAACGACCAACATCACTTCAGATATAGTCTCTTTAAATGCCCTATATTTTTTATTCAAAGGGAGGTAATTTGAGACAAGAAGTTCAAATTTAGCTTGACACCATTTGATGGGAAGTTGGAATTAAAGAATGTTATGGTTATACTCACAGACATTTGTGCAAGACATTTATGGAAAGTAAAATGGCATTTTCTTTATGCAAAGCGAGTTATGACTGGAAATGCTGTTTTTCATTAAGGGCTCATAACTTCATAATTTATGACTGCGGAAGAATTATCTTTGTGATTTTCAAAGACAGATTTTCGACAAAAATGAACATGAAAACATTTTAATGAACAACTTACAACACGAGCCAGTACTCAAAACTCAAAACTGTATACTTTTTATTGCCTTTGAGTATATATATATATATATATATATATATATATATATATATATATATATATATATATATATATATATATATATATATATATATATATATATATATATATATATATATATCAAAATGAAACACTGTGCTTTTAAACCTTAAAGCGCCATTCACAACTGCAACTGCAGCAGACGGCACTTTAATATATATATATATATATATATATAATATATATATATATATATATATATATATATATATATATATATATATATATATATATTCTTAGAAAATACGTCCTGACAATTCATGTGAATTGTCTGCCAAGTCGATTCACATGAGGACATCTCTGAGGAAACAGTTTAGACCCAGATTAAAGATGAAGCAGTTTGCTGTACACTGTTGGCAGTTCATCCAATCTTCAAGCTTGCCAAATAGATCTGCTTCAGTTTTTTTTTTTTTTTTTTTTTTTTTTTTTTTGTAAGAATAAAGGCTCTTTAGTTTCAAGTAATAACATTAGTCTTTTTTTCTGACCTTCAGAAAGCCAAAGGCCCAAATGCAAATGAAAAATGAAAAGCTTGTTTTCTTTTCCCTGTGCATGTTTACTGCTTAGCACTCTGGGCAAAGTTTTCAGCAGATGGAATTTTGCAATTTGAAATATTTGTCTTATTCTTCCCAGAAAAAACAAAATGACATTTTATGCATACTTTGGAGAGGAGACAATTTGAATGAGCTGTAAAACCTGTTTTCTGGGAAAATAACGAAAAATATTACAAATGTCTTAGGTTTTTCTTATTTATCAAAAAAAACGAGATAAGCCATTTCATTCAAACTGTCTCCCATGAAGACAATTTGCTTAAAATGTCACAACCTGTTTTCTTGGAGAAATAAGAAAAAAATATTTCATAGTGTCCTCTGCTGAAGATTTTACCCAGCAGGCAAAGAGTTACAATAAGGGTTTTGTATCTTACTGAAGTGATATCCAAAGGTAAAGGCATTGATTTTCTTAACCTTTACTACTCTCGGGGCAAATTCAGCAGACGACAAATTGATGATATTTTTCTTACATTTCCCAAAGTTCGTGCAAAGTGTCTCCATCGGAGACAGTTTGCATGATATTGTCAATTTCTTATTTTTGGGAAAAATAAGAAATACATTTCATTATGTTGTTTGCTGAAAAATTTATCCAGAGTGATAACCTTTAAGGTGATATATTTGTATTGATCACTTTGGGATATTTATCTTAATTCTGCATAATTCATTTGACAGCTTGATTTTTTTATTTTTTTTTCACAAAATAGTTTTTGAGGTTTTTGTGTGGATTTGCAGGAGCAAGAAAGTGTTTATGTTATCTTTGGTTTTGATAGGAACCATCTGTGAACAGGAGTAAAATAAGGTCAGAGTTAGGGATAATTACACCTCATGCCAAGAGGTTTATTTTGTGTACCCTTACAGGTTCTCTGATATTTTTGGAGATACCTGGCATATTAGAATAGACTGGTATGCTGTGACATTTGACATTAGTTTAGGCATATTGGAATAGACTGATATGCTGTGACATTTGACATTAATTTACATTGAATTTTGGGAATTATCTTCCTGGTACACAGAAGAGGAAATGTCCGCTTTATGAAGGCACTAGATGCTAATAATTTTCTATTGTTTTTTTAAATAATTTTTTAAATATCTTTAATACCTTTCTTTAACAAGCCCAGCGAATCACAAATCAAATTGTTTAAATATAAAATGAACACGAATATAAACTATCGGAAATTTGCAAACTTTTCACTGCTATTGCAATTTTTTTCTAAAAGCTTCTGATCAAAATCCCAAATACTTAAATTGAAAGTGTACGATTCACTTTGGTTATCTGTGTGCATTTCACCGTGGCAAATCTTTGTTTTCTTTTGTTAATTTAATAATGTTTATATCTGTGTTAATTTTATTTTTAAAAAATTCGATCTGCGAATTGCTGGCCTAGTTGAAGATGGGTATTGAAAACGCGAAAAACTTACAAAAACTTAAGAAGTAGAAGTTATGTCGAGTTTCCAAGATTTTATTTACAAAATGTAGAGTCTGCATTGTATTATAAAGGTGTGTTATCTAAGTTGGAGCTGGACTTCTTTTCTCAAAAAGGCCAATCAGGCTAAACATTTTCAGCATAATTTCTTCCACTGATATCAGTCAGATAACAAAAGATATAGCCCCAAAGTTTCTTTCGACATTCAAAGGGTGGACAGAAAGTGTTTGTTATTTTATGACGTCCCCGTTTAGTTTAGTGTATTTGCTACAATTTTGAACAAATAGTTTAAAGCAAGTTAAGAAAGCCATCATCACAAAAATCATATCACTAGAAAGCAGATTCATTGTACCAATAAACATTATTTTTGTAAATCTGCAACAGTTTTTGTTATTGAAATAAAAGCTATTAAAGTAGCAACGAATTTTCAAAATTTCCAACCGCGTCAATGTTAACGTCAACGAAAAAAAATGCGACATTTTTTTTTCTGGCTTTAACTGATTACTGTATTGAAATCGATGGTATAAAATTTGAGAAAAAATATTGTTTATTGCTTTAATCAATTTCCTAATTGAAAATTTAAATTTTACAACTAGAGCTTAAATGAGTTCTTGGAAAATAATTTTTAAATTTATTAGAAATACACTGTTTTAAACGGCAACGTTACAAAATTATGAACACTTTTGTCCACCCTCTGTAGCTCATTAGCACTTGAGCACGCGCTATTTCGCGCAGCTGCCACGTGCAGTTGATGATGACATTTTAAAAGAATTTGACCAATTTGCGTCAATATTACAATGCTCCTTTTCAGAACTGAAGTTGGTCGCATCAGTTAACCAACGCCATACTCTCAGTTTGACCTTGGGTGTTCTATTAGAAGCTTTGTCAGTTAAAATATGGTTTGGGCTAAACTACTGCCATCTTCAAATCTAGCGATAGACTTATTGAAACCGAGGAAAAAGGCAAAATTATGTCTGCCTGCATTGCGCTTGATAGTGGCGTGATATAGCACTGGCAAAAATGCTATGAGTTAGGTAAAAACAAATTTGTGAACATCGCGTATCACTGGAAGTATTCATTTTACTTGAACATATATTCATTGAAAAACAAAACATTTTACATTGAAACAAGTATATACATGTACACTAAACTTGTTTTGTGTTTTATCTCTGGTATGTTTGGTCCCGTGTTGTTGATATAGCCCAAGATGTGCTGAAAACTATGTTAAACCCAAATCAGCGGGCCCCGTAGTCTAGTGGATAAGAGAGTTGACTCTTATTCCATTAGGTTTCTCACCGCTGTGGTTTGAGCCTCGCTCAGGACACATGTGGGAAAGCCAAGTTCTGCTTACGGATGGTCAGGTGGTTTTCCCCCGGGTTCTCCAGTTTTCGCCCACCTTTGATGAACGATCAGCTCGATATAAGTGAAATATTCTTGAAAGGGTCGTAAAACCCAAATAAAAACAACCCCAAATCACTCGCACACTCTGTCTTTTTTTGTCTTGTCTTACATTTTCTCACATCTGCCTTTCTTTCTCTTCTATTTCCTTTTTTCCTTCTTACATATTCTTTTCTCAGGCTAGATTAGGCTTGCGTCGTGAAAACTTAAATTGTGCTGAAAATGACATATCCCAGCAAGCATTTTATGTTGAAACAACGTTGAATCGATGTCGATTCAAGGTCGGGACATTGATTTCACGTCGTTTCAACATTGTGCGCCTGCAGGGATTTGGTTGTGTTGATGTTTGGTTTTAGTTATTTGGATGTTGGATTTTGGTTGTAGGGACGTTTGGTTTGGGTTGTGGGGACGTTGGATTTTGGTTGTGTGGTCGTTGGATTTTGGTTGTGGGGACGTTGGATTTTGGTTGTGGGGACGTTGGATTTTGGTTGTGTGGACGTTGGATTTTGGTTGTAGGGACGTTGGAGTTTGGTTTTGATGAAGTTGGATATTGGTTATATAGACGTCAGATAGATGTCAGAATGTGACGTCTAATCGACATCAGAAATCTACATCAGTACAATGTCAGATTTGGACGTTGTTACAACGTCAGATTCTGACGTCAAAACAATTTGCAAATACAACCAAAATACAACGTAAATCCAACGTCAGGATCTGACGTCTATTCAACGACAGTCTAACGTCAAATGTTTGCTGGGTTGTCGCAATAAACCATTAAATGGAACGTAATATCCTTGATTAAACACGTGATTGGTGTACACTATGGTCAGTCTCATTATGGCATCTGTGAGATATGGTCTAGAAGATTTATTGCGACAAATCGATTATTGCATGTTGTTATATAACAGGGTGTTCAATTGTTTTAAACAACATGTTTACTATGTTTCCATAAATAGCTTTATTTACTATGTTTCCAAAAATAACTTTCTGGAATGTTCAACATGTTTACAATAACATGATGTTTACGGCCTTGATTCTGGACTGAGTTCTTTTTGGAATGTCATGGAAGATTTAGAAGTTTCTTGATTGGAACTGGAAAATAAGAGATGCTTGTAGTAAATTCTTTTTCTAGAACGTTCTCTGATATTATATAAGGAGAGAAGAATTTCATCTGGGCATCTTTGTATACTTTCACTGGAAATTATTCTATACTGGATTACTTTAGTATTTTATTCATTCTGGACTTAAATTCTGAATTCAGGAACATTAAATTGTGGGATCAGAAACTGATATTCAAAGGATTTGTTTTATAAATTCTCATGGATTATTTCAGAGGGACTTTGTGACATAAACTTGAAAGGTACTGTCTACTTACATTCTTTTGTTTTGAATCTTGTCTTATTTTTTTTGTGAATAAATATTGTTAATAAGTTAAAACTTGTTGCTGGTTTCACTTTCATTTCTTTCTCGTTACGCCTGGCTCGTAACAGAAATTGGGGGCTCGTCCGGGATCGAACATTTTCTTGAGCTAAAACAAGTTTGAGCTTTTTAAAGAAAACAAATATTGATTTTTAAGGAAAAGAAATATTTGTTTGCTATAAAACAAGTACTGACTTTTAAAAAATCTCAGTAACTATAAAAATATTTGTTTCATAAAAAGCAAGTATTGACTTTTGAAAAATATCAATAAATAAACTCTGATTGAAAATCTACTTGATAAAACCAGCAAAAAGCAATCATGTCATTTGACCTTCAAGCTTTTATCACTGCGCCTTCGCAGGAGCTGTTAGATTTGGCCAAAAAGTCTGATTTGTTGGATATTGCTGCTCACTATGAACTGACTACCGTCAACAAGTTCATGTTAAAACAGGAAATAAAAAATATTTTGGTCCAATTTTTGGTTGATAAGGAAATTCTTGATTCTTCTGCTTTGTCTCTTGTTCTCGTAACTCAGACAGGTTTGCATATACGAGAGCTTGAAATTCAGAAGCAAATTGAGTTAGAAAAATTAAGATTAGAACAAGAAAGACAAATGCAGAAGGAAAGAATGGAAATGGAAGAAAGAGTGCAGAAAGAAAGAATGGAAATGGAAGAGAGGGAGAAAGAAAAAGAAAGACAAATGCAGATAGAAAGGGAAAAATTAAAATTTGATACAGAATTAAGAATGAAAGAATTAGAAATGCAAAGTATGACGGTAAAACGGCAACCTTTAGACTCTGGCGTTCATTTTGACATTACCAAACACATCAGATTAGTTCCCCCTTTTCAAGAAAAAGGGGTTGACAAATATTTTCTTCATTTTGAAAAAGTAGCAGAAAATTTAAAATGGCCAAAGGAGCATTGGACCTTGCTTTTGCAAAGTGTTATAATTGGGAAGGCTCGAGAAATTTATACTCAGCTGACTGTCCAGCAGAGCTCCAGTTATGATACTGTAAAGGAATTAATTCTTAAGGCTTATGAGTTGGTCCCTGAGGCTTACAGGCAAAAATTTAGGAACTGTAAGAAAGAAAATGAGCAGACCCATGTAGAATTTGCTAGAACTAAAGAACAGCTATTTGATAGGTGGTGTTCTTCAAAGAAAATTGGCTCCGATCATGAAAAACTTAGGCAGCTCATGCTTGTAGAGGAGTTCAAAAGGTGCATAAATTCAGACATTAAGTCCTTTTTAGATGAGAAACAGGTTGAAACTTTGGAAGCTGCAGCTCGACTTGCAGATGATTATGCTTTAACACATAAAGTTTCCTTTATAAATAAGTCAAATCCCTCTAGAAGACCATTTTTCCCACATTCAGGATCCAAACATAGTCCTAGTAATCCACCTGGTAGTCATAGCCAAACAATTACTCCCAAACCCAAACCTTCTGGTGAAAATAAAGATCAAAATCCCTTATCTCAACCAATTTGCAATTATTGCAAAAGGACAGGTCATATTATATCTGAATGTTTACATTTGAAAAGAAAGAAAGAAAAACAAGAGGGGCTTAAACCTACTGGCCTTACCTCTTTACGGTCAAAACCACAGTCATGTGTTAAGGAGGAAGATCCTATCCAGACCGAAAGGCCTGAGACTGATTCTGTTATGGAGATTTATGAACCATTCTTATCAGATGGTTTTGTGTCACTAAATAGTGACTATGCCCAGTCTACCCCAATTAAAATCTTACGAGATACTGGAGCTTCTCAATCCCTTATTTTAGCAGATACTCTGCCTTTTTCTGAGAAGACTTCTTCTGGGACAAGTGTCCTTATTCAGGGTGTAGAGTGTGGATTTGTTAATGTTCCTCTTCATAACATTTATTTATCCTCAGACTTGGTAACTGGTTTAGTGGCTGTTGGTATTCGACCTTCTTTACCTTTTAAAGGTGTTCACTTACTGTTAGGCAATGACTTAGCAGGAGATAAGGTTGTGGTAAATCCACTTTTGACTACTATACCTTGTCTTGATCAGCCACCTGATCCCATTGAACAGGAAATCCCTGATCTGTACCCATCTTGTGCTGTTACAAGGGCCATGGCAAAGAAAGCAAAACAGAATGATGGGGAAATTGATTTAACTGATACCTTTTTGGGTCAGTCTTTTACAGACGAGATTATAAATTCTCTTTCACCCAGCCTGTCTGGCAAGCAGACAGACTTAAGTGACAAATCAGAGTCCAGTCATTACTCTGCAATATTAAATGACCAAGGTCAAGGTCATGATTTGGTGTCAAGGTCCCAGCTTTGTAAGGAACAGCATAATGATCCTGAAATTTTGCCTTTGCTTGAAAGGGCTTTAGATGAGAAAGAAATAGATCAAGTCCCAGTCTGTTTTTATGTCAAAAATGGCATTTTAATGAGAAAATGGCGTCCTCCTGATGTCTCAGCAGAAGACGAGTGGACTGTTAACCACCAAATAGTGGTTCCAAGGGTTTATCGCCCTGAAATTTTGAACTTGGCCCATGACACTCCCATGTCAGGTCATTTAGGTATAAATAAGACCTATCACAAAATTCTTAACCATTTGTACTGGCCAGGGTTAAAATCTGACGTTTCTCAATTTTGTAAATCTTGCCATACTTGTCAGATGGTAGGAAAACCCAACCAGACAATACCAAAAGCTCATTTACAGCCCATACCTGCTTTTGATGAACCTTTTAGCAGAATAATTATTGACTGTGTTGGTCCCTTGCCCAAAACAAATGAATATAATGAATATCTTCTCACTATAATGTGTGCTTCTACACGTTTCCCAGAAGCCATTCCACTTCGGAATATTAAAACAAAGAATATTGTTAAGGCTTTGGTAAAGTTTTTCACATTTGTAGGCCTTCCAAAGTCTGTTCAGTCGAATCAGGGCTCAAATTTCATGTCAGGAATTTTTCAACAGGTCATGCATGAGTTGGGAATTACTCAATTTAAATCATCACCTTACCATCCTGAAAGTCAAGGTGCCTTTGAAAGATTTCATCAGACACTGAAAAATATGATCAGGTCATACTGCTTTGACACTGAAAAAGATTGGGATGAAGGCATTCATTTGTTGTTGTTTGCCGTTAGAGAATCTGTTCAGGAATCTCTTGGTTTCAGCCCATTTGAGCTGGTATTTGGCCACACTGTGCGTGGACCTTTGAAACTTTTGAAAGAGAAATTTCTCTCAAATGATGACAGTTCTCTGAACTTACTTCAGTATGTATCAGATTTTAAAGACAGACTGTCTAAAGCTTGTGAAGCTGCTCGGACCAATCTTAAGTCAGCACAAAGGAAAATGAAACGTTGGTATGATGAAAATGCAAAAGAAAGACAATTCATGCCTGGAGACAAGGTACTTGCTCTTTTGCCTATTCCTGGCAAACCACTGCAAGCCAGATATTACGGCCCTTACACTGTAGATAAACAGATTAGTGATGTTAATTACATTGTTAACACTCCTGGGAGACGCAAACAAAAACAATTATGTCATGTTAACATGCTTAAACAATACATAGATAGGGATAGCTTTTCTGTTACACCAATTAGTTTTGTTAGTTCAGTCCCTCAGGAACAAAGTGAAATGAACTCTGAAGACATGAACTTCATCAAATCTGATCCTGCTTCATCAAAACTCCAGAATTCTGACATTCTAAAGGATCTCGACCAGAAACTTTCACACCTAGATCCAGTCCAAAGAAAAGAACTGAAACAGTTAATTTATCAATATAAACACTTATTTCCGGACATTCCTACAAGGACTGACAAAATTTATCATGATGTGAATGTTGAGGACTCACAACCTGTCAAACAACATCCATATAGAATGAACCCAACAAAACAAAAATACCTTAAGGAGGAAATTCAGTATTTGCTGGACAATGATTTCATTGAACCAAGTCAAAGTGAATGGAGTTCACCTTGCATTCTTGTGCCAAAACCTGATGGAACATATCGGATGTGCACCGATTACAGGAAGGTCAATAATTTGCGTAAAACAGACACTTTTCCCATACCAAGAATGGATGACTGTATTGACAAAGTTGGAAATTCAAAATATATAACTAAATTTGATCTTCTGAAAGGATTTTGGCAAATTCCTCTCACAGAAAGAGCCAAAGAGGTCTCAGCATTTGTTACTCCTGATGGATTATATCACTATAAAGTAATGCCTCTCGGAATGAAAAACTCTCCAGCAACATTTCAACGCTTAATCAACACCATAATAGCTGGAATCGAGCATTGCGATGCTTACATCGATGATGCCATCATACACAATGATGAATGGGATCACCATCTTGGAACTATCAAAGTATTCTTTGATAAACTAAGTGAAGCAAAATTGACAATAAACCTTGCTAAAAGTGAATTCTGTCATGCAACTTTAACATTTCTAGGACATGTTGTGGGTCATGGTCAGGTTAAACCTATAGAGGCTAAAGTTGAAGCTATTTCAAATTTTCCGGTGCCCACATGCAAAAGACAACTAATGAGGTTTCTTGGTATGGCCGGTTATTACAGAAAATTCTGTAATAATTTTTCTGTCATTGCTGAGCCACTGACTAATTTACTTAGTAAAAGAATGAGGTTTAAGTGGACCAGTGATTGTCAGAATGCCTTTGATAAACTGAAAGCCATACTGAGAAGTGAGCCGGTTCTCTTGGCACCGAATTTTAATAAAGAATTCAAGTTAGCAGTAGATGCGAGTGATGTTGGTGCAGGTGGTGTATTACTGCACGAGGATGACAATGGTGTGGATCATCCAGTTTGTTACTTTTCCAAAAAGTTTAACAAACATCAAAAGAATTATTCTACAGTAGAGAAAGAATGTTTGTCTCTCATTCTTGCTCTTCAACATTTTGAAGTTTATCTGACTTCTTCGTCCTCACCTATTGTTGTTTTCAGTGATCACAATCCACTGACTTTCATCCATAAGATGACAAACAAGAATCAGAGGTTGCTCAGATGGAGTCTGTTGTTACAGGAATACAATCTTGACATCAGGCATATCAGGGGAAAAGATAATATTATTCCTGATGCCTTGTCCAGAGCATGATGTCTTGATCTGTGGTTTCCTGTAACTTGCTGTATACAAGATAATAATTGCCTTTATCAGTATTTTATTTTATGATAATTTTATGGCAAAAGAAAGCTTTATTACATAAATCTTTCTTTTCCCTGAAGAGGGGAAGTGTTATATAACAGGGTGTTCAATTGTTTTAAACAACATGTTTACTATGTTTCCATAAATAGCTTTATTTACTATGTTTCCAAAAATAACTTTCTGGAATGTTCAACATGTTTACAATAACATGATGTTTACGGCCTTGATTCTGGACTGAGTTCTTTTTGGAATGTCATGGAAGATTTAGAAGTTTCTTGATTGGAACTGGAAAATAAGAGATGCTTGTAGTAAATTCTTTTTCTAGAACGTTCTCTGATATTATATAAGGAGAGAAGAATTTCATCTGGGCATCTTTGTATACTTTCACTGGAAATTATTCTATACTGGATTACTTTAGTATTTTATTCATTCTGGACTTAAATTCTGAATTCAGGAACATTAAATTGTGGGATCAGAAACTGATATTCAAAGGATTTGTTTTATAAATTCTCATGGATTATTTCAGAGGGACTTTGTGACATAAACTTGAAAGGTACTGTCTACTTACATTCTTTTGTTTTGAATCTTGTCTTATTTTTTTTGTGAATAAATATTGTTAATAAGTTAAAACTTGTTGCTGGTTTCACTTTCATTTCTTTCTCGTTACGCCTGGCTCGTAACAATGTTTTGTATTTCTCGCCTGACGGCTCGAAATTTAAAACTATGCAATAACCTATCTTTTTTTTCTAAAAACAAAGTAACAAACTATATTTTAATACATTGTAGTCTACTAAAATGTAATTTTGCTTGTTAAGGTGGTAAATTTTATAAGTTTTAGCTATACAAGAAAATGGATCAACAATGTGTGACTTATCACTGAATGTGGTCAATTATAATTAAAATAGGCTGCCACAGTTTCTAGTTGCCGCATATCTGTTATGGAGATTTTCTGCTTTTTATTGTGTAGTGTACCACATCTTATTTTCTACACAAATAGCGACAACGTATCTTTTTGATTTTGTCATATTTGGAGGCAAGTTGATTACACTTTCTCAGATCATAAAAACAGAAAGAAATGCAATGATCAGGAATCGATACAGTTACGTAATACCTTCCGTCCAAGACACAAAAGGGAAAGAAGGACGCACTTAAAGCAACGTCATCACAATCAAAACACTGCAAGCAGAAGCCAAAAGGACAGATTCTTTCCCAAAAATTGGCCAAACGGCTTTACCAGGACATACATGCAAAGACATACGATGACAGAAATAGTAAACCACAGCATAGGCACCGCCTTAGACCGGTCAGTAAAATTTTACTTAGGGCTTGATTCGATTTTTAAATGTGGCCACAACCCTCGCCCTTAGTTCTGCCATGGTATACACAATTCATTCGTTCAGTCCGCGTGAAGGGTTTCTAAGGCGGTGGTCCCGGTGTTGGTCTTACTCTTTGTTGCTTTGTGGTTTATTATACGAGGCGTTTTGTTGTATGTCTTTCCGTGTGTCTTTAGGCCGGAGCCGTCAAAGTCTGAGGCCCGACCCGCTGGCGTGCAACCAAAGAGGGAAGTAAACTATTAACCGTGATTGGTTTAACTGTCGTACTACATTTATGTTGTACCTAATCTTTATATATCAAAGAATGATTTTACGAAATTGAGTACTAAAATCATTTTAAGCGTATATTTTTCTGAATTTATATACAAAGTCACCATAAAATTCAGGTTCCGATAGGCTTTTTTGCAGAAGAGATTTAAGTCCAACATTGAATTTTGAAACTAAATCGAAATGACGTCTATAAAATTTAGAAAAGGCTTTACGCAGTTTATGGTATCGATAACCGGCCTGACCCCAGTTGTCAAAAAATAGCAAAAATGGCTAGATTAAATGAATGTTTTAAGAGCATTACACAAAATAATACAAAATGCAGCCGTCCGAAAATAGATACTGTAACGTCGGAAAATTACAAGGTTCCAAACCCTGTCAGCTTGTCAAACATTTTTTTTATTTCAGTATCAAACTTCCTCGTGCACATCTCCAATATGTCTGCATCATTTCTACAGAGTGTAGAAAATATCCAATAAAATTTGTAAGAGAAGTGGATTACTGTACGTCATAATACAAACATCATTTAGTAAGAATTACTCCGATAATAGGTAAGTTCTAAACTCTGTCATTTGTCCAGAACAAATTTAGCATCAAACTTCCACATGACCGTCTTAAATATTTGTATCGTTAGCGCTATATGTACCGGCACGCCGGAATTGATGATAACTGCATCTATTGCTATTAAAAGGCTAATACTTGGCAATACGTTCTGAAAAGAGGAATCGTTTGGAAACAAACTTTCCAAGGCACTTCCTCTGTTGCAGTTTGTCGTTGTTAATGCATAGGTGATTTCATATGTGCGTTTGTTTTGTCATTATTTTCCCCATCTTTCATTCGTTTGACAACTCGGGAAGATTGTGTTTCGTGATTGTGTGTGTGTGTGTTTTTTCTAATATTTTTAGAGTCTGTTCATGAACAGAAGTATAATGTTTAACACTGGCCATGCCTCCTGCATGTATCCAAATCATCTCAGAGATCGCAAAGGACCAGAAAATATAAAACATTAAGTGAAGTACTGAAAACGTTTTATTGTAGCTATACAGCATACACTCGCTGCAGTGAAAAAGAATATACTAGAAAGGGTGAATCTTTTGAGGCAATAATACATCAAATGAACGAGAACAGTAGACTGGGTGTTTTTGAGCATGGTAGTGCAGTAGATAACGAGCTTCTGATGCTAGAGGTCCTGGATTCGATCCCCGCTCGGGGTACGAATTTTTTATACCCCACACAATAGTGGCGGGGTATTATGGTTTCACGTTGGACGTCCATGTGTCTGTCCGTCCGTCCGTCAGTCCATTGTTCGTCCGTCCGTCCGTTTGTCATTTCCGGGTGATAACTTGAGTAAACATCAATTCACCAAACATGGTATGCGCATTGATTTTCTGGATATCTGGTTTGGGATTGCTAATGGGCAAATTTCATCAAATTTTTACGGAGTTATCTGCCCGAGACACGCCCATGTTTTTGTTTCCGGACGATAACTTGAATAAATAACAAGGGATTTTAACCAATCTTGCTATATGCATTGACATTAAGGAGACCTGGTTTGGGATTGCTAATGGGCAAATTTAGTCAAATTTTTACGGAGTTATCTGCTCGAGACACGCCCATATTTTCGTTTCCTGACGATAACTTGAGTAAATAACAAGGGATTTTAACCAAACTTGCTATATATATTGAAATTAAGGAGATCTGGTTTGGAATTGCTAATGGGCAAATTTCGTCAAGTTTTTACGGAGTTAACTGTCCGAGACACGCCCATATTTTTGTTTTCGGACGATAACTTGAGTAAATAACAAGGGATTTTAACCAAACTTGCTATATGCATTGACATTAAGGATATCTGTTATTGAATTTCTAATTGGCAAATATCATCAACTTTTTACGGAGTTATCTGCCCGAGACACGCCCATATTTACGTTTCCTGACGATAACTTGAGTAAATAACAAGGCCTTTTAATTTCTATCCTATTATGCTCCACTTGCATCTTTGACACGGATGATGTTTACAGCGTACCTTCCTTCGCATCAGGACGTTAACCTTTATTGGAGAGTTCGTGTGCAGGAAATAGCATCCTCTCTGCAAATTTATGATCCCGTTTCTGTGACAAAATTACCTTGCAAAGCCTGCTTCCTCTCGGATAATGGTCACTTACGGTCGACTGCAGTAATAGTAAAATAAAAGAAAGAAAGATGATGAACTATGATGTAAAGTGTAACCCCTCTGTCGCCTACTAAATCATGGTTGGTATTCTAGTTTCGAATAATCCAACTGAGCTCAATGACCGAAAGGGAACAGAACAGTTTTAATATTGTAGTGTTCTGTCAGTTCATGAGTTGTATCTATATTTGTGAAAATGTGTATATTTACCATAAGATATCTATATGTGTGAAAATGTGTATAATTACCATATGATATCTATAATTGTGAAAATTTGTATATTTACCATAGAATATCTATATATGTGAAAATAGGTAAATTTACCATAGGATATCTATAATTGTGAAAATGTGTATATTTGCCATAGGATATCTGTATTTGTGAAAATGTGTATATTTACCATAGGATATCTATATTTGTAAAAATGTTATATTTATCATAGGATATCCATATTTGTGAAAATGTGTATATTCACCATAGAATATGAAAATTTGTATATTAACCATAGGATATCTATATTTGTGAAAATGTGTTTATTTATCATAGGATATCTATAATTGTGAAAATGAGTAAATTCACTACAGGATATCTATAATTGTGAAAATGTGTATATTGTCCATAGGATCAATGTAGTACAATCAATCATGATAGGTTTTAAACACCAGAAGTTCGAACTTCGGTGAAGTTGATGTTGCACCTTTGCCCCCCAATCCACCATTCCCCACCCCCACCCCTCATTCACACACAACAAAGAAGGTAATGTTTGTTTTAGGCAGAAGTAATTAATATTGGAATTTCATCGAAAGCACATACATATTCTCATATGATGCATGAGAAGCTGCGCTCAAAAGGTACCCACTGTCTATACACTGTCATAAATCTAAGGTAAGGAAATGACCAAGTTAACAAAGTGGAAAAAGTAACAAAAATAAATTTAAAAAATATATCGAAACCACATGAACATTTGCAGACCCTGGAGAAAAAAAAATATGCAAAGTTTCAAACAGACCGTTATAAAAATGTTTGAAAAATTGCGATCACAAGGTACCCACTGTCTATACATCTGATATCAGAAAATGACAAAGTTTACTAAATAGAAAAAAGCAACAAAATTTAAAACAATGATTATATCTAAAGCACATGCACATCTTCAGACTATGGATAAAATATGAGCAAAGTTTCAGAAAGATTGGTATAAAATTGTATGAGGTTGTGCTCACGAGGTACCGGCTATCTGTATATTGAGGGTGAAAAATGACCAAGTTCACAATATGGAAATCCAAACCACATGCACACCCTCATACTGTTTTGGAAATCCACAATATTAGTTTTATGAATATCTCCAATTCCTAAATTAACTTACCTTTATAGGCATGTTTCTTAATTAAGTTCCATTTATTGCTTATCTTTAGTTTACATTGCCTTAATGGGAATTCAGATTCAACTAGAATTATTTTTACTCTTCTATTTTTAACTTTAGTTTTACTTGACGTCGACGTCACTAGACGTTAAGCTTAAGGACGTCAACGTCGTTGTCAGGTAGAATGACGTTAGAAACAGTAAAGAGAGCATAGCAGAAAAGAACAGCAAAGATGAAATGACACCATCAGATATGAATTCCACAGTCACTCTTACAGATGAAAGGGCTAGTCTCTTACAACTACAAGGTCAAATGCAACAACTTATGCTGAATCAGCAAGAACAAATTCAACACCAACAACGGTCAATACATAATCAAGAACAAGGGCCACAGAATCATTACACCTTTGTAAAGCTCCCAAAACTTGAAATCCCGACATTCAATGGTGATAAAATGAGATGGAGCGAGTTTTGGGACTCTTTTAAGGCCACTGTTGATGAAAATACTAGCCTCACCGACATTGAAAAGCTGAATTATCTTAACAGCAAGTTGACCGGTGAAGGAAAAAGAGCAATATCAGGATTGCTCTTGTCAAATGAAAACTATAAAGAAGCTGTTGCCTTGCTAAAGGAAAGGTTTGGGGACATTCAATCTATCATTAATTCACATTACGTAGAACGTCAATCTACCAATGGCAATTAATAGTCCAAAGGGTCTTCGGCTGCTCTATGACCAAATAGAACAACACTTACGAAGCTTAGAAGCCTTGAAGCAAGACATAAATCAGGAAGTCTTTGTTTCCATAATAACTGCAAAATTACCAAAGGATGTCCTTTTACAGCTTGAAATACAAAAAGGTGCGAGAAATAAATGGACAGTGTGTAATCTCAGAGAGTTCTTGAATGATTATGTATCTGCTACAGAGAAATGTGAACAACCTAGTGCAGGAATTGCCGAAAACAGAAACGTTCTTTCTAAATCCATGAGAACATCGACAGAAGCATTGATGGCAGGCTCTAAGACCTATATTCGTCGAAAGGAAGGTAATAGAGCATTCGGCTCATGTAGATATTGTAATGAGGGGCATTGGAATGACGAATGCACAAAATATTCAACTGCTGAGGCTAGAAAGCGAAGAATCAAAGGAAGTTGTTTCATTTGTCTTAAACAGGGACATAGATCTGAGGATTGCACACTCAAAAAGTCATGATTTTACTGTGGACAAATGAACAAGCACCACAGAAGTCTCTGTCCAGAAAAATTTGGATCATCACAACATGAAAACGTTCATTTAGTGGAAGAGACACAAAATGATTTAAGTAAGACTGAAAATGTACTACTTTCTTCGGGTGAAATTGTATTGATGCAAACGGCAAGGGCAACAATTAAAAATCAAACAAGTGGTATAAAATGACAATGTCCGCATTTTGTGTGACACAGGCAGTCAGAGAACATTTATTACCGAATCACTCGCCAGAAGGCTTTGCCTTAAACGTGGTGATATGGAGGAAATAATTTTAGTGACGTTTGGTTCAGACAGACCGCAAAGGCTGAAAACCCCATCAACAATCTTAGATGTTGTACTTAAAGATGGAACTTCAATTAGCATCAACGCCAACATCGTACCAAATATCACAGGAACAGTACATAGAGGCCCAATTCATATCGAGGGTTTGAAAAACTGGAACTACATGTGGAGTGAATATTCACTAGCTGATACATTACCGCGTGAAAAGGAAAGTTCGTCCATTGAATTATTGATTGGTAGTGACTTTTACCTGGACTTTATTCTACCACAGCGTGTTGAAATACAACCAGGACTTTACATGTTGGCAACAAAACTTAGATGGATGCTTTCTGGACGTGTATCTGGCATGACAAGAAATATCCAAACCGAGGAAATACCAGAACCAAATATGCTTGTGATGACATATGGATTAGGAATACAGGCAGAAATAAACCTTTTTACAAATACAGACAAATCAATACCAACTAAACCCAACACAGAAGACTTTTGGAAATTGGAAACTATTGGCATTTATGATTCACCATTACACGCTCATCAAGACAACATGATTCTCAAATCTTTCCATGAAACATTAAGATATGAAGGGGGTCGGTATTATGTGGACTGGCCTTGGAAAGACGAGAATCCAGACCTACCAGAGAACAGGGAACTTGCATTCGGCAGACTGAAATCATTAATCAGCAAGATGAAAAATAATCCTGAACTAGTGGAACAATATGACAGTATTATACAAGGTCAACAAAATTGAATAATTGAATGGATAAAATCAGAGCCAAAGGATGCAGTCATGCACTACATACCACATCATGCTGTGGTTAACCCCTTAAAAGCAACCACTAAGGTAAGAGTTGTCTATGATGCTTCAGCAAAGGCAAGAAAGGATGTCCAAAGTTTGAACGAGTGCTTATATCGTGGACCAGTCATGTTACAAGACTTAATAGGAATTCTGCTCAGATTTCGTCTAAACAAGGTAGCAGTGGTAGCGGATATTGAAAAGGCATTCTTGCAAATAGGATTAAACGAAAATGCTAAGGATGTGACAAGGTTCTTTTGGTTGAAAGACATAACTCGCCTGACAACTGAAAACAACATCCAAGTTTATAGATTCTGCAGAGTTCCGTTTGGAATAATTTCGAGTCCGTTTTTGTTAGGTGCTACCCTTGACCACCATCTAGATACTTTCAAATCCCAAACAGCTGAAAATATCAGGAACAATATCTATGTGGACAATGTAATAACTGGTACAGCAACAATCAAAAGTGCAGTTGAGTTCTACAAAGAAGCCAAAGAGATATTCACAAAGGCATATATGAATTTGCGTGACTGGACTTCCAACTTCCAGCAGGTACTAAATGAAATACCAATGACTGACAAATATCAAGGAAAAACAATGAAAGTGTTAGGACTCACCTGGACAATCAAAGATGACAAATTGTCATTGAAAGCATCCCACCTTGATGCAGGATCATTTTTGTCAAAACGAACACTTCTGAAACAAATTGCATCTGTGTATGACCCGCTTGGACTTTTTAGTCCTGTCACCTTGAGGGGAAAACTCTTCCTTCAAGACTTGTGGAACAAACAATTTTCCTGGGATGAACATCTACCAGCAGAGGAACAAGCCCAGTGGAGAGTTATAAACGAAGATCTGAAGGCACTAGAAACTTGCAAGTTCCCAAGACATATTGGACTAAACCAGACGCATGACATTACATATAAACTCATAGGATTTTCTGATGCTTCTAAACAAGCTTATGCCACAGTAATATACTTACTTCAAACAGCAAGGGGCAGTTGTAATGCTGACGTAGTATTTTCAAAGCTACGTCTTGCTCCAAACAAGTAAATTACTATTCCGAGATTGGAACTGTTAGGAGCTCTAATTGGTACAAGATGCATGAAGTTTGTAGCAACACAGCTTCAGCTACCCATATTTCAGAAACATCTATGGATCGACTCACAATGTGTCCTTAGCTGGATAAGAAGCAAAAAAACTATTATCTTCATTTGTTGAAAACAGAGTGAAAGAAATAAGGGGCTATAAAGACATAACTTTTCATTATATTCCTTCAAAGGAGAATCCTGCAGATATTGCAAGCAGAGGTGTTTCTATGGATGACCTGTTAGACAATAAACTGTGGTGGGTTGGTCCGAAATGGTTGATGCAGTCGAATGATACCTGGCCAGTATGGAATTGCACGTTAGTAGAAGAAACTAATAAACATGTTCAATCTGAATACAGGAACGTATCACAACAGTGTGAGTCAAATCTTATTGCTGGGGAGGATGCCCTACAGGCACTGAAAAGAGAATCATGTGAATTGAACGCACTATTTGGTATTGACATAAAGAGATTTTCATCTGTTACAAAACTGCTTAGGGTAACAGCATTGATACGTAGATTTGTCAATATACTGAAAAAGAGAAAAGATTCTAGTAATGAACAAATAAATGCAGATGACCTTGAGTGGGCAGAAAGATAGTGGATAGCTTACACCCAGAAATTGCATTATTCTAATCTTCTTGATGCCGTTCTCAAAAATAAGCCAAACAACTTAAAAGTTCAATTGGGTGTTTATGTTGATGGAAAGGGGCTGTTAAGGTGTCAGGGGAGATTGGAGATGTCAGAAATGCACGAGGGAACAAAGCAACCATTACTCTTGCCAAAGAGTGACTATTATACTCAACTTATTATAGACCATGTCCACAGGAGCTGTCTTCATGCAGGTGTAGCTCAAACTTTAGCTCAGGTCAGACAAAAATACTGGATTCCACAAGGAAGATCAGCAGTCAAAAGGATATTGAAAAAATGCAGCGTGTGTAGACGTTGGAAAGGGGGTCCTTACCAGATGCCTCCAATGCCTCCTCTACCTAGAAAGCGTGTGACGAAAGCAATCCCCTTTTCATATACAGGAGTAGACTACTTTGGTCCTCTCTTTACCAAATCAAAGCCAGGACCACAAAAAATGTGGGTGTGTCTATTTACCTGCTTAGTGACGCGAGCGGTACATTTGGAACTACTAGAAGATATGTCGACTGAACGCTTCTTAATGGGATTAAGAAGATTTATTGCTTGTCGTGGTAGTCCTTATGAAATCATATCAGACAATGCAGGGCAGTTCAAGCTTGCATCTGGAACAATCGACAAATTATGGACTCAGATATGGACTGATAAAGATGTCATGTCATGTGCAAGCTCAAAGAACATTAAATGGAAATTTACCATTGAGCTTGCACCTTGGATGGGAGGTTTTTACGAGCGGTTGGTGGGACTTGTGAAACGATCCTTACGAAAAGCTATTGGCAAATTGTGTTTGACCAGTGATCAACTTCTGACGATTATAAAGGAGTCAGAAGCCATAATAAATTCGAGACCACTTGTGTATGTGGATGACGATATACACTCTGATTTGGTACTCACTCCTTCACACTTTCTCTCCCTTAATCCTAAGACTGGAATACCGAATGTGGTCAGCGATGATGAAGCTGACTGTGATTTTAATCCAAAGATTAGCTCAGCCGACAGTCTACTACACATCTGGAAGAAAGGTTTGAAACACTTAAAAGCTTTCTGGCGGGTGTGGAGAGACAGTTATTTACTTAGTTTAAGAGAGAGAACCCAAATGAAACTGAAAACACCCAGGATACAAGCTTCAGTACCCAGGATACAAGCTTCAATGGCTGCAAGAGTGGGACATGTCGTCCTGATTAAGGATGATATGCCCAGAGGATGTTGGAGAGTGGGCAAAATTGCAGAGCTTATAAGAAGCAGTGATGGAAACATACGATCAGCAAAGATACGTCTTCCAACAAGGAAATTAATAAGTCGTCTACTAAACTTGTTATATCCGATAGAGAGTTCTGGGGAGGAACAGAAATACCAAAACGACGAACAAATTTCTAACGACAGTGACGATGTGACTAAATATGGACCAGGGAAAAAACAGAGACAAACTGCTTTGCAGAAAACACTTTTCAAAACGATCGGTACAAAACTGTAAGAGGAGTTGCGCTCACAAAAGGTACCCACTGCTTATATTATGAGGGTGAAAAATGATTAAGTTCACAATGTGGAAAAAGTGACAAAATATGATCACAAGACACCCAGGGTAAACGTTGACGGATGGACGGACGGACGGAGGGACAAACGGGTGGAAACTTCACGCCTTAGTCCTCCGTGCTAAACCTTGTGCGACAAAAAGAGATATAACATTGATGTTATTGACCTGTCCGCTTTCAAAGCGTTTGACCCAATCACGGTTGTCCACTTTGCTTACCTCTTTAATTGCACACTGGAGGGTCGGAGTTCAGACTCTATGATGAGCCCGACTTAAAAACTATTCGTTTAGCTGCTCTAGATTATGTCTGTTTCTCGGTCCACCGGGGTTCAGCTGGTGGTTTTTGCTCCAGTATTCCAGTGGTTTTATTTGACACCCCAGGGATCTCCTGGTGTCTCCTAAGTTGAGGACTAAATCAATATATGTTTTTACTACAAAGGAAGCTGAGGGCGAGGATTGGAATCCCGTAAAGTTAGCTTAAGGCCCCTACCCTTCACTCCCTCCCCGAGTAATTTATTACTGACCGTTCCAAGGCGGTACTTTCATTGTGGTACGTTTTGTTAAAAGTTCAGTAGAGTTTCACTTACAAATGTTTTTACCTAGGATAATGGTCAGCCATTACTGCAAACTTTGTAAAATTAGGAGAAAGCTTAAAATATTGCAAATATTCTGAAAGCATTTACGACTGTGAGAAAACATGTTATTTCATCACAAAACACATAAAATAAGGTCCGAAGACGTGTTGCCAAACAATAAATTAAATGCAGGAAAACTGTTAAATTTTCCCCTGATAATCACCTATTTTATTTTGCGGATAACTCGAATACTATTTACGAAAATTGCAAAAGATTCATGTCATAGTAGTGCATACAAGATGCTGCAGGCGAAAGGTAGCTCGAAAATTCAAACTTTTTAATAATAAGCCCGAGAGAGGTAAATGTTTGAGACAAGAAACAAAATAATTCAAGAATTTCCCTCAGAAAACGCCTGTTTTATTTTGCGAATTACTCCATTTCTATTTACGCAAGCCATAAGTTCTTTTCATCAACGTAAACTTTAACCTCTTCTTGAGGGAAAAGGTTTCTCAAAACACATGAAATCGATGTCTTTCGTCCCAAAACACTTTGTAACAGTTTATATGTGAATATTAATTTTCTACATGTACAAAACAGTTGTTGGATACAATAATGAAGGAGTGCAATCTTTGTTCAAATGTGTTCCTCCTTCACATTCAGGTTTCCTTTGATAATTGCGCTTGTTTGCTCATAACACATACAGCTGTTGACGTAGCATTATTCGCCCAAATGAGGAGACGTCTAGCAATGTTTATACATGAATGTCAGTTAATTATTCCTTATTAAGAAACATTTCCAAACTTACGTTGAAATGTATGGCAAAGCCATTTTATTTAGTTTCCGCCTGTTATACCCATTGAAAACGTGTCACCAAGTGCACTTAGAAAACAACAACTTGGGGCGGATCTAACATGCACATGCCTGTTAATTAAAAGGGTCATCCAGTTTCATGCAAGCTTTCCAAGTCGCACGGAATAATGCTTTGGCTCTCAAAGCTTTATTTACATTCAAAGAATGACAAATAACTTCGCTAACTAACGGAACAGGACATGCTTCTGACACTAGAAAAATGACCATTGGCTTTTGTTCAGCTAGATCCGTGAATGCCAGCTTCATACTGATAATCATAAACTAAATAGTAAAAATGTGGCCAGATCCCCTTTAAACAATATATATATATATATATATATATATATATATATATATATATATATATGTGTGTGTGTGTGTGTGTGTGTGTGTGTGTGTGTGTGTGTGTGTGTGTGTGTCACGCCAAAAGAGACCTTCTGGGAAATTTTGGCGAAAAAGAGTTCTTACTGTTTTCAAATATGTTGATATTTTAGAAACAAATTGACACCAAAATGAATAAAATACTCCTAAAGGTTTCAGATTTACACTATCTTAAACATAGGTGCCCTAAGCGTAATAATGTCACAGAATACCAATTCGACATTATAAGTTACGACATCAAACTGTTACCAGTAAAGTAACAGGTAATAATGCAAGAAAACATCTGAAAGGCATTTCAATACAATAATAGATTTATTTCCTTAACATTAAATCATTATTAGGCAATTTTTTGGGATATCTGGCATACCGTCGCTGTCTGCAGCTGTGGAGTTTAACGATTTTGAGCCTCGTTGCGAGAAAACCTGTAATTTGCTTGTGCGAAGATCAAAGGCGCAGTCTGATCAGCCTGCACATCCGCAGACTGATCATCGCCTTTGTTGTTTGCTTTTCTGATAGTATGATTGCTTAGGCGACTGTATGTCTAACCAGTTCATGCTACTTAAGGGCTTCTGACACTGAGCAGGCTGGTTTTGTCTCGCCTGGCCGGAAACCCTATAGACAGGTTTTCTCGCGATTAGGCTCATATGATATACGAAAAATTGCTCACTATTACGTCTCAAAAATCTGTATAAAGACAAAAAAGGTTCCTACAAACTATTTCCCATGATGTTCAAAGTAGTTTTATGAGAGTGTAGAATTCATGACAATGGGACATATTGATAAATTGACAGCGTCACAAACCATAATACATGTCCTGCATCTCAACTATGTTTCACACGGTGCGTACATGATACATAATTGCCTATTATGCAGATACATTAAGGCTGTGTGACAAAATTTAATGAGGCAAACAACTTTTGTTTTGTATTTTTACATTATTTGAACCTAGGGCGAAGATTTAATACCTGTAAAATCCCACGGTAGTTGTAACTACTGACCGTCCTGAGGCGGTGGTTCGTGATTTATTTCATTCTTTATTGGGCTTTATGGTTTCTCACTACGTTACTTTTTTTTTTTCTTTTTTTTTTTTTTTTTTTTCGCATTTGGTTCTTTCTGTTTAACACCATTTGTTTTTAAGGGTCCTGTTTGGCATTGTAATCACCTTATCGGGGAAAAGAGGACTATGTTCTGTGACTGTAGCACTTACAGGATGTTTCTCTTTGTTTGCAGTTTAACTATTGGAGTGTATAAACCTGCTATAAAACTATAGCAAAACACGTTCTAAACTGTTATATTACCGAAATAACCGTCTTGTCAGAAGTGATGACATTTAGGCCGCGCCAAGCGAAAAAGTGTCTTCGAACATGCGCAAAATGTGCGGATTCACATCATCCTGCACATGTCTCATCCGGACCTTTGCTGTTCATTGATGCATTCTACGAGGGTAAGTCAATAAGTAACCAGCCTATCCCATATCCGGTGGACCGAGACGGTCACAATTTTCATGCTTTGTTTCAATGTATGATTTATACATGGGTACAAAATTACACGCGTATCGAGTCATTTTTTAATAAGATATTGAATGTCAAACATGGCTAGTGATGCAAAGGCATGCTTTTCGTCTAAAGTTGAGTACCGTGCTGTAATTCGGTGCTTGTATTTAAAAGGTAAAACAGGCAAGGAAATACACGGCGAGTTAGCCGATGTTTATGGGTCCTCTGCACCATCTTAAGCTCAGGTTAAATTCTGGGTAGAGGAATTCAAACGCGGTAGAATGTCTTTAGAAGATAAAGCCAGGTCTGGACGCCCACTGGATGCCACCGACGAAGAAATGTGTAAGAAAGTTCGGGGTCTGGTATACTCTGATAGGCGAATTCAGATGGAAGAAATTGCGCAGGCATTAGGCATTTTACATGGTAGCATTTCAACAATCTTACATGATCGTTTAGGTATGCGCAAGCTACACAGCCCGTTGGGTCCCCAAATCCCTTAGCGATGAACAAATGGCAACCAGAGCATCAGTATGCAGCGCGTTGTTGAAGCGTTTTAGGTCAAAAGATGATTTTCTTTTGTGTCTGGTGACTGTAGATGAGACATGGGTTCATTATTATGAGCCAGAGAATAAATCTCAGAGTCATCAGTTGGTAGGGCCTGGGTCCCCGAGGCCAAAGAAGTTCAAGACGCAACCATCTACTGGCAAGGTAATGGCCACAGTATTTTGGGACGAATAAAGGCTTTATTAGGTTGGACTTTTTACCCAAGAGAAGTACAATAACTGGAGTGTACTATGCAAACTTGTTAGACCAGCTGAGAACCGCCATCCGTGAAAAACGCTGAGGTAAACTCTATAAAGGTGTTTTGCTGCAACAAGACAAGTTGAGAGTCCACACTTGCAAAGTTGCAATGGATGCTGTAGAGCGAAAGGGTATGAATTAATACCACATCCTGCCTATTCGCCTGACCTAGCTCCTAGCGACTTCTTCCTATTCCCAAACTTGAAAAAGGATATCCCTGGACTTCATTTCCGGTCTGATGAAGAAGTCGGGACGGCAGTTGAGGAGTGGGTCATGGAAAGGACCCTGACTTTTTCAGTTCTGGGCTGATGGCACTTGAACACCGTTGGTCTGAGTGCATCACACTAGAGGGCAATTACATCGAAAAAGAAGAGGTGGATCTCAAACGGAAATAAGTTAGGCTGGTTACTTATTGACTCATCCTCGTTTAGCTTAGCGCGGTCCATTTTTAGAACGGAAATTCCAACACATTTATCTGTATTTTCCAGCTGTTTGTACAGTACTGAACAAGAGGCCAATAAAGATTCTAGGGACTACCGTAGATGTACAGGTATTTCAGTGGTACCTTGAGGATAATGAAAATTTGAAATCTTTGCATGTCACAGGACTTCCCAAAGACCTATGCGATGATGTCAAGAACATACAAGGTAACTGTCGCTCTGTATAATTTCTATAATTATATGATTGTGAATATGACCCAGATCTTTAGGAACCATACCCGCTTTCGCACAGTCTAATCAGAATCCTCACTGGGCACATTTTGGATAACCACGGATTCAAAGATTTTTTATGCGATGACTGATCAGACTGCACATGCTAATTTTAGTCTTCGTTTGGCGCACATGTCAGAAGGTACGCTTTTTTTTAAGATGCTGCTCATATAATAAGTTATATAGCATTATCGCATAGTTTGTTATTTGGTATGTTGTAAGATGACTCTTTGAACGTAGATATAGACTTCATTCCACTATTCTCTAACCACATCGGGACATCGTACAGCCTTTTTGAGCATGAAAGTTGGTTGGTCTAACTAAATTCTCGGAGGCAAAATAAATACAAGTTTGTAGATAAAGGAATATTGTTTAAGTATTTAAGGGAGTTGGATAGACTAAGTAGAGTTTCGCCATTTTACAAGGCAATTTTCATTACTTCCTTTGAACGAATCGTCAATAACAATAAAAATTATCTAGAAGAGCTTCAGGTAAATAGTAAAGCTACTAACACCACTGATACCGATGCGCTGTGTCTGGATTAAAATCTATCAATATCTAATGACATAATCCCTACTATAATGTACGGCAATCGGGATGACTTTGATTTTGATATTGTGTCTGGATTAAAATCTATCAATATCTAATGACATAATCCCTACTATAATGTACGGCAATCGGGATGACTTTGATTTTGATATTGTGTCTGGATTAAAATCTATCAATATCTAATGACATAATCCCTACTATAATGTACGGCAATCGGGATGACTTTGATTTTGATATTGTGTCTGGATTAAAATCTATCAATATCTAATGACATAATCCCCACTATAATGTACGGCAATCGGGATGACTTTGATTTTGATATTGTGTCTGGATTAAAATCTATCAATATCTAATGACATAATCCCTACTATAATGTACGGCAATCGGGATGACTTTGATTTTGATATTGTACATTTCCCGTTTTTGGATGACGATGTACCTTGTGCTTTACTCTATGGTGTATATTTCTCAGCTGATTCGTTTGCTGGAGCATCTAGTCAAGTCATTGTCTTCAACAATCGAAATAAAGTTTTAGGTGCTGAAGCTATAAAGGAAGGGTACCGGTATCATAAATTACAAAACAAACAAAACAAATCCAAGTTTCATTGCCGTTATTCTGAAATAATTTCCAACGTTGGTTTTCAAACACGTCTGCAAGAAGTTCTTTTGAAACTACACAGGAAATACCACATTCCCGTAGCACAGCCTCCCCGAGAAGGCGCGATGAGGAACTAATCATGACAAAACAAACGCCCCGTATGAAACAACCGACGCATAAACAAGGAAGAGCTGCAACAGAGGAACCGCTTTGTAACAGTCAGTAGGAAAATTACTGTTGGGCTTATATTTTCATTTCCTTTGGGATCATTGGGCCCGTTGTTGTTGTATCTTTGAAAATTGAGTTCTGTTCATATATACGCTAAAAGGCGTAAGCAGTGTTGCAAACTTCATTACTTATGAAGAGTCTTAATTAAACCCCCATTTTCTGTCTGTAGTGTTTTTTTTTTTTTTTTTGTTTTTTTTTTTTATTCCAAAGGCAACCTTTTAGATTTTTAGCTCACCTGAGCACAACGTGCTCAGGATGAGCTATTGTGATCGCCCTGTGTCCGGTGTACGTCGTGCGGCGTTCACAATTTGCTTCAAATGATATCTTCTCCGTATCTACTGGGCGGATTTCAACCAAAGTTGATAGGATTGTTCCTTAAGAAGTAGTCCTCTAGCAAAATTGCTCAAATCGTTCCGCTACGCTTCACAAAATGGCCGCCTGAACAAAAAATAGAAAAAAAAAAACTTCAAACAAAATCACCTCCGTAACTACTGGGCAGATTTCAACCAAACATGATAGGATTGTTCCTTAGTCTTCTACCAAAATTACTCAAAGCATCCCGCGTGTCTGCACAAAATGGCCGTCAGAGCTAAAAATAGAAAATACTTCAAACAACATCTCCTCTGTATCTTCTGGGCGGATTTCAATCAAACATGATAGGATTTTGCCTTGTGAGGTCATCTACCAAAATTGCTCAAATCGTTCTGCTCTGCTGCATAAAATGTCCATCAGATCATAAAATGGAAAAAAATCAAATGACATCTTCTCCGTAACCACTAGACGGATTTCAACCGATCTTGATAGGATTGTTCCTTGGGAGGTCCTCTACCAAAACTATTTAAACCGGTCCGCTGCACTGCACGAAAAGGCCTACAAAGCTTAAAAAAGAAATAAACTTTAAATGTCATCTCCTCTGTAACCACTGGGTGGATTTCAACCAAAGTTGATTGGATTGTTCCTTGGGTGGTCTTCTACCAAAAATTTTCAAATCATTCCGCTCCACTGTACAATATGGCTTCCATATCTAAAATAGAAAAAAAAAACTTCAAACATCATATCCGCCGATTGTTCCAGGGAGGTCCTCCACCAAAAGTGCTCAATATTTCTGCTCCGCTGCACCAATAAACAATCTCTCCACCGTAACTACTCAGCAAACAAACTTGATAGGATTGTACCTTGGGCGGTCGTCTGCCAAATTGCTCAGACCGTTCCGCTCCGCTGCATAAAAATGACCGCCAGAGCTAAACATAGAAAATACATTAAACGACATCTCCTCTGTAACTACTAGGCTGAAGTCAATTAAGTATGATAGGATTGTTCCTTGGGAGGTTCTCTACCAAAGTTGCACCAATCGGCTGCATAAAATGACCGCCAAAGCTAAAAATAGAATAAACATTAAATGATAACGCCTCTGTAACCACTTGGTGGATTTCAACCAAAGTTGATAGAATTGTTCCTTAGGAGGTCCTATGCCTAAATTGCTCAAATCGTTCCGCTCCGCTGCACAGAATGGCTTCTCGAGCTAGAAATAGAAAAAAATTCAAACGACATCACCGCCGTTACTACTGGGCAGATTTTAACCAAACTTGATGGGACTGTTTCTTTGGAGGTCCTCTACCAAAATTGCTCAAATCCTTCTACTCCGCTGCACAGAGCTAAAATAGAAAAAAAAAAACATCAAACAACATTTCCTCTGTAACCAGAGGGCAGATTGCAACGAAACTTGATAGGATAGTTCTTTGCGAGGTATTCTACCTAAATTGGTCAAACTGTTCCTCTCCGCTGCACAAAATGGCGATCAGAGCTAGAAATAGAAAACCTTCAAACAACATCTCCTCCATAACTTATTGGTGGATTTGAACAAAACTTCATAGGATTGTTCCTTTGGAGGTCCTCTGCCAAAATTGCTCAAATCGCTCCCCTTTACTGTACAAAATGGAGGCCAAAGTAAAAAAAATAGAAAAAATGACATATCCTCCGTAACCACTTGTTGGATTTCAACCAAACTTGATAGGATTATTCCTAGGGAAGTTCCCTACAATAATTGCACAAACCGTTCCACTTCGGTGCACAAAATGGTGGCCAGAGCTACAGATACAAAAATTCAAACAGCATCTCCTCCATAACCCTTTGGCCGATTTCAGCCAAACTTGATAGGATTGTTCCTTGGGAGGCCCTTTACCAAAATTGCTTAATTGGCTCTTCTACTCACAAAATGACGGCCAGAGCTAAAACACAACAACAACAAAAAAAAATCTCAATTACCACTTGGCGAATTTCAACCAAACTTGGTGGGATAGTTTCTTGGGAGTATCTCTACCAAATCTGCTCAAACTGCTTCACTTCGTTGCACAAAGTGACTGCCAGAGCTAAAAATAGAAGAAAAAACTTCAAACAATATCTCCTCCGTAACCACTGGGCAGATTTCAACCAAACGTGATAAGGTAGTTCTTTGGGAGGTCCTCTACCAAAATTGCTCAAACCGTTTTGCTCTGCTGAACAAAATGGCCACCAATGCTAAAAAAAAAAGAAAAAAATCAAACAATTTATCTGTAACCACTGGGCGGATTTCAACCAGACTTGAAGCAAAGGAGTAAAATAAAGCACTTGCACTTTGATGCACCAGAGGCCGGTACAAACATGTTTTATTATAAAAAACAGTTTCTGCGTGAGTCTTTTTCTAGGCAAAGAATCATGCAGTATCATTTAACATTTAGTGTTACGAACCAATATTCAGCTACAAAGGAAGGAAAATATTGAACACATAAAATTAGAAATTACGCATGAATGTGCTGGAAACATGTTTTTTCGGTATGATTACCAACATGAATGCGCCCAGAAAAGGAATAAAAACAAATTAACTTAACTTTGACTAATGATGGCTTGCATGTATCACATTATCTTGATTATTAATTGTTACGCAGGAGTTGGCTTGCTGTTCAAGATGAATTGCTGGATTATTTATGAAATTGGACCAAAGGTCCAGAATTGTATATCTTTTTTTATAATTTATATCATTTGCAGCTATTTTGACTACCCTGTGTCCGTTGTCTGCTGTCTGTCATGCATTGTGTGTCATCCATATTATACCGCAGATGATATCTCCTAAACTGTTAAACTATTTTCACTGAGCCTCCCAGTAAAGTTCCTTAGATGGTTCTCTTCTGAAATTGCTCGAAAGGTTCCCTTCTACTGTAAATAATGTACACATGAGCTTTATAAAATAGAAAAATCTTCAAACCATATCTGCTTCTAAACCACTAAGCTGTTTTACACTGACATGTTTCAGTATACTTGCAAAGTTTCTGAAATGGTTCTACTATTGCGAACACTCACTGCACATCATGGCCCCCAGAGCTGAAAGTAGTTTTTTGTCAGCATTTTGCTTCAGATGACATCATTTCTGGAAACGCAAACAAAATTTTGCTCTGTGAGCTTGCTGTGCTGAGAGTGTGCAATTGGGATAACCATGTGTCCGTTTCTGAAATGGTTCTATTCTTGCGAACAGTCACAGCATATCATGGCCCCCAGAGCCGAAAGTAGATTTTTTGTCAGCATTTTGCTTCAGATGACATCATTTCTGGAAACGCAAACAAAATTTTGCTCTGTGAGCTTGCTGTGCTCAGAGTGTGCAATTGGGATAACCATGTGTCCGTTGTGCTTGGTTTTTCATGCATTGTGGCAGATGTTCTCAGATGAGCGATTTCAGAGGCCGTGGCCTATTGGTAATATTTTTTTTTTCTCACGCGAAACCTTACCTTCAATTCTGATACAGCTCCAAATTATAAATTTATGTATATGTTCAGTCCACATAAGGGTCCTCTGTATCTGTGGAACATCACAATGACACATAATCGAAACCACAGTGGTGGAATAAGGCAAGGGCTGAATTGCGATCTGAAGCCAGAACACATCAAATTCCAAAAAAAGAACCACGATGGGTCCGGCCACAAAGATTAATAATCAGGCGCTAACCATCTGAAACAGATTGAGGAAAGAGCCCTCATTTAATTTGGGGACAGAGCCACCGTTAAGGTTGGCGCTGACCGTTAGTTTCTAAGTAACTACATCTTAGTGCAACTGTGTGAGAACCTTATATCAAATAACGATCCACATAAAAGACAACCATACCAAACAAGGAAACAAGAAAACTAATACGGATTTTCCATTAAAATACCAAAAAATCAAATTTAGAATAATTACAACATAGATAAAAACTAACAACTTCTCAAGATTAGCCAAAAATATACCCGGATTATGTTTACCCCTTTCCCGCACCCGCTCCCATTCCTCGAAAAAAAGCATACGCCATCAATAAACACTATACTATGCAGCAGACAAAATACCAGACTGTAGGTGCTCGGTTAATCGCTGCCGTACGTCTATAAAAATGCAGTTCATGACCAGTGTCTGCAAGAGATGAAAATGAAGACATTTCACGGCTGTTGACATTTGCTGCTGGCTGATCAACACACTGATTCCTAATGCCATATACAGCACGACATGAAGGATATGCGCACCTTTCACATCCATAATTGCATTTATGCCCATTAGTAATGACTAATATGTTGTTTTTTTGCTATCGATTCCCGTCCTACGTTCCATCTTAAAGGAGGGGTAGAGTACAGACATATGTTTTCCGGTTGTCGCATGTACATAAAAAAGGTGTCAGTACGTAAATACTGGCAGTGTTCTATCCTTTTTTTTCTTTTTTCGCGTATCTGCACTCTTCAAAAGGTTCCCGGGCTCAACTGTTGTTTGGCTGTTGCAATTACGTTAAAGGGAAATGCAAGGCGTGTCAAGGAATAGAAGATCTTATCAAACTATGTATTTTGATGCAAATTTGATAAATTTCGAATAAAACAAAAGGCTGCTATGGAGACTTGAAATTGTTAAAATTTCTTAAGCGGACGCCCATTTTGAATATTCATTGTGACTTTACGACGTTAAAGGTTCCTTTTCACCTATTTACTTAAATTTGATATACAAAAACAATGACATTTGCAGCAAATTTTGTATATATCTTTTTCTATAGAAAGATGTCAGAAAAAAAAATATTTGAAATGTTTGTAAACTCATTCAGTATATGCAAAATGATGGCACCACTTAGAATAGTTTTGAAATCTTTAAACGTCATTAACTTTAAAATCTTTGTCCGAGTTTGATCAAATTTTATGAAAATGATTGTTTTGTCAAGATCATTCATCTAAGATGTAATGCAACCTTGTATTTGCCTTAAACAATTCTATGTATGTATGGGGGGTGGGGTGGGAGGTTCCAAACTTTTACGGTTGTTAAACCGCCGTTTTGGTTTGAATTTTCACTTCTAGCAACTTCTTTTATTGCACAAGTGTATTTGAAATGCTTTATAACAAAAATCTTCCTAATTTCCCATATATATGGCGAAAATCAGTAACAAGTTTGAGATTATTTTGTTGACAGGTGACATGAACTATGACTATCTAGACCCATTTAAGAGTTCAACCTTATATGACATCTGTGATATATTTGATTTATTAAAAAACAAACAAACCTGTTTTATAAAACCTTTTATACCGTTTTTGTTGATGTGAGTTTAACTACGCATATAACGTCTTCAATTTTGGATATTAAGTTACATGTAGTATCTACCACACTCTTATTGATGTGGTGGTCAAGGGCAGCAGAGTCAGCCTTGAGAAGAAACCAAATGAGATATAGAAGCTTTAAAATCTTCGATGAAAAAAAAAAGCTTTAATATTGACAACGGTCGGTGCCTTTTTATGTAGCTCATGTTTTTCATGATGTACATGATATGTACTGGGCTCATGAATGGCTCCTGAACATGTTATAGAAGTCATGTACTTGTAAAACAATGACAGTTAAAATTCAAAATCTAGTTTTTATCAATGGTGGCTTTATAAGAACAGTGTTCGAGGGTCAGAGCTGTTGTGTTTTTTTCAGGTCAGAGCCGTTGTGTTTTTGCGGGTCAGAGCTGTTGTGTTTGGTTTAAACGTATTTTATTTCATCGAAATCACAACACAGTCATACATATATACAATACTCATTAGGATTTGAACGAGAGCAAAGGCCTTGATCAGACTGTGCGGATGCGTAGGCTGCTGTCCGCGCATACCCTGAATGCACGTTTTCACTTGACGCAGCCCTTATGTTGACCGACATTCGTATCCCGTTGATAACTATTGCCTGGCTTATGTTTCTGTAGACATTGGTATGTGCTTTGGGCTCATTAGCTCACCTGAGCTATATGCTCAGGATGAGCTATAGTGATCACTTTTTGTCCATTGTCCGTCCGTGTGTCCTTTAACATTTTTAAACGACTTCTCCTCTGAAGCCGCTGAGCCAATTTTGCTCAAATTTGAAATGGAGCCTTTTTAGGTTGGAGGACGGAAAGTTTGCTAAAATGATTGCGGTCCGTTGACCAAAATGGGCGCCATGCCCATATATGGTAAAAACCTTTAAAAATCTTCTTCTCTAGATTCGAGGATGCCTTAGGGATGAACCTTTGCACAAACCATCGGTCACGGGAGGTCTACCAAAGGTGCTAAAATAATGGTCGAACATTGACATTTGACATTTTTACGGCGAGGTCAAGTTTGCGTCCCTATGTATTTGTATGGGCGCCATACATATGTATGGGAAAAATGTTGAGAATTTTAAACGACTTCATCTCTGAAGCCTCTGGGCCAATGATGCTCAAATTTCATGTGGAGCCTTCTTGGGGCAGGGAAATGAACAGTTGCTAAAATGGTCGCGGTTCATTGACCAAGATGGCCGTCATGCCCATATAAACCTTTAGAATTTCTTCTTCTCTAGAATAGAGGATGCCCTCGGGCTGAATCTTTGCACAAATCATTGGAATCGCAAGTTCTACCAAAGTTGCTAAAATGATGATCGTACATTGACGTTTGATCCTTTTACGGCGAGATCAAGTTTGCTTCCGTATGCATTTGTAAAGTCACTGGATAGTAAAATATACATCACCTTGAAATCAGCAAGACAAACTTTTTGAGCAAGATTCATGATAATTGCTTGAAAAATGTGACCGCTAGAGTGTGAACAAGGTTTTCTGCTGATTTGGCCAGGTGACCTAGTTTTTGATCCCAGGTGACCCAGTTTCAAACTTGACCTAGAAATCATCAAGAGAAACATGTTGAGCAAGATTCATGATGATTGCTTGAAAACTGTGACCGCCAGAGTGTTAACAAGGTTTACTGCTGATTTGGCCTGGTGACCTAGTTTTTGACCAAAGGTGACCCAGTTTTGAACTTGACCTAAAAGTCATCAAGACAAACATATGGAGCAAGTTTCATCAAGATTGGGTCAAAACTTTGACCTCTAGAGTGTTAACAATTTTTTCCTTTGATTTGGCCTGGTGACCTAGTTTTTTACCCCAGGTGACCCAGTTTTGAACTTGACCTAAAAATCAAGACAAATATTTTGAGCAAGATTCATGATGATTGCTTCAACAATGTGACCGCTAGAGTGATAACAAGATTTTTCCCTAGTTTTTGACCCCAAGTGACCCAGTTTGACCTAGAAATCATCAAGAAAAACATTTTGAGCAAGATTCATGATGACTGCTTCAAAAATGTGACCACTAGAGTGTTAATAAGGTTTTCTGCTGATTTGGCCAGGTGACCTAGTTTTTGACCCAAGGTGACCCAGTTTCAAACTTGACCTAGAAATCATCAAGGCAAACATTTTGAGCAAGTTTCATCAAGATTGGGTCAAAACTTTGACCTCTAGAGTGTTAACAATTTTTTCCTTTGATTTGGCCTGGTGACCTAGTTTTTTACCCCAGGTGACCCAGTTTTGAACTTGACCTAAAAATCAAGACAAATATTTTGAGCAAGATTCATGATGATTGCTTCAACAATGTGACCGCTAGAGTGTTAACAATGTTTTCTGCTGATTTGGCCAGGTGACCTAGTTTTTGACCCCAGGTGACCAAGTTTCGAACTTGACCTAGAAATCATCAAGACAATCATTTTGAGCAAGATTCATGATGATTGCTTAAAAAATGTGACCGCTAGAGTGTTAACAAGGTTTTCTGCTGATTTGGCCTGGTGACCTAGTTTTTGACCAAAGGTGACCCAGTTCAAACATTTCCTAGAACTCATCAAGACAAACATTTTGAGCAAGATTCATGATATTGCTTCAAAAATGTGACCGCTAGAGTGTTAACAAGGTTTTCTGCTGGTTTGGCCGGGTGACCTAGTTTTTCCTCCCACGTGACCCAGTTTCAAACTTGACCTAGAAATCAACAAGACAAACATTTTGAGCAAGATTCATGATGATTGCTTCAAAAATGCGACTGCTAGAGTGTTAACAATGTTTTCTGCTGATTTTTCCAGGTGACCTAGTTTTTGACTCCAAGTGACCCAGTTTCGAACTTGACCTAGAAATCATCAAGACGAACATTTTGAGCAAGATTCATGATAATAGCTTCAAAAATGTGACCGCTAGAGTCACAAGGTTTTCTGCTGATTTGGCCCGGTGACCTAGTTTTTACCCCAAGTGACCCAGTTTCTAACTTGACCTAGAAATCATCAAGACAAACATACTGAGCAAGAGTCATGATGATTGCTTCAAAAATTTGACCGCTAGAGTATTTACAAGGTTTTCTGCTGATCTGGCCCGGTGACCTAGTTTTTGACCCCAAGTGACCCAGTTTCGAACTTGACCTAGATTTAATAGAGGCAAACATTTTGAGCAAGTTTCATCAAGATTGGATCAAAGCTATGACCTCTAGAGTGTTAAGTTTTTCCTTTGATTTGACCTGGTGACCTAGTTTTTTACCCCAAGTAACCCAGTATCGAACATGACCTAGATTTCATAGAGGAAAACATTCTGAGCAAGTTTCATCAAGATTGGGTCAAAACTGTGACCTCTAGAGTGTTAACAAACTAATTGTTGACGACGAACGACGGACGACGGACGACGACGGACAGAGGGTGATGACAACAGCTCACCCTGAGCTTTTGCTCAGGTGAGCTGAAAAAAAACAACAAACGGATCTTATTTTGTTCATATAAAGTTCCCGCGACCCAATCGGCTGCGCATGCTACTCTGAATAATAAAACTGCTAATATTGTATATATATAAAGAATGTCAGGCATTGGAAGTCTGCACAATAAATAAAATATACCCGTATCGGACCGCGCAGATCCCCACACTAGACCGGATGTTTTTACTTGTCGGAACAGTTATTGTAAGCATGTCAATGACTCTGCATGAGATTAGCTAACAGGTAGACTCGTGATCCGCAAAAAAAATGTAACTCACTTCTTGGGCAAAATCGAGGTCAAGATATGATAACCTAGACCAGCCTGTGCATAAAATGTTTGAAAAGGCAATCTGTTTTTAGATCCTGCAAACTCTTCAAGCAAACTGCGTAAGTCCTGATCGGAATAAGCAGATGCGACACCCTGCCCTATTTTTGGCTATTTTTATTTCTTTTTTAGAATCTGTACGTTTAAGTATTTAATGACCACCTGCACAATTTTGCGGGATAGCAACAAGGAAAATTGTACCTTATAACCTGTGCGAAATACAGAGACCCAGATCAGCGTGCGCTTAAAAAAAGTAAATTCCAGTTTGTTTTTAGGCTCTTCCGAATCCGTTTTACGAAATAGTCTACATGTACATAGATCCTCAATTGACTGGTAGGATGCGTCGGCCCCTGTGCGTCGATCACTGTTTTGGTCAGTGGCATAAGCGGCAAGGTACTTTTGTTGGTGAAATAAATGGTGTCCTCTCAAGTGAGTAGATTTGTCTCCAAATAACAAAGTTGCAACAAAGCTAGACCAGAGAACACAATCACATTCTGTAATGCAACATTTATGGTTATAGCCTATCAACAGTACTGCAGTCATACCTGGACAATTGAAGAGTGAACATGGTATACATGTTCAGGGCAGGGAAAGGATGACTATGGTTTTATATCCCATTCAAACATATTGCATCTTTTTCAACAATATTTCAGTCATATCAAGACAATGAAAAGATGAGCATGTGCATTTCATATATGGTTATAGCCTTTCAACAGTATTTCAGTCATACATGGACGACTGAAGGGTGAACATGTTATACAAAAGAAACTAACATTATTTAATATTCAGTGATCGCAGTCACCATACTATTGACAATGTAAACATTTTACAGTGGTCTACAGTAGGACAAAAAAAAACAAAAAAAAAAACACAGATCTTGTTATGAATATTTCGGGAAGCGAAAAAATCTCCCCCTTTTCACCAGGATAACCTAAAAATTGCAGACTCAAATTTCCACTTTGTGTCCCAGAAAATATCACATGTATGGTGATCACAAAAGCTCACCTTGTCACTATGTGACAGGTGAGCCAAAAGAAAATCTTTAAAGTTCTATAAGAAAGTTTATTTCTCATCAACCACTTACAAATACCATTTCATATTTGGAAAATAATCATAAGAAAAACATGCCTGTTCAAATATATTGAAAACTTTACCACTCAAAAAAAAAATTTTCAGATAAAAATTTCTGATATTTTTTGTATTTCTACTCAAAACATAGATTGTGGGTACTAGTTAGAACCATCTCAGCGAGGCAGTTCTAGTGAGTACCCACAATCTATGTCTTAAAGCAGAAATTAGAAAAATAATGTATACCCCTGTAAACCCCAGTTTTACTATTTTACTACAATTATATAAAACTGGGGTGTACAAGTGGGTCAAAATTATATAGTTGTGTTTTGGTGATCATCATAATGAGGTACAATTTTTTTTCTGTAACACCAAACCCCAAGGTCAGGCCGTGGTGTGGGGCAGTAAAGTATTAGGTCACACTCACTTTAAAGTTTTACAACACAGTTGGTCAGTTGCCAGCTAGTTACTTATATACTGGTTATAACAGTTCTGTATATATCCATTTGTGCTGGTTTCAACAACACTGAGATAAAGCATTTGTGTAATCAATCCTGAAATCTAAAAATTCAGTCCAAAAACTACTGATATTTTTCTTATTTCTCAGTAAAAACATATGTTGTGGGTACTCATTAGAAGTGCACTTCTAATGAGTTCCCACAACATATGTTTTTTATTGAGAAATAAGAAAATTATTATGTGGAAACTCCCTCTAATCTGTAGCTATGCAACTAAAAATTAGTTTAATAATTAGGTTTAAAAGTTATTTCAGGCATATATTAATCCAAATAACTACTTTCGTTTGACACAAAAGGATGGGCTTGTGAACATGTGTAAAAGGAAATTTTCATGCTTAAAATGAAAGTTCTCAATCCTGAAATCAGGATTAATCCTGAAGTTTCTCATCCCTGTAACTGTTCAGAGGTAATTCAAAAAGTACAACAAGAAGTTCTGAGATAATTCAAGAAAGTCCTATCAAAAAAAAGTCTCCTTTGGTTATGTAATTTTATCACTGTGACACCTGCAGGCAATAAAACTTAAGCTCATGCAATTAAAATATGACTTCAGAGAACAATATGGTACCTATTTTGTAATGTTTGGTGGCTTATCTGATTAAGTGATTTCCTGCTTCTTTGTTCTAAAGGTATTGTAAGGGTATTGCAACCTTATGGCAGTTTTATGACCAGTAGATGTTTATTGTAGCCTTAAATTCCTGCAAATACCCTATTGATCCTGTTTTTTTTTATACAAACTGTTGCAGGTGTATGCAAACAGTGCAGAACCAGATCAGGAGCAGTCTGATCAGGATATTCACTGATACTGGCTTACAGCTGGGCAAGGCATGCTATCCTTGTAGCACGTAAAGGGTTTAGAGTAATGTTTTTATTTCTTCTGTTTCTTCACTTTTATTCCTGTTCCTCTTTCTTCGTGCATAGCTACAAGAGCAGGTCTTGGGGGCATTTGGGTATTTAACCCCATCAAAAATATAATCAACTGGGTAATATCGTATTTTCATTTTTTGGTTTGAGTAAACAGTCAGGAGCATAACTTCTAAAGGTTTTTCAACGATGCATACAAAATTTTATTGCTTGATCTTAAAGTTATGTAACAGATCTTTCAAAACAATTAAATTAACCATTTGACCATGAAAATTGCTGGAAGGTGAACAAGACCTGTCGCCAGACAGGATAGCTCGCCTGATAAAGCAAATTTTGTTTCTGGAAAATTCTAAGTCTGTGACCTTGATTTTGACATGACCTGGATGTGTGTGTGTTGGGCGGAGGAGTGGTAGGGATGGTACTGCGCAAAATTTTGGACCAATATATATCATCATACCAAAGATGAATCCAATCGGTGGTACGGTTAGGAAATAATGAGGACTTAAAAAACTTTAACAAAAACTTCAACATTTTAATTCTAAGTCTGTGACCTCGACCTCAAGGCCACGGTCATGAGTGCTGATGGTGCTGATAAAAACTTTTGACCAGTGTCTGTCATAATACCAAACAGGAACAAAATCCATCATTTAGTGTAGAAGTAATGAGACCCTAAAAACTTTTATATAAAATTTTAATATGAAAATATTAAGTCTGTGACCTTGACCTTGACATGACCTAGAGTGATGGGGATGGTACTGCGCAACATTTTGGACCAATATGTATCATCATACCAAAGCTGAATCAAATCAGTGATAAGGTAGAAAATAATGAGGACTTAAAATCTTTAACGAAAACGTTAACATTTGTGGACGCCACCGCCGGGGTGGGGATGGGGGGTAGTGCAATAGCTCTCTGTGAACGTTGTTCAGGCGAGCTAAAAAATGGCTCAAAATAAAAATAACTGAAACAAGTTAAATTCACAAATTGTAGGCAAATTGATAACTCTTTTGAGTTAAAAAAATTACTTGTAGAAGTTATGTACCTGACTGGTAAAAATACCCTACAAAATGAGAATTAAGTGGGTAAAACTAATAAAACTGAAGGAAAGAGCACAAAAATGTCTGATTTAGGTATTTTAAACATGGTATTTTATTATACTCTATTGACTGTATGATTATCTTTGTCATATGAAGAATAAAAACGCGTATTATGTGCAGTAATCATAATATAAAATAGTAATCAGGTATTTTTATGCCCTTGAAATGGCACCCTTGAATTTGGAAATAATATGGTACCCTGTCAAATCAATTGGGTATCAATACCCAAGTTTTTGAAAATAACTGAGCACCGCTCAAAACATAATATGGGTAGTTTACTCAGATACTCCCTTTATCTCTTGCCCTGATTTTATCTCTTGTTTAAAATGCTAACTTAAACTGATTTCAGATCTCAATTTCTAAGGGTCTCTTGAGTAAGGGAAAAAAAATAAATAATTTTGGCCCTAAATGGTTTAACCCACTGTGCAAGCTATTTTAAGGGACACAGTTCCTAGTACAAAAATTACAAAATTGCCATATTATTTAACTTTGTTGACTGCTAATAGTTTTTGTCAAATATTGTCACAACAAAAAAAAATGTTAAGATGTGGCCTAGATCTAAGGTGATTGTAACTGGCAGATTTCAGATTTCATAAAAAAAAAACAACAACAACAAAAACACACAAAAAATTTGCTTGTTCGCTTGGAACTTCTTTTTTTATAATTATTAAAACCAAATTCAATCAATAACTTGTGCAGAGTTAGAAAAATGGTACAAGGTTGCATGTAAAGATTCACAAGACCAGTCTCTTTTTGAGATATATACCATCTTGATTGTACAATCAGCTGAGCAGTTCATGGCGAAAGGGCCATTATACAGATGCAGCTTTCACGAAATCTTTTCTACTGATGCAGGACAGCTATGAGACAGACTGAAATCTTTTGCAAAGGCTCACCTGAACCGTTTACATTTAGAATATGCAATAACGGCTGTTTTCCCATGATGCAACAATTATGATCATTGACCTGGGCTCTCGAGCTGCACATTTTTGGACTGAAATTCGGCCCCATTCCGACATTTGCAATGGGAAAAAAAGTATCCCTTAGTCCCAATTGGCTGGAAGAACTTCCAAAAGCAGAAGTTGAAAAAGAACAACCAGAATTTTGTATTCGGAGCCACGAAAACGGACAACATTGCAATGTTACCAATTGGAGTAAGATAGTTAAACCCGCTTTTTTATTGACTTTTTTTATTTCAATGAGAAAATCACCCGCGTTTGGGTATTGGCTATTCATAGTTATACAAAATTTCCAAATTAAATTGCTGAATTTGAGCTAATTTTCGAACGGTATCAGTAGACAACACCATTTCCTGTGTTACAAGTAAAACTATGATTGTTAACTTCATGCAAAAACTGGAAAGAGCTAAACCAAGTATAATCAAAGCACTGACAGCACTGGTGGGTCAACTGTCTCTCAGTGTAGACTGAAAAAAAGTCATGAACGCGGACTTCGACTGTTTCGTCTAACCCTTACCCCTAAAGATGATAACAATTGTTGTCTGCTTTACTGTATGCTGGCTACTTTAAAAGTCATAGTTGCAAACAGTGATGACTCTGGTAAGACTGCTTAGGGTCCACATTGTTTTTCTGTAAGCAGAAGTGTGTTTGAAAAGTTTGCAAGAAGAGGCACCAGATGACATAAACAGACAGTCAACATTTTCAGATGCAGATTTTTCATGGACAACCCCTGCACTGTAAGCAAACAGTCAGGGTTGATCAAAAAAATTTCCAGAGCATTTGTCCAAGCAACACTTTTCTTGAAAATCACTTGTTGTTAATGAGAAATGTATACTTTTTCATAAAATATCCACTTGTCCCACAATGAAATTCATTTGTCCTGGGCTAGGGACTATAAGAATTGATCATCCCTGAAACTCTAGAACCTGATCCGACGCCACTTTCTGTGGCGTCTTATCTGGGTCTGTTTGCTAAACCCAGTGCATGATTCCAGTCCAGATTCTACTGATAACCCTCTTTCAAAAGACAAGAATAACACAGCTACTTTCTATAAGACGAGGTCTCCTGACAGCCGGCTGTCAGGAGCATTTTAGGTCTAGTGACAGCTGGCTGGCAGAAGACCTAAAATGCTCCTGACAGCCAGCTTATGGAACATAAACACATGGCAAAGTAACAAATTTTAAGATATGCTTTTATGACATTGGGAAACTAAAGCCAATTAGGGAACATTTTTTGCTTTCAATCATATACATTCATTTAAGCATGGTTATTGTTTGAAATGGCCATTTCAATAATTTAACAGTCCAAAAAGATCAGCTTACTTAACTATTACTTGAGCACTTCTATGCACATACATTGCAAGATTTGTTTAGGCTAATATGTCTAACAATTATATTAAAATGAACTTCTATATTTCAAGATATTTGTCAAACTCTTTAACTCATCTGTTTTTATTTTAGGCACAAAATAAAATGTGTTTTATTTCACCTTTCCTGACAGACCAAGCCTTGATTGTATTTCCTAGGAAAATAATAAAAATACCATCAATTTGTCATCTGCAGAATGTTCCCTTTGCATGGTAAGTGTTAAGATATTTTTTAGATCACCTGAGCCGAAAACGAGCTATTGTGATTGGGACATTTTCAAAATAAATGGTGCAAATCCTTAAAGCAGTAACAGAAATGATACAAGTTTGCCAGTTCTGCAGGTTCCTATAGTGTAAACAGGGTACCACAATGCCCGCGAACAATCTACCAAATTTCAGGCAATTCCATCAATTGCTAAAAATATAGCTGAAAATGTCAGGAGGGCAATGCTTTTAGTGAAATTTTTTCAGCAGTTGATATTTCAAAAGTTAACTTTGGTAATATGACAGCTGTTATGAGTATTTGTTTTGTCATCTCGGCTCTGTAGAAAAATTCATTTCAAGCAGTTAAAACATTTTTCAGAGATACTACCCTCTACTTTTTAATGATACCCTTCAAACTTTAAGAACCCTTGAAAATGTCGAGGAAAAAAGTATGAATTTACAAAAGGTTCATTAGACACTTTCGAATATATATGCTAAAATGCTTCATTAAATGTTTTCATGCTTGTACCTGAACTTGAACTATCATTTGCTGATGCCTAAACAATTTGAGACAGGCTGTGGCTACTGACAAGGTTGTCAGTAGCGATTTCGCTATATACAACTGGTTGAGTATTATAGCGATTTCGCTACTGACAACTGGTTGTCTATAGCGAAATCGCTGCTGACAACCAGTAAGATGTTTTAAAGTCATGATCAGTATCATCAGTTTAAATATAGAACTATTTAGTAACTACAAGAAGCATGTAATTAAAGTTTTATTTTTAACCCTTGTCATGCTGAACACTGATACACCCTACCTTTGCAAACAGTATAGATCCAGATCAGTTCTGAAGAAGCCAACTGATCTGGTTCTGCACTATTTGCCATTAAGTATGTGAGTTTATAGCAACAATCTGGATCAAGCAATCTGCCTGGCTGAAAATTAGAAGTGGGTACTGCATCCTCATATATTCAGCATGACAAGGGTTAAAAGCACTTTTCATAAATTCACATGCAGATATAAAAAATTTGCGAATATACATGAATGATAATGTAAAGCAATATCAAATAGAATAGAGAAACACCTGAATCTCCTGATCAAACTGCTCCTTTAAGAGCAGAACTCCACACTTTGCTCATGATGGTCTATCCCAATACTCAGATTACCATACTTTTTTCTAATCATAAGACATTTTTGTTATTTACATTTACCATAATGTCATAATACAGCTGTTAAACTCTAGCAAAGAAAATAAAGGGTATGGTCTGATCTTGGTCTTCTCAAGCACCAGACTTTGTTTCCCAATATTTAGGGTATGTAGGTATTTACAGTACTTCTTCTAATTACTTATTTGTTATTCACATTTACCATAATGTCATAAAACTGTAATTAAACTACTAAGGGTAACATACTTATGTTGCGATCACGGGCAGAAATATGGATGTATAAACAGGGCTTAAGGGCCATTATGGTACATTATCTGAAGCTGAAAACCTTCATGGTGTGTTGTCTGATGGTATTACTACATGTCCATAATTGCAGTCATATGTCCCCCCACCGAAGGGGACCGGGGCATATTGTTTTTGCTGCAGATCCCATAGGCGTTAGTGCTACACTTTCTTGTCTGTTTGATATTTCATGAACCATTAGCTGACACTGGTTGTTACATTGATATACAGCATATATCACTGTGACAGGCTGAAGAGTTGGTTAGATTTGGTTACCCTGACCTAATTTTCAAGGTATTAGCGAAACTGTTGAAATTAGGCCAAAGAAACTCTGGTAAGTGTAATTTCACATGAACATTGGTTGGAATCTTACCATATTTGTATGGATGTATCATTGGGACAAGTTACATAAATTGATTAGGTTTTGTTGGCCTTGACCTGGTTTTCAAGGTTACAGTTTGGCTTAATGTGTCAAATTAAGGCCAAAAAGAGTGTATTTGCTGGCTCTCATGAACCATCAATTGGATTTTTACCAAACTTGCATGAATATATGCCTGTGACTGGATAAAGAGTTGGTGACTTTTACCTAATTTTCAACATCAAACTGGGACTAAAAGCTTGTATACATAGTATCTCTTAAACTACTGGAAGAATTCTTACCAACTTTCATGAAAATATGACTGGGGTAGGACAAAGTGCCGATTAGTGTTAGTGACCTTGGCCTAGTTTTCAAGGTAACAGCTACATTAAAGCTGTTGAATTAAAGTTAAGCAAATTACAAGTTTTAGGTGAAAAAATTGCATCTGATCTTGGCTGAGCCGTATAGCCTAACTGTCTTTCTGTGTCAATTCATTCAGTATATGTACACCTCTAAGCATTTAGCCTTCAAAAGTCAGTTTTCTTCAAACTGTCTGACTCAAATGCTTCAAAAAAATTACCACAATGCCAATTTATGAAATCCATCAAAATGTCATCTAAATAATAGATAGTATAATCTTTCATCCTGTCCATGTGTTATGAGTCACGGTCTTACAGCCTGGGCAACAGCAAATGTCATGTTCCGCTGTTCATTTACCTTCACTTTTCCTGAACTGGCTTAGACACTCTAAGCGGTTTACCAGTACTCACTGAGCTTACCCAACAATAGTAACTGATAACAGCCGGTGAGTCCATGAGATACTATCCAACTGAAGCCATCTTACAAGATAAGAATGAGAAAAGGGTATTTCAGCATGGAACTTTCGAAATATAATTCGAGGGGGTAAAATACTTGGATGAAATTTTGGATCTCAGCATTGAAATCAATATTAGGAGACAAAAATTTTCAGTGAACTCCACGTCTAGATTCTTTTGTGAGCAGTAGCAGAATACTTGATCAGAATGGGTTTAACCCCCTTTAAAGCACAGATGACAACATTTTTCATCCTAGGTATTGCTGTTGTTTTTTTTTTTTTTTTTTTTTTTTTTTTTTTTTTTTTTTGTTGTTGTTGTTGTTGTTTTTTTGTTGTTTTTTTTTTTTTTGTGTTTTTTTTTGTTTTTTGTGTTTTTTTTTTTTTTTTTTTTTTTTTTGTTTTTTTTTTTTTTCAGAAAAAAAGGCTTGGCATATCAGGTCATTTCTGCCTAGCAGACTATTAAGCTATCTAAGAACTGACTGGGGCACAAAAAAGTGATTCCCACACTCAATGGTTCAAGTCAGTTTTGGAAGCCTTCGACCCGAAATACAAAATGTATGGATCACATAGACACCTGCACTGAATATAATAAACGACAGTACCTCAGCTTCATAAGTAAGGCCATCCGCCGTTGTCGTCACGGTGTCACCCTGGATGAGACGACTCATTCTGCCCTTTAGGTTCACGGCAGAACCACTTTTCCTCTTGGGTCGTCTGCCTGAAAAATAAATGACAACACTTTTCTAAGAAACACAGAAAATAAATTCCGCTCCTGTATGTTATTACAGACTTTCAGATATGGCTAGGCAGCTGGTGATAATCCAGATCCCCCATGGCAATAATTCAGCCTCAAACTAGGGTAAAAATTTGACTGAAATTGTCAAGAACTTCTCCTTGCTTTCATTTGGGAAGCTACTACCAGTACATTGATTTGTGCTTGCAATACTAAACACTACTGGAAAATCTTGATACAGGCAGGGAAGGGGGGGGGGGTCTAAAATTTATATATATTTTTTTTTTTTTTTTTTAATTTTCAGGGTGTCATGAAAACTTTAAACACGTGCTCTTACCATGTTTTTTTTATGACAGAACATTTTGTCAATCGACTTTCTTTTACACAGATATCCATTTTTTTAAAGATTTACCGCCTTTAATTTTGACAATCATCATGAATGATACCACCTTCACTGCCTGTATGAGAGCTAGTACGATACACAAAAAAGTCATGCCTGTTTTCTTCTGTTCTTTTTCCCCTAACTGAGACACATTAACTTTCATACCGTATTGGTCTTAAATACACACACTTGTGCCATTATTAATCAGTGAAAAAAATGCAAACATGAATTTGTTTCACTTAAAATGTTTACCCACCACCATTCAAATGAATTATTCTGCTATTACAAGTTGTAAATAAACGCCTCAGACCTTATAGATAAGCCAACAACAGATTGACAAAATGTGAACGTCAGGTCCATAATCATACACCTGGTGATCTTTTATTGTCTAGGCACTGGGCACTGTGAATGCATTTAAACCTGGTAATCCTTTATTGTCTCAGCACCGGGCACTGTGAACGAGTAAAGTGTATCCTCACAGTGTGCATGGCAGCCTTGTCCAGTTTTTGGATAAAATAATTTTCTGAGCTGCACCCTAGCTCACCAAATGTTTTTTGATTCAATCGTTGATCGACCCAAAGTTACTAGATTTTGTTGGGGATTTCCAGGTGACTATCAGTTGGTAGGAAATCGAGATACTGGTTATTGATAGAAAATAGCTGTGATGCTCTTATTGCTGTGAGATCAGAGTGCTGCTTAAAACAGTTATTTAAAGAATCTTGATTGGAATTGTGCTGGGTTCGACAAATTAAGTAGACCCAGACCAGACGCTGTATAATGTGGCATCGGATCAGTGCCCACACTATTTAGGCCTAAAAAAACAAAAGTTCTGTTTCCGATTTCATCACCAATTTGCCATAGGGTCGGTAGGTCCGCAACTTCTTTTTTTTTTTTTTTTTTTTTTTTTGTCTCTCTCTCTCTCTCTCTTTCCAAGTCAAATCTTAAAATATTTTGACTTCTCTTACCAAACACTTGACCGTTTTTGAATACTGATGATAAAGGCGTGCTGTGCTAAACAGTTTTTATTTTATTAAAGGCCGAGATGTGGCTGCACACCTCGAAATAAGCTGCACTAATGTGCTTGGATTGTCTTGTAAGGGTGCAGCCATTTTGGAAATAAATAAACGAAGGATGAAGAACGACAATATCCGAAAAATAGTATTGACAAATTATGTAACGAATGTACATAAAAAACAGGATTGTCTGGGGTTGGTTTCAGATTATTTTTTTTTCTTTGTGTGCAAAAACAATTTGAACAGTCGGCCGGGAAATTGGAAACATAACATTTTCTTAGGCCTTACAGGAAACTTAAGTCCTGACTTCGTTCAGGACTATTGTTCTTCACACTGAGAGACAATCGTCCACATCGTGCATAAGCTATTTATAATTACTAAGCGTCCACATGACTATCACTGCTATTTGTATGAAATCCAGGTACCATCTATATATAGCTATGCTAGCCTTATTGCAGTGAGGTCATGTTCAGACTGGTCTCATGGTTTTGGTTTAGCAAACAGTGTAGACCCAGATCCGACACCATAAAATGCAGTATCTGATCAGGGTCTACACTGCTTGCTTAAGTAAAGGAATATAAATCTAAGCATTTTTACTAAGAAAACTGCTGCTATTAATTCATCCATGATGGCAGGACTTCTGTGCAGAGTCAGAGACATTACAGGACGAAAACGACTGTAGAATCTACTGGGCATTACTGGCATTAGCTGTGTACCGCAGGTTTTTAATAGTTTTCAGTACACATTGTGCATGTCATGGGCAAACTTCTGTGCGCAGTGTGCAGCCTTATCTGACTGCATGTTAAAAACAGGGATGATCAAATCCTATAGTCCCTAGCCCAGGACAAGCCTAGACAGCTGGAGACTGTCGGTTATCACCATCCTACAAGACTGCAGATGAAGAAAACTTGAAATCAGTGACATTTAATGGCTTTCTATGCTTTTACCAAAGACCCTTTGTTAAAAATTGATATGGTAATCTAATCATAAACAAGATTACATTAATCAGTACATGCTTAACTAACATGTCAAATAATGGGTGCATCAAAATAATGAGTAACATGATCTACCTACATACCTACCTGCCTGTCTGTTAAGGCTGGCACGATTAATCGAATAATCGATTAATTGATCGATAAATTCCACAAAAATGACTTGAATTGGTCGATAAATTCCACAAAAATGACTCTCATTGCAGATATGCTAATAATCGATCATTTGATTTCTGTGTCTGTTACTTAACCGTATCTACCCCTAATATTCAGACACCTCAACTCCTTACCATACTTTATCTAAAATTTGAACGTCCAATTTACTACTCACTGTTGTGTTTAAAATAGCTGGGTGAGTGGCAAACAGTGTAGACTCTGATGAGACGCCGCGTTTGTGGCGTCTCATCTGGGTCTACACTGTTTGCTCAGGTCTGTCAGACAAAAAAAATACATACAATAAAGTATAACATACGAAAGGGTCATGCTCAAATAGGTAAAATTATGATCAAATCTTCAGCGATTACTAATCGATTATCTATCACAATTGCAGGACTGATAATCGATCATCTTTTCAGCTCTGATTAGCCAGCCTTACTGTCTGTTTGTCTGTCAGTCCAGTATCTATTTTTACAAGGTACGATTTAACCAAATTAGGTACAACTTGACCAGACAACGGGTACGAGCTGACCAAAACAGGTACGAGCTGACTCGGGTACGAGTTGACTAGTTACCTGATAGGGTAGGGTTAGGGTAGATGTAGGGTGGTAACATATGATAGTCGGTTAGGGTAACAGATGACATTAGACATGTCAGTGCCCACCATCACGACGAACCAATGACAAATACCGACTGTTCTAAGGCGGTGGTCCCGGTGTTAGTCTTACTCTTTGTTGCTTTGTGGTTTATTCTACGAGGCGATTTGTTGTATGTCTTTCCGTGTGTCATTTTGTTCTTGTGTTTTTCAGTCCTTTTAGTATTGCGATTACCTCGCTTGGGGAAAAGAGAGCTAATCTAAGTGCTTTTCGTACGTTTGTTCGGTTTGTGCTTGTTTAGATTTGTCGGTTTCCTCTTCCTCTTGGGATCTGGGAAGGGCTGCGGTTTGTGATTGTGGCACTCCCTGGACTTTTCTCTTACCTTTTTTTTTTACAAACCCCGACTGCTACTATAGACTTATAATATTCCTAAGACTAGTTTGGTTCCTCCTCCCTCCAAAATTCACTTTCACTGAATATTTGGTATCAGTGTCAAAATAACTCCTATTATGAATAAAAGTCAAGTTTCCTATCAAAATAGAACATCGAAACTGGCACCACAGCAGAGTAAGAAAAACTGATCTCAGTATTATAATAGATGATACCCTAATTAGAAATATTAAAGCCCTCAATAACTTCATTTTTTTAACTGGGGATATAATATTGAAAGCACAAATTACATCTACAAACACATGTAAAAAGAAAAAAACAAAACAAAACACAGAAAATTCATGGGCCATAGAACTTCCTGCGCAAGCTGCTCAGCCAGATTTGTGTCATGAGCACTATGCAAACTATTATCATACTACGCGCATGCAACATTCCTGAAATCGGTTGAAACCAAAGTGTTTGGTGTGGGCTGTTGGTGTTTTGGGGTGTTTCAACGGACCCATTTTTAAATCGGGGGCGAGTTGTCTTGTACCCTCCAGTTAACGTCACAGTCTAAAGGTTAGAAATAAAAACAGAAATCTTCACGGAAGAACGATAAAAATAATGTTACTAAGTTAAACCTTTACTCACCACTGCTAGTTTCTGTAGCGACTGTAGGTGGACGAACTTCCTCATCCCCCACCCATCGATTGAACCGCGTGTTCCAGCCGCTGAACGCTACCAGAAAAGTAAGCGTCGCCACTTGAAGGATCTCGGCACTGGCCCAATGCCCACATTCGTCAACAGCCTCCACAAAATCCCATACACTAAACATTATTTCGTCTCAGTGGATTGACTTAACGCATTTAGAATACCATCTGTACTGTTAAAAAACAAGCTCTCGAATGAAATATGGCGATCCACGCAGTTTGGAGCCTAATTACACATTCCTGCGCCGAACGCAAAAACAGTAACAAACGTACAAATTACGTGGCCTAGATCTAAGGTGATTGTAACTGGCAGATTTCAGATTTCATAAAAAAAAAACAACAACAACAAAAACACACAAAAAATTTGCTTGTTCGCTTGGAACTTTTTTTTTTATAATTATTAAAACCAAATTCAATCAATAACTTGTGCAGAGTTAGAAAAATGGTACACGGTTGCATGTAAAGATTCACAAGACCAGTCTCTTTTTGAGATATATACCATCTTGATTGTACAATCAGCTGAGCAGTTCATGGCGAAAGGGCCATTATACAGATGCAGTTTTCACGAAATCTTTTCTACTGATGCAGGACAGCTATGAGACAGACTGAAATCTTTTGCAAAGGCTCACCTGAACCGTTTACATTTAGAATATGCAATAACGGCTGTTTTCCCATGATGCAACAATTATGATCATTGACCTGGGCTCTCGAGCTGCACATTTTTGGACTGAAATTCGGCCCCATTCCGACATTTGCAATGGGAAAAAAAAGTATCCCTTAGTCCCAATTGGCTGGAAGAACTTCCAAAAGCAGAAGTTGAAAAAGAACAACCAGAATTTTGTATTCGGAGCCACGAAAACGGACAACATTGCAATGTTACCAATTGGAGTAAGATAGTTAAACCCGCTTTTTTATTGACTTTTTTTATTTCAATGAGAAAATCACCCGCGTTTGGGTATTGGCTATTCATAGTTATACAAAATTTCCAAATTAAATTGCTGAATTTGAGCTAATTTTCGAACGGTATCAGTAGACAACACCATTTCCTGTGTTACAAGTAAAACTATGATTGTTAACTTCATGCAAAAACTGGAAAGAGCTAAACCAAGTATAATCAAAGCACTGACAGCATTGGTGGGTCAACTGTCTCTCAGTGTAGACTGAAAAAAAGTCATGAACGCGGACTTCGACTGTTTCGTCTAACCCTTACCCCTAAAGATGATAACAATTGTTGTCTGCTTTACTGTATGCTGGCTACTTTAAAAGTCATAGTTGCAAACAGTGATGACTCTGGTAAGACTGCTTAGGGTCCACATTGTTTTTCTGTAAGCAGAAGTGTGTTTGAAAAGTTTGCAAGAAGAGGCACCAGATGACATAAACAGACAGTCAACATTTTCAGATGCAGATTTTTCATGGACAACCCCTGCACTGTAAGCAAACAGTCAGGGTTGATCAAAAAAATTTCCAGAGCATTTGTCCAAGCAACACTTTTCTTGAAAATCACTTGTTGTTAATGAGAAATGTATACTTTTTCATAAAATATCCACTTGTCCCACAATGAAATTCATTTGTCCTGGGCTAGGGACTATAAGAATTGATCATCCCTGAAACTCTAGAACCTGATCCGACGCCACTTTCTGTGGCGTCTTATCTGGGTCTGTTTGCTAAACCCAGTGCATGATTCCAGTCCAGATTCTACTGATAACCCACTTTCTAAAGACAAGAATAACACAGCTACTTTCTATAAGACGAGGTCTCCTGACAGCCGGCTGTCAGGAGCATTTTAGGTCTAGTGACAGCTGGCTGGCAGAAGACCTAAAATGCTCCTGACAGCCAGCTTATGGAACATAAACACATGGCAAAGTAACAAATTTTAAGATATGCTTTTATGACATTGGGAAACTAAAGCCAATTAGGGAACATTTTTTGCTTTCAATCATATACATTCATTTAAGCATGGTTATTGTTTGAAATGGCCATTTCAATAATTTAACAGTCCAAAAAGATCAGCTTACTTAACTATTACTTGAGCACTTCTATGCACATACATTGCAAGATTTGTTTAGGCTAATATGTCTAACAATTATATTAAAATGAACTTCTATATTTCAAGATATTTGTCAAACTCTTTAACTCATCTGTTTTTATTTTAGGCACAAAATAAAATGTGTTTTATTTCACCTTTCCTGACAGACCAAGCCTTGATTGTATTTCCTAGGAAAATAAGAAAAATATCATCAATTTGTCATCTGCAGAATGTTCCCTTTGCATGGTAAGTGTTAAGATATTTTTCAGATCACCTGAGCCGAAAACGAGCTATTGTGATTGGGACATTTTCAAAATAAATGGCGCAAATCCTTAAAGCAGTAACAGAAATGATACAAGTTTGCCAGTTCTGCAGGTTCCTATAGTGTAAACAGGGTACCACAATGCCCGCGAACAATCTACCAAATTTCAGGCAATTCCATCAATTGCTAAAAATATAGCTGAAAATGTCAGGAGGGCAATGCTTTTAGTGAAATTTTTTCAGCAGTTGATATTTCAAAAGTTAACTTTGGTAATATGACAGCTGTTATGAGTATTTGTTTTGTCATCTCGGCTCTGTAGAAAAATTCATTTCAAGCAGTTAAAACATTTTTCAGAGATACTACCCTCTACTTTTTAATGATACCCTTCAAACTTTAAGAACCCTTGAAAATGTCGAGGAAAAAAGTATGAATTTACAAAAGGTTCATTAGACACTTTCGAATATATATGCTAAAATGCTTCATTAAATGTTTTCATGCTTGTACCTGAACTTGAACTATCATTTGCTGATGCCTAAACAATTTGAGACAGGCTGTGGCTACTGACAAGGTTGTCAGTAGCGATTTCGCTATATACAACTGGTTGAGTATTATAGCGATTTCGCTACTGACAACTGGTTGTCTATAGCGAAATCGCTGCTGACAACCAGTAAGATGTTTTAAAGTCATGATCAGTATCATCAGTTTAAATATAGAACTATTTAGTAACTACAAGAAGCATGTAATTAAAGTTTTATTTTTAACCCTTGTCATGCTGAACACTGATACACCCTACCTTTGCAAACAGTATAGATCCAGATCAGTTCTGAAGAAGCCAACTGATCTGGTTCTGCACTATTTGCCATTAAGTATGTGAATTTATAGCAACAATCTGGATCAAGCAATCTGCCTGGCTGAAAATTAGAAGTGGGTATTGCATCCTCATATATTCAGCATGACAAGAGTTAAAAGCACTTTTCATAAATTCACATGCAGAAATAAAAAATATTTGCGAATGATAATGTAAAGCAATATCAAATAGAATAGAGAAACACCTGAATCTCCTGATCAAACTGCTCCTTTAAGAGCAGAACTCCACACTTTGCTCATGATGGTCTATCCCAATACTCAGATTACCATACTTTTTTCTAATCATAAGACATTTTTGTTATTTACATTTACCATAATGTCATAATACAGCTGTTAAACTCTAGCAAAGAAAATAAAGGGTATGGTCTGATCTTGGTCTTCTCAAGCACCAGACTTTGTTTCCCAATATTTAGGGTATGTAGGTATTTACAGTACTTCTTCTAATTACTTCTTTGTTATTCACATTTACCACAATGTCATAAAACTGTAATTAAACTACTAAGGGTAACATACTTATGTTGTGATCACGGGCAGAAATATGGATGTATAAACAGGGCTTAAGGGCCATTATGGTACATTATCTGAAGCTGAAAACCTTCATGGTGTGTTGTCTGATGGTATTACTACATGTCCATAATTGCAGTCATATGTCCCCCCACCGAAGGAGACCGGGGCATATTGTTTTTGCTGCAGATCCCATAGGCGTTAGTGCTACACTTTCTTGTCTGTTTGATATTTCATGAACCATTAGCTGACACTGGTTGTTACATTGATATACAGCATATATCACTGTGACAGGCTGAAGAGTTGGTTAGATTTGGTTACCCTGACCTAATTTTCAAGGTATTAGCGAAACTGTTGAAATTAGGCCAAAGAAACTCTGGTAAGTGTAATTTCACATGAACATTGGTTGGAATCTTACCATATTTGTATGGATGTATCATTGGGACAAGTTACATAAATTGATTAGGTTTTGTTGGCCTTGACCTGGTTTTCAAGGTTACAGTTTGGCTTAATGTGTCAAATTAAGGCCAAAAAGAGTGTATTTGCTGGCTCTCATGAACCATCAATTGGATTTTTACCAAACTTGCATGAATATATGCCTGTGACTGGATAAAGAGTTGGTGACTTTTACCTAATTTTCAACATCAAACTGGGACTAAAAGCTTGTATACATAGTATCTCTTAAACTACTGGAAGAATTCTTACCAACTTTCATGAAAATATGACTGGGGTAGGACAAAGTGCCGATTAGTGTTAGTGACCTTGGCCTAGTTTTCAAGGTAACAGCTACATTAAAGCTGTTGAATTAAAGTTAAGCAAATTACAAGTTTTAGGTGAAAAAATTGCATCTGATCTTGGCTGAGCCGTATAGCCTAACTGTCTTTCTGTGTCAATTCATTCAGTATATGTACACCTCTAAGCATTTAGCCTTCAAAAGTCAGTTTTCTTCAAACTGTCTGACTCAAATGCTTCAAAAAAATTACCACAATGCCAATTTATGAAATCCATCAAAATGTCATCTAAATAATAGATAGTATAATCTTTCATCCTGTCCATGTGTTATGAGTCACGGTCTTACAGCCTGGGCAACAGCAAATGTCATGTTCCGCTGTTCATTTACCTTCACTTTTCCTGAACTGGCTTAGACACTCTAAGCGGTTTACCAGTACTCACTGAGCTTACCCAACAATAGTAACTGATAACAGCCGGTGAGTCCATGAGATACTATCCAACTGAAGCCATCTTACAAGATAAGAATGAGAAAAGGGTATTTCAGCATGGAACTTTCGAAATATAATTCGAGGGGGTAAAATACTTGGATGAAATTTTGGATCTCAGCATTGAAATCAATATTAGGAGACAAAAATTTTCAGTGAACTCCACGTCTAGATTCTTTTGTGAGCAGTAGCAGAATACTTGATCAGAATGGGTTTAACCCCCTTTAAAGCACAGATGACAACATTTTTCATCCTAGGTATTGCTGTTGTTGTTTTTTTTTTTTTTTTTTTTTTTGTTTTTTTTTTGTTTTTTTTTTTTTGTTTTTTTGTTGTTGTTGTTGTTGTTTTTTGTTGTTTTTTTTTTGTTTGTGTTTTTTTCTTTGTTTTTTGTTTTTTTGTTTTGTTTTTTTTTTGTTTTTTGTTTTTTTCAGAAAAAAAAGCTTGGCATATCAGGTCATTTCTGCCTAGCAGACTATTAAGCTATCTAAGAACTGACTGGGGCACAAAAAAGTGATTCCCACACTCAATGGTTCAAGTCAGTTTTGGAAGCCTTCGACCCGAAATACAAAATGTATGGATCACATAGACACCTGCACTGAATATAATAAACGACAGTACCTCAGCTTCATAAGTAAGGCCATCCGCCGTTGTCGTCACGGTGTCACCCTGGATGAGACGACTCATTCTGCCCTTTAGGTTCACGGCAGAACCACTTTTCCTCTTGGGTCGTCTGCCTGAAAAATAAATGACAACACTTTTCTAAGAAACACAGAAAATAAATTCCGCTCCTGTATGTTATTACAGACTTTCAGATATGGCTAGGCAGCTGGTGATAATCCAGATCCCCCATGGCAATAATTCAGCCTCAAACTAGGGTAAAAATTTGACTGAAATTGTCAAGAACTTCTCCTTGCTTTCATTTGGGAAGCTACTACCAGTACATTGATTTGTGCTTGCAATACTAAACACTACTGGAAAATCTTGATACAGGAAGGGAGGGGGGGGTCTAAAATTTATATATTTTTTTTTTTTTTTTTTTTTTTTTAATTTTCAGGGTGTCATGAAAACTTAAAACACGTGCTCTTACCATGTTTATTTTATGACAGAACATTTTGTCAATCGACTTTCTTTTACACAGATATCCATTTTTTTAAAGATTTACCGCCTTTAATTTTGACAATCATCATGAATGATACTACCTTCACTGCCTGTATGAGAGCTAGTACGATACACAAAAAAGTCATGCCTGTTTTCTTCTGTTCTTTTTCCCCTAACTGAGACACATTAACTTTCATACCGTATTGGTCTTAAATACACACACTTGTGCCATTATTAATCAGTGAAAAAAATGCAAACATGAATTTGTTTCACTTAAGATGTTTACCCACCACCATTCAAATGGATTATTCTGCTATTACAAGTTGTAAATAAACGCCTCAGACCTTATAGATAAGCCAACAACAGATTGACAAAATGTGAACGTCAGGTCCATAATCATACACCTGGTGATCTTTTATTGTCTAGGCACTGGGCACTGTGAATGCATTTAAACCTGGTAATCCTTTATTGTCTCAGCACCGGGCACTGTGAACGAGTAAAGTGTATCCTCACAGTGTGCATGGCAGCCTTGTCCAGTTTTTGGATAAAATAATTTTCTGAGCTGCACCCTAGCTCACCAAATGTTTTTTGATTCAATCGTTGATCGACCCAAAGTTACTAGATTTTGTTGGGGATTTCCAGGTGACTATCAGTTGGTAGGAAATCGAGATACTGGTTATTGATAGAAAATAGCTGTGATGCTCTTATTGCTGTGAGATCAGAGTGCTGCTTAAAATAGTCATTTAAAGAATCTTGATTGGAATTGTGCTGGGTTCGACAAATTAAGTAGACCCAGACCAGACGCTGTATAATGTGGCGTCGGATCAGTGCCCACACTATTTAGGCCTAAAAAAACAAAAGTTCTGTTTCCGATTTCATCACCAATTTGCCATAGGGTCGGTAGGTCCGCAACTTCTTTTTTTTTTTTTTTTTTTTCTCTCTCTCTCTCTCTTTTTCCAAGTCAAATCTTAAAATATTTTGACTTCTCTTACCAAACACTTGACCGTTTTTGAATACTGATGATAAAGGCGTGCTGTGCTAAACAATTTTTATTTTATTAAAGGCCGAGATGTGGCTGCACACCTCGAAATAAGCTGCACTAATGTGCTTGGATTGTCTTGTAAGGGTGCAGCCATTTTGGAAATAAATAAACGAAGGATGAAGAACGACAATATCCGAAAAATAGTATTGACAAATTATGTAACGAATGTACATAAAAAACAGGATTGTCTGGGGTTGGTTTCAGATTATTTTTTTTTCTTTGTGTGCAAAAACAATTTGAACAGTCGGCCGGGAAATTGGAAACATAACATTTTCTTAGGCCTTACAGGAAACTTAAGTCCTGACTTCGTTCAGGACTATTGTTCTTCACACTGAGAGACAATCGTCCACATCGTGCATAAGCTATTTATAATTACTAAGCGTCCACATGACTATCACTGCTATTTGTATGAAATCCAGGTACCATCTATATATAGCTATGCTAGCCTTATTGCAGTGAGGTCATGTTCAGACTGGTCTCATGGTTTTGGTTTAGCAAACAGTGTAGACCCAGATCCGACACCACAAAATGCAGTATCTGATCAGGGTCTACACTGCTTGCTTAAGTAAAGGAATATAAATCTAAGCATTTTTACTAAGAAAACTGCTGCTATTAATTCATCCATGATGGCAGGACTTCTGTGCATAGTCAGAGACATTACAGGACGAAAACGACTGTAGAATCTACTGGGCATTACTGGCATTAGCTGTGTACCGCAGGTTTTTAATAGTTTTCAGTACACATTGTGCATGTCATGGGCAAACTTCTGTGCGCAGTGTGCAGCCTTATCTGACTGCATGTTAAAAACAGGGATGATCAAATCCTATAGTCCCTAGCCCAGGACAAGCCTAGACGGCTGGAGACTGTCGGTTATCACCATCCTACAAGACTGCAGATGAAGAAAACTTGAAATCAGTGACATTTAATGGCTTTCTATGCTTTTACCAAAGACCCTTTGTTAAAAATTGATATGGTAATCTAATCATAAACAAGATTACATTAATCAGTACATGCTTAACTAACATGTCAAATAATGGGTGCATCAAAATAATGAGTAGCATGATCTACCTACATACCTACCTGCCTGTCTGTTAAGGCTGGCACGATTAATCGAATAATCGATTAATTGATCGATAAATTCCACAAAAATGACTTGAATTGGTCGATAAATTCCACAAAAATGACTCTCATTGCAGATATGCTAATAATCGATCATTTGATTTCTGTGTCTGTTACTTAACCGTATCTACCCCTAATATTCAGACACCTCAACTCCTTACCATACTTTATCTAAAATTTGAACGTCCAATTTACTACTCACTGTTGTGTTTAAAATAGCTGGGTGAGTGGCAAACAGTGTAGACTCTGATGAGACGCCGCGTTTGTGGCGTCTCATCTGGGTCTACACTGTTTGCTCAGGTCTGTCAGACAAAAAAAATACATACAATAAAGTATAACATACGAAAGGGTCATGCTCAATTAGGTAAAATTATGATCAAATCTTCAGCGATTACTAATCGATTATCTATCACAATTGCAGGACTGATAATCGATCATCTTTTCAGCTCTGATTAGCCAGCCTTACTGTCTGTTTGTCTGTCAGTCCAGTATCTATTTTTACAAGGTACGATTTAACCAAATTAGGTACAACTTGACCAGACAACGGGTACGAGCTGACCAAAACAGGTACGAGCTGACTCGGGTACGAGTTGACTAGTTACCTGATAGGGTAGGGTTAGGGTAGATGTAGGGTGGTAACATATGATAGTCGGTTAGGGTAACAGATGACATTAGACATGTCAGTGCCCACCATCACGACGAACCAATGACAAATACCGACTGTTCTAAGGCGGTGGTCCCGGTGTTAGTCTTACTCTTTGTTGCTTTGTGGTTTATTCTACGAGGCGATTTGTTGTATGTCTTTCCGTGTGTCATTTTGTTCTTGTGTTTTTCAGTCCTTTTAGTATTGCGATTACCTCGCTTGGGGAAAAGAGAGCTAATCTTAGTGCTTTTCGTACGTTTGTTCGGTTTGTGCTTGTTTAGATTTGTCGGTTTCCTCTTCCTCTTGGGATCTGGGAAGGGCTGCGATTTGTGATTGTGGCACTCCCTGGACTTTTCTCTTACCTTTTGTTTTTACAAACCCCGACTGCTACTATAGACTTATAATATTCCTAAGACTAGTTTGGTTCCTCCTCCCTCCAAAATTCACTTTCACTGAATATTTGGTATCAGTGTCAAAATAACTCCTATTATGAATAAAAGTCAAGTTTCCTATCAAAATAGAACATCGAAACTGGCACCACAGCAGAGTAAGAAAAACTGATCTCAGTATTATAATAGATGATACCCTAATTAGAAATATTAAAGCCCTCAATAACTTCATTTTTTTAACTGGGGATATAATATTGAAAGCACAAATTACATCTACAAACACATGTAAAAAGAAAAAAACAAAACAAAACACAGAAAATTCATGGGCCATAGAACTTCCTGCGCAAGCTGCTCAGTCAGATTTGTGTCATGAGCACTATGCAAACTATTATCATACTACGCGCATGCAACATTCCTGAAATCGGTTGAAACCAAAGTGTTTGGTGTGGGCTGTTGGTGTTTTGGGGTGTTTCAACGGACCCATTTTTAAATCGGGGGGCGAGTTGTCTTGTACCCTCCAGTTAACGTCACAGTCTAAAGGTTAGAAATAAAAACAGAAATCTTCACGGAAGAACGATAAAAATAATGTTACTAAGTTAAACCTTTACTCACCACTGCTAGTTTCTGTAGCGACTGTAGGTGGACGAACTTCCTCATCCCCCACCCATCGATTGAACCGCGTGTTCCAGCCGCTGAACGCTACCAGAAAAGTAAGCGTCGCCACTTGAAGGATCTCGGCACTGGCCCAATGCCCACATTCGTCAACAGCCTCCACAAAATCCCATACACTAAACATTATTTCGTCTCAGTGGATTGACTTAACGCATTTAGAATACCATCTGTACTGTTAAAAAACAAGCTCTCGAATGAAATATGGCGATCCACGCAGTTTGGAGCCTAATTACACATTCCTGCGCCGAACGCAAAAACAGTAACAAACGTACAAATTACGTGGCCTAGATCTAAGGTGATTGTAACTGGCAGATTTCAGATTTCATAAAAAAAAAACAACAACAACAAAAACACACAAAAAATTTGCTTGTTCGCTTGGAACTTTTTTTTTTATAATTATTAAAACCAAATTCAATCAATAACTTGTGCAGAGTTAGAAAAATGGTACAAGGTTGCATGTAAAGATTCACAAGACCAGTCTCTTTTTGAGATATATACCATCTTGATTGTACAATCAGCTGAGCAGTTCATGGCGAAAGGGCCATTATACAGATGCAGTTTTCACGAAATCTTTTCTACTGATGCAGGACAGCTATGAGACAGACTGAAATCTTTTGCAAAGGCTCACCTGAACCGTTTACATTTAGAATATGCAATAACGGCTGTTTTCCCATGATGCAACAATTATGATCATTGACCTGGGCTCTCGAGCTGCACATTTTTGGACTGAAATTCGGCCCCATTCCGACATTTGCAATGGGAAAAAAAAGTATCCCTTAGTCCCAATTGGCTGGAAGAACTTCCAAAAGCAGAAGTTGAAAAAGAACAACCAGAATTTTGTATTCGGAGCCACGAAAACGGACAACATTGCAATGTTACCAATTGGAGTAAGATAGTTAAACCCGCTTTTTTATTGACTTTTTTTATTTCAATGAGAAAATCACCCGCGTTTGGGTATTGGCTATTCATAGTTATACAAAATTTCCAAATTAAATTGCTGAATTTGAGCTAATTTTCGAACGGTATCAGTAGACAACACCATTTCCTGTGTTACAAGTAAAACTATGATTGTTAACTTCATGCAAAAACTGGAAAGAGCTAAACCAAGTATAATCAAAGCACTGACAGCACTGGTGGGTCAACTGTCTCTCAGTGTAGACTGAAAAAAAGTCATGAACGCGGACTTCGACTGTTTCGTCTAACCCTTACCCCTAAAGATGATAACAATTGTTGTCTGCTTTACTGTATGCTGGCTACTTTAAAAGTCATAGTTGCAAACAGTGATGACTCTGGTAAGACTGCTTAGGGTCCACATTGTTTTTCTGTAAGCAGAAGTGTGTTTGAAAAGTTTGCAAGAAGAGGCACCAGATGACATAAACAGACAGTCAACATTTTCAGATGCAGATTTTTCATGGACAACCCCTGCACTGTAAGCAAACAGTCAGGGTTGATCAAAAAAATTTCCAGAGCATTTGTCCAAGCAACACTTTTCTTGAAAATCACTTGTTGTTAATGAGAAATGTATACTTTTTCATAAAATATCCACTTGTCCCACAATGAAATTCATTTGTCCTGGGCTAGGGACTATAAGAATTGATCATCCCTGAAACTCTAGAACCTGATCCGACGCCACTTTCTGTGGCGTCTTATCTGGGTCTGTTTGCTAAACCCAGTGCATGATTCCAGTCCAGATTCTACTGATAACCCACTTTCTAAAGACAAGAATAACACAGCTACTTTCTATAAGACGAGGTCTCCTGACAGCCGGCTGTCAGGAGCATTTTAGGTCTAGTGACAGCTGGCTGGCAGAAGACCTAAAATGCTCCTGACAGCCAGCTTATGGAACATAAACACATGGCAAAGTAACAAATTTTAAGATATGCTTTTATGACATTGGGAAACTAAAGCCAATTAGGGAACATTTTTTGCTTTCAATCATATACATTCATTTAAGCATGGTTATTGTTTGAAATGGCCATTTCAATAATTTAACAGTCCAAAAAGATCAGCTTACTTAACTATTACTTGAGCACTTCTATGCACATACATTGCAAGATTTGTTTAGGCTAATATGTCTAACAATTATATTAAAATGAACTTCTATATTTCAAGATATTTGTCAAACTCTTTAACTCATCTGTTTTTATTTTAGGCACAAAATAAAATGTGTTTTATTTCACCTTTCCTGACAGACCAAGCCTTGATTGTATTTCCTAGGAAAATAAGAAAAATATCATCAATTTGTCATCTGCAGAATGTTCCCTTTGCATGGTAAGTGTTAAGATATTTTTTAGATCACCTGAGCCGAAAACGAGCTATTGTGATTGGGACATTTTCAAAATAAATGGCGCAAATCCTTAAAGCAGTAACAGAAATGATACAAGTTTGCCAGTTCTGCAGGTTCCTATAGTGTAAACAGGGTACCACAATGCCCGCGAACAATCTACCAAATTTCAGGCAATTCCATCAATTGCTAAAAATATAGCTGAAAATGTCAGGAGGGCAATGCTTTTAGTGAAATTTTTTCAGCAGTTGATATTTCAAAAGTTAACTTTGGTAATATGACAGCTGTTATGAGTATTTGTTTTGTCATCTCGGCTCTGTAGAAAAATTCATTTCAAGCAGTTAAAACATTTTTCAGAGATACTACCCTCTACTTTTTAATGATACCCTTCAAACTTTAAGAACCCTTGAAAATGTCGAGGAAAAAAGTATGAATTTACAAAAGGTTCATTAGACACTTTCGAATATATATGCTAAAATGCTTCATTAAATGTTTTCATGCTTGTACCTGAACTTGAACTATCATTTGCTGATGCCTAAACAATTTGAGACAGGCTGTGGCTACTGACAAGGTTGTCAGTAGCGATTTCGCTATATACAACTGGTTGAGTATTATAGCGATTTCGCTACTGACAACTGGTTGTCTATAGCAAAATCGCTGCTGACAACCAGTAAGATGTTTTAAAGTCATGATCAGTATCATCAGTTTAAATATAGAACTATTTAGTAACTACAAGAAGCATGTAATTAAAGTTTTATTTTTAACCCTTGTCATGCTGAACACTGATACACCCTACCTTTGCAAACAGTATAGATCCAGATCAGTTCTGAAGAAGCCAACTGATCTGGTTCTGCACTATTTGCCATTAAGTATGTGAATTTATAGCAACAATCTGGATCAAGCAATCTGCCTGGCTGAAAATTAGAAGTGGGTATTGCATCCTCATATATTCAGCATGACAAGGGTTAAAAGCACTTTTCATAAATTCACATGCAGATATAAAAAATTTGCGAATATACATGAATGATAATGTAAAGCAATATCAAATAGAATAGAGAAACACCTGAATCTCCTGATCAAACTGCTCCTTTAAGAGCAGAACTCCACACTTTGCTCATGATGGTCTATCCCAATACTCAGATTACCATACTTTTTTCTAATCATAAGACATTTTTGTTATTTACATTTACCATAATGTCATAATACAGCTGTTAAACTCTAGCAAAGAAAATAAAGGGTATGGTCTGATCTTGGTCTTCTCAAGCACCAGACTTTGTTTCCCAATATTTAGGGTATGTAGGTATTTACAGTACTTCTTCTAATTACTTCTTTGTTATTCACATTTACCACAATGTCATAAAACTGTAATTAAACTACTAAGGGTAACATACTTATGTTGTGATCACGGGCAGAAATATGGATGTATAAACAGGGCTTAAGGGCCATTATGGTACATTATCTGAAGCTGAAAACCTTCATGGTGTGTTGTCTGATGGTATTACTACATGTCCATAATTGCAGTCATATGTCCCCCCACCGAAGGAGACCGGGGCATATTGTTTTTGCTGCAGATCCCATAGGCGTTAGTGCTACACTTTCTTGTCTGTTTGATATTTCATGAACCATTAGCTGACACTGGTTGTTACATTGATATACAGCATATATCACTGTGACAGGCTGAAGAGTTGGTTAGATTTGGTAACCCTGACCTAATTTTCAAGGTATTAGCGAAACTGTTGAAATTAGGCCAAAGAAACTCTGGTAAGTGTAATTTCACATGAACATTGGTTGGAATCTTACCATATTTGTATGGATGTATCATTGGGACAAGTTACATAAATTGATTAGGTTTTGTTGGCCTTGACCTGGTTTTCAAGGTTACAGTTTGGCTTAATGTGTCAAATTAAGGCCAAAAAGAGTGTATTTGCTGGCTCTCATGAACCATCAATTGGATTTTTACCAAACTTGCATGAATATATGCCTGTGACTGGATAAAGAGTTGGTGACTTTTACCTAATTTTCAACATCAAACTGGGACTAAAAGCTTGTATACATAGTATCTCTTAAACTACTGGAAGAATTCTTACCAACTTTCATGAAAATATGACTGGGGTAGGACAAAGTGCCGATTAGTGTTAGTGACCTTGGCCTAGTTTTCAAGGTAACAGCTACATTAAAGCTGTTGAATTAAAGTTAAGCAAATTACAAGTTTTAGGTGAAAAAATTGCATCTGATCTTGGCTGAGCCGTATAGCCTAACTGTCTTTCTGTGTCAATTCATTCAGTATATGTACACCTCTAAGCATTTAGCCTTCAAAAGTCAGTTTTCTTCAAACTGTCTGACTCAAATGCTTCAAAAAAATTACCACAATGCCAATTTATGAAATCCATCAAAATGTCATCTAAATAATAGATAGTATAATCTTTCATCCTGTCCATGTGTTATGAGTCACGGTCTTACAGCCTGGGCAACAGCAAATGTCATGTTCCGCTGTTCATTTACCTTCACTTTTCCTGAACTGGCTTAGACACTCTAAGCGGTTTACCAGTACTCACTGAGCTTACCCAACAATAGTAACTGATAACAGCCGGTGAGTCCATGAGATACTATCCAACTGAAGCCATCTTACAAGATAAGAATGAGAAAAGGGTATTTCAGCATGGAACTTTAGAAATATAATTCGAGGGGGTAAAATACTTGGATGAAATTTTGGATCTCAGCATTAAAATCAATATTAGGAGACAAAAATTTTCAGTGAACTCCACGTCTAGATTCTTTTGTGAGCAGTAGCAGAATACTTGATCAGAATGGGTTTAACCCCCTTTAAAGCACAGATGACAACATTTTTCATCCTAGGTATTGCTGTTGTTTTTTTTTCTTTTTTTTTTTTTTTTTTTTTTTTTTTTTTTTTTTTTTTGTTGTTGTTGTTGTTGTTGTTTTTTTGTTTTTTTTTTTGTTTTTTTTTTTTGTGTTTTTTTTGTTTTTTGTTTTTTTGTTTTGTTTTTTTTTGTTTTTTGTTTTTTTTTTTCAGAAAAAAAAAGCTTGGCATATCAGGTCATTTCTGCCTAGCAGACTATTAAGCTATCTAAGAACTGACTGGGGCACAAAAAAGTGATTCCCACACTCAATGGTTCAAGTCAGTTTTGGAAGCCTTCGACCCGAAATACAAAATGTATGAATCACATAGACACCTGCACTGAATATAATAAACGACAGTACCTCAGCTTCATAAGTAAGGCCATCCGCCGTTGTCGTCACGGTGTCACCCTGGATGAGACGACTCATTCTGCCCTTTAGGTTCACGGCAGAACCACTTTTCCTCTTGGGTCGTCTGCCTGAAAAATAAATGACAACACTTTTCTAAGGAACACAGAAAATAAATTCCGCTCCTGTATGTTATTACAGACTTTCAGATATGGCTAGGCAGCTGGTGATAATCCAGATCCCCCATGGCAATAATTCAGCCTCAAACTAGGGTAAAAATTTGACTGAAATTGTCAAGAACTTCTCCTTGCTTTCATTTGGGAAGCTACTACCAGTACATTGATTTGTGCTTGCAATACTAAACACTACTGGAAAATCTTGATACAGGAAGGGAGGGGGGGGTCTAAAATTTATATTTTTTTTTTTTTTTTTTTTTTTTTTTTTAATTTTCAGGGTGTCATGAAAACTTTAAACACGTGCTCTTACCATGTTTATTTTATGACAGAACATTTTGTCAATCGACTTTCTTTTACACAGATATCCATTTTTTAAAGATTTACCGCCTTTAATTTTGACAATCATCATGAATGATACCACCTTCACTGCCTGTATGAGAGCTAGTACGATACACAAAAAAGTCATGCCTGTTTTCTTCTGTTCTTTTTCCCCTAACTGAGACACATTAACTTTCATACCGTATTGGTCTTAAATACACACACTTGTGCCATTATTAATCAGTGAAAAAAAATGCAAACATGAATTTGTTTCACTTAAGATGTTTACCCACCACCATTCAAATGGATTATTCTGCTATTACAAGTTGTAAATAAACGCCTCAGACCTTATAGATAAGCCAACAACAGATTGACAAAATGTGAACGTCAGGTCCATAATCATACACCTGGTGATCTTTTATTGTCTAGGCACTGGGCACTGTGAATGCATTTAAACCTGGTAATCCTTTATTGTCTCAGCACCGGGCACTGTGAACGAGTAAAGTGTATCCTCACAGTGTGCATGGCAGCCTTGTCGAGTTTTTGGATAAAATAATTTTCTGAGCTGCACCCTAGCTCACCAAATGTTTTTTGATTCAATCGTTGATCGACCCAAAGTTACTAGATTTTGTTGGGGATTTCCAGGTGACTATCAGTTGGTAGGAAATCGAGATACTGGTTATTGATAGAAAATAGCTGTGATGCTCTTATTGCTGTGAGATCAGAGTGCTGCTTAAAATAGTTATTTAAAGAATCTTGATTGGAATTGTGCTGGGTTCGACAAATTAAGTAGACCCAGACCAGACGCTGTATAATGTGGCGTCGGATCAGTGCCCACACTATTTAGGCCTAAAAAAAAACAAAAGTTCTGTTTCCGATTTCATCACCAATTTGCCATAGGGTCGGTAGGTCCGCAACTTCTTTTTTTTTTTTTTTTTTTTTTTTTTTTTTTTTTCTCTCTCTCTCTCTTTTTCCAAGTCAAATCTTAAAATATTTTGACTTCTCTTACCAAACACTTGACCGTTTTTGAATACTGATGATAAAGGCGTGCTGTGCTAAACAGTTTTTATTTTATTAAAGGCCGAGATGTGGCTGCACACCTCGAAATAAGCTGCACTTATTTGCTTGGATTGTCTTGTAAGGGTGCAGCCATTTTGGAAATAAATAAACGAAGGATGAAGAACGACAATATCCGAAAAATAGTATTGACAAATTATGTAACGAATGTACATAAAAAACAGGATTGTCTGGGGTTGGTTTCAGATTATTTTTTTTTCTTTGTGTGCAAAAACAATTTGAACAGTCGGCCGGGAAATTGGAAACATAACATTTTCTTAGGCCTTACAGGAAACTTAAGTCCTGACTTCGTTCAGGACTATTGTTCTTCACACTGAGAGACAATCGTCCACATCGTGCATAAGCTATTTATAATTACTAAGCGTCCACATGACTATCACTGCTATTTGTATGAAATCCAGGTACCATCTATATATAGCTATGCTAGCCTTATTGCAGTGAGGTCATGTTCAGACTGGTCTCATGGTTTTGGTTTAGCAAACAGTGTAGACCCAGATCCGACACCACAAAATGCAGTATCTGATCAGGGTCTACACTGCTTGCTTAAGTAAAGGAATATAAATCTAAGCATTTTTACTAAGAAAACTGCTGCTATTAATTCATCCATGATGGCAGGACTTCTGTGCAGAGTCAGAGGCATTACAGGACGAAAACGACTGTAGAATCTACTGGGCATTACTGGCATTAGCTGTGTACCGCAGGTTTTTAATAGTTTTCAGTACACATTGTGCATGTCATGGGCAAACTTCTGTGCGCAGTGTGCAGCCTTATCTGACTGCATGTTAAAAACAGGGATGATCAAATCCTATAGTCCCTAGCCCAGGACAAGCCTAGACGGCTGGAGACTGTCGGTTATCACCATCCTACAAGACTGCAGATGAAGAAAACTTGAAATCAGTGACATTTAATGGCTTTCTATGCTTTTACCAAAGACCCTTTGTTAAAAATTGATATGGTAATCTAATCATAAACAAGATTACATTAATCAGTACATGCTTAACTAACATGTCAAATAATGGGTGCATCAAAATAATGAGTAACATGATCTACCTACATACCTACCTGCCTGTCTGTTAAGGCTGGCACGATTAATCGAATAATCGATTAATTGATCGATAAATTCCACAAAAATGACTTGAATTGGTCGATAAATTCCACAAAAATGACTCTCATTGCAGATATGCTAATAATCGATCATTTGATTTCTGTGTCTGTTACTTAACCGTATCTACCCCTAATATTCAGACACCTCAACTCCTTACCATACTTTATCTAAAATTTGAACGTCCAATTTACTACTCACTGTTGTGTTTAAAATAGCTGGGTGAGTGGCAAACAGTGTAGACTCTGATGAGACGCCGCGTTTGTGGCGTCTCATCTGGGTCTACACTGTTTGCTCAGGTCTGTCAGACAAAAAAAATACATACAATAAAGTATAACATACGAAAGGGTCATGCTCAATTAGGTAAAATTATGATCAAATCTTCAGCGATTACTAATCGATTATCTATCACAATTGCAGGACTGATAATCGATCATCTTTTCAGCTCTGATTAGCCAGCCTTACTGTCTGTTTGTCTGTCAGTCCAGTATCTATTTTTACAAGGTACGATTTAACCAAATTAGGTACAACTTGACCAGACAACGGGTACGAGCTGACCAAAACAGGTACGAGCTGACTCGGGTACGAGTTGACTAGTTACCTGATAGGGTAGGGTTAGGGTAGATGTAGGGTGGTAACATATGATAGTCGGTTAGGGTAACAGATGACATTAGACATGTCAGTGCCCACCATCACGACGAACCAATGACAAATACCGACTGTTCTAAGGCGGTGGTCCCGGTGTTAGTCTTACTCTTTGTTGCTTTGTGGTTTATTCTACGAGGCGATTTGTTGTATGTCTTTCCGTGTGTCATTTTGTTCTTGTGTTTTTCAGTCCTTTTAGTATTGCGATTACCTCGCTTGGGGAAAAGAGAGCTAATCTTAGTGCTTTTCGTACGTTTGTTCGGTTTGTGCTTGTTTAGATTTGTCGGTTTCCTCTTCCTCTTGGGATCTGGGAAGGGCTGCGGTTTGTGATTGTGGCACTCCCTGGACTTTTCTCTTACCTTTTTTTTTTTACAAACCCCGACTGCTACTATAGACTTATAATATTCCTAAGACTAGTTTGGTTCCTCCTCCCTCCAAAATTCACTTTCACTGAATATTTGGTATCAGTGTCAAAATAACTCCTATTATGAATAAAAGTCAAGGTTCCTATCAAAACAGAACATCGAAACTGGCACCACAGCAGAGTAAGGAAAACTGATCTCAGTATTATAATAGATGATACCCTAATTAGAAATATTAAAGCCCTCAATAACTTCATTTTTTTAACTGGGGATATAATATTGAAAGCACAAATTACATCTACAAACACATGTAAAAAGAAAAAACAAAACAAAACACAGAAAATTCACGGGCCATAGAACTTCCTGCGCAAGCTGCTCAGTCAGATTTGTGTCATGAGCACTATGCAAACTATTATCATACTACGCGCATGCAACATTCCTGAAATCGGTTGAAACCAAAGTGTTTGGTGTGGGCTGTTGGTGTTTTGGGGTGTTTCAACGGACCCATTTTTAAATCGGGGGGCGAGTTGTCTTGTACCCTCCAGTTAACGTCACAGTCTAAAGGTTAGAAATAAAAACAGAAATCTTCACGGAAGAACGATAAAAATAATGTTACTAAGTTAAACCTTTACTCACCACTGCTAGTTTCTGTAGCGACTGTAGGTGGACGAACTTCCTCATCCCCCACCCATCGATTGAACCGCGTGTTCCAGCCGCTGAACGCTACCAGAAAAGTAAGCGTCGCCACTTGAAGGATCTCGGCACTGGCCCAATGCCCACATTCGTCAACAGCCTCCACAAAATCCCATACACTAAACATTATTTCGTCTCAGTGGATTGACTTAACGCATTTAGAATACCATCTGTACTGTTAAAAAACAAGCTCTCGAATGAAATATGGCGATCCACGCAGTTTGGAGCCTAATTACACATTCCTGCGCCGAACGCAAAAACAGTAACAAACGTACAAATTACGTTTATTTATAAATAAAAATCAAAGTAAATCACTTCTTTTGCATTTTATTGTAGAATATAAAATTGTTTACATGATATGATTAGAATCAATACTGAACTTATCTTCGAAACTATATGATTGTAGTGTAGGCACACACTTGATTATTTGGTGAATCGGCAATCGCGTAATCATAGAATGGCCGAGTGATGAGGTTTAAGCCTGATTACCGCCTGTATAATGTGTTTTTTCGTAATATTTCGATTTATTTTAATCGAACGTCGAAAAATATAATTTGCGATATTCAAAGTAAATGTATAAACAAAACTCTGCAACATGCTTGGGTAATTTATAAGAATTATGATAGGATTGCTGGCGGACTATTTTCCTTACGCTGAACACCCCGTCGAACCCCAGGCTGCAATGTTAAAAGTGGGGTTCAAGGGGGTATGGAAATCATAGGGCTGTTTTCGTGATGAATTGTATCGATCAGAAATCCAAGATGGCCGCCATTGTTCCGCTCCATTGAACAAAATTGCCCCCTAAGCTAAAAATAAAATATCTTCAAGCGAAATCTCGTCCTTAGCCGTCCGATTTCAAAATATTTGCACAGAAGTGTTTCTCCAATGGCCCTCAACCAAAATTGCTAAAATGGTTCCGCTTGGCTGTAAAAAATGGCGGCCAGAGCTAAAAATAGAAACACCTTTAAAAGACATCTCCGCAGCCAGTATCCTAATTTCAAAGTAATTTCACAGAAGTGTTCCTCTTATGGCCCTTTACCAAAATTTTTGGTCCCTTGCTATTTCTTGTCTTCATAAACGACATTGTCGTAGACCCCAATACAAATATAAGACTTTTTAAGGACGACACAAGCTTATATATAATAGTTGATATCCCTCAAAATGCAGCATTCAATTGTACAATTTGATAATGACCTCGCGAAGATTCATATACGGGCATCTAACTGGCTTGTCTCTTTCAATCCCTCGAAGTCTGAATCTTCGCTTATATCCAGAAGACTTGCTGATATATACCAGCCAGATTAAGTTATGAACAATTACCCAATCCAAGAAGTTGACTCTCATAAGCAACTCGGCGTAGTGTTTTCAAATGATGGAATCAGGCATGAATAAATCAACCTTGTTACATCCAAAGCGTTGACTAGAATTAATGTAATGAGAAAACTTGAATATAAACGACAGAAAGGCACTAGAGACAATATATTTATTTTTTTTTCATTCATTAGGCCAATACTTAAGTATGCTAGTATTATATGGGACAATTGTAACCAGTATGAACAGAACGAAATTGAAAAAGTTCAGGTCGAGGCTAGGATTGTTTCAGGCATTAATAAGCTAGTTTCAATAGCTTTATTATACGAAGAACTTGGATTGTAAGAACTCGGGTCAAGAAGGCTTAAACAAAAATTAGTTTTATTTTACAAAATGCAGAATGGAATATGTCTGGATAATCTTTCTCAGCTTGTTCCGAACCCTGTTAGTTATAGATCTTTATATAATCTTAGAAATGCTTATTTACAAACCATTGCCGCAGGAATACACCTCTATTATAATTTATTTCTCCCATGAGTTGTTAGACAATGGAACAATTTACCAGCTTCTACACGCAACTCATCTTCGGTTGAGGCATTTAAACAATCCTTAAACATGTATGTCTACGGCAAACCCACTTTCTACTACACCGGTGACCGAATTGGGTAAGTTTATCATACACAAATGCCGACAAAATTGAGTTATTATTTGTCCCACAAGAAAATTATTGCAAAGCCCGTTGTACAGTTGTGGTCAAATTGAAACAAATTTGCATTTCCTTTTAGAATGCAACCAATATAATGAACTGAGACACGTCATGTTAGATGAGGTCTCACGTTATTGTCTACTTTCCTTACATACTTTTTTTATATGGAAATATCGCATTGAGTGACCATGAAAATGACCTAATATTCAAAGCCGTTCAAAGATACATTGTGATAACCAAACGTTTTGGTACTTCTTACTAATATGTAGAGGAAACAGTACAGACATCTGCAGTAAGCTCATATTGCTAGTACCTTAAATAAATAAATAAATAAATAAATAAATAAATAAATAAAAAATACTCTTATAATATTTTGTATTCCCCAAGAAATCCATCTTACTTTCCTTCTTTGTCCTAGCCTGGTCTTCTCAACCTTCTTCTCCTTTATTTTTTTCTTATAACCTATTCTTTTTCACCTTTTCTTAATATTAATGACCATTCTTCATGGAACAGAGAATGCATATGCTACTTACGTATGTGTGCTTGTGATCACACTATGATCTCTTATAATTATGATTTGATTGGAGACGAATTTATATAAGTCGCAAGGCTTTTTTTCGAATCCCATTTGTATATTGATGTATACTATTATAGTTCACTTTTCATGTATGTAAATGATGATATATAAATAAAATATGTTTAAACTAAAAATGCTAAAATAGTTCCGCTCGGCTGAACAAAATGGCCGTCAAGTAAAAGTAGAAAAAAAAAATCTTTAAATGACATTTCTCCTTTGCCAGTCGCCTGATTTCAAAATAATTTCACAGCAATTTCAAAATCATTTCCTCTTATCCCCCTGTACCAAAATTGCCAAAAGGGTTTTGCTCTGCTGAACAAAATGGGAACCAGAGCTAAAAATAGAAAAACCTTTAAATGACATCTCCGAGGCCAGTGACTGGATTTCCAAAATAATTTCATATCAGTGTTCCTCATATGCCTCTTTACCGAAATTGCTAAAATGGTTCTGCTCTGCTGGACAAAATGGTTGCCAGAGCTAAAAATAGAACAAAAACCTTCAAAGGACAATTCCTCCAAGGCCAGTAGTCGATTTCAAAATAATTTCACAGATACATTTCTCATGTCTTTTTCCGAAATTGCTAAAATGGTTCCATTTGACTGAAGAAAATGGCCACTAGAGATAAAAAGCTGTGCAGGGTCTTCTTACCCTGCTGGTACTTCACATTTTTTCCCTGTGGGCGCATCACATGGTATTCTTACCCTTCTGGTGCTTCATATGGTCTTTTTTCCCTGCTGGTGTTCCACACATTTCCTACTTTAAAGTTTTGCCTTAATAATCAAACAGAATGGTCGCCTTTAATCGATATATCTCAAACCATGGCACGATCACTTCTACAAGACATCTTTTTTAGTTACGCCCATTTGCAAAAAATAGCAATGAAATCTTGTAAGCAAGATATCTCAAAAACCTATTCGAGCCATTGTATTGAAACTAAATGTACCGATAGGGGATAAGTAGATGACCCAATTAACTTTTGAAGAAATCTGACTTTTTTACTTATTGCCCTTGAAAATTTTAGCATTGTAACCTTGGAAGCAGGATATCTCAAAAACTGTTTAAGCCATTGCCTTTAAACTTGACATGCTGGTAGAGAATGATGAGCAAAACTTGAGCGTTGTGGCCCATGGGCCTCTTGATTTATTCTTTGTTTCGCTGAGGAAGCTCTTCCTCCATTTTATGCTAAGGTCAAATAAAAACTTGTGTGTTTAGGATAAACCTACCTTACCTAATGTTCCTGGTGAAACTTAGCATTTTTATGTTTTCTCAAGAAAAAATAAGTACTACTGGAATAAAATATTTATGCTTCCATACATATGCTAAATATTCAGGCAAGCAGGTCTGAGCGAACAGTGTAGACCCTGATCAAACTGTTCCCGTAGGAACTGCATCAGAACTAATGGACGAAGTTTCGCGCGAGTAAAAGTAGTTAATCCTCCAGTTGTTTTCCTACTGACCGTTCCAAGGCGGTTTCTCTGTTGCAGTTCTTCTTTGTTTGTGCGACTGTGGTTTCATGTGTTGCCATTGTGGTGCCCTTATTTGCTACTCTTCTCTCCTTCCTTTAGAGGCTCGGGAAGCCTGTGCTTCCTGATTTCCTGTGTATCTTCAAATATTTCTGCCATTAATTGTTAATACAATAGATCTAATGGCAAAGAAGTTTTCAAAGTCATCATTGGGGTATCACCATCATATATTCAAGACCGAACTGATGTTAAGGAATCCCAGCATAAACCATAGGCTTTGCAGGTTTTTATGGTTATGTTCAGTCAGGACCTAAGACACAAAATCATATGAGCCGCAGTGTCTGAAAACGTTCCAACAAATATGTGCCCCAAGCGAACATTCAGAAAGTAGTAAGTAAGTGAGTAAGTATATACTTCATTTAGAGAGGATAACGCTGTAGGAATACACCAATCTTCCTTGGGCCCTCTTACACAAGCTAACAAGCATTGCAAATATATTATAAACATACGCAAAGTTCGATACGAATGACATAATATCATGCATGTTTGAAATAGATGTAGATAAGTGAAAAGAAAGAGATAGGGAAATGAACATAAAGAAAGTGATTCGTAACATTAAAATAAAGACTGAAAATGAATTGATGATGAAAATTCAGTGAGTCTTTTAAAACATTGACAATCATATAAAATAGAAATTCAGGCACACAGACAAATAGGTAGACGTACCAACAGGCAGAGACAAGCATACAGACAAGCAGATACATGAATAACAAATTTCAACATTAAGAGCATAATATTGATATAAGCACACACAGGTGATGGAGGTTTATTATACAGTTAGTGGCAATTAGTAGATGAACATAAAGTGTACCGTTTGAGCCATTCAGTGCAATTTTGACAAAGTTTGATCAAAAGACAAATATCTAATCGTTCATATTAATGCAGTCCGATCAGAATCTTCACTGGGCTTTTAGATATAGTCAAGTCTGCAAAATTTCTTCACGCGGACAACAGAGACTGATCAGACTGCGCGTATACGCAGGAAGGTTGGATCTTTGTTGATCACACATTCAGAAGGTACGTTTCCTCTCTTTGCGGCTCATAGTACACCTGTTCCTGTCTAGTCAATATAACAATTGGCAGTCTCAGCTTGGCAAACTGGCAAACTGTTGCAATTGGAATTACACTTTTATTATTGTTTCCGTACTGAGCGGAATGTAAAGTTACAGATCTATCTCAGACGTTCAGTGATACTGCCCGTAAGCCTTTGCTTTTCATTTAATCAAATCCAAAGCGAGATTTATACGAAAAAAAGCACTTTGTTACGATACACATGCAATAATGGAAATCCCAGATCGGTCTGCGCATGCACTAAGTCTCGTCAAATTTGTAGTTTTTGTCAAGAGATGCACTCCTTTATCAGCTTGCCTAGTAAACAAAGACAAAGACAAATTGATCTGATTGTTCGAGTGGATTGTTCGCACCCTTACACGACACGCCTTTTTTATCTGACAGGGATAAACGCTTGGCATTCTCGGTAAAATTTTCAGTAGACGAAATTTTGAAACAGTTTTGATTTTTCCCAGAAATCAGGATTTGACATGTCGTGCGAATTGCTTGAAATGTATGCTCCTGTTTTCTGGAAAAAATATCACCAATTTGTCGTCTGCTGAATTAGCCAGGAGAGTCGTAAAGGTTAAGTAATGACTTCCAATAAACGAAGGGAAGCAGTGGAAAAGAGACAAACAGAATGAAATAACGAAAGAATTAATTTTGTCAAGTAAATGAAAATACGGAGAAATAAACTTGTGATGGCGCAGATTAATGCGTTAGCACTCCTGGTAATATGTTTCTTATAATATATTCTCCAGGAAACAGGTATTGACACTTCATGAAAAGTGTCTCCAGTGGAGACAATTTTTATGAAATGTTAAATCTTTTTTCTGGAAAAAAATAGAAAAAACAAATATTTCAATAGGTTGTCTGCTAAAAAGATTACCCAGGGTGCTAAGCGTTAATCAAGGCTAGATAGGAATTTATAAGGAACTTCATGAGAAGAGGTGTCTTGGGCCATATGCGAACAGCGAATGCCCATATCACTCTGCGCAGAAACGCCGGCTGAATCGGTCATTCGCTGTTCTCCCATATGGTTAATTAGACATTGATGATTGTACATGTGTACCGAAGTACTGTAAAGATCCTGATGATACTGTATTGTTTCACTGGCTAATCTCGTTATTAACTGTCGCAAGGTATGGCTAATATCAACCTATAGAAGAGAGCTTCTGTTTAATGAATGCTTCGCATTGTTTGGTAAAAAAATCAGCAGACATTTTGTAACAGTTTCTTACTTTTCTCAGGAAACAGGCTTTGGCGTTTTGTGCAAATTATCTCCTATGGAGATAATTTGCATGAAATGTCAAAGCCTGTTTTCTGGGCAAAACAAGAAAAAATATTATACATTTTTCGTATGCTGAAATTTGCCCATAGAATAATAAAAATAATCAAGTTTCAGAGGTGCTAATTAGACTAATATCTTTATTACTAAATAAATAGATTGTAAGATTAACCGAGATAACGGTACAGATTACCAGCGGGGTTTCAACACTGATTCGTCAACATATTGCCCTCTTTGATGATTTTGATCTTAGATTTATGAAATTTTGTTTGCTTTTTCTATTTTTTTTAATTTAAAAACAATACATTTTTCAAGTTCCCCCAAAGCAACTAAATGTGTTTCTCGAATTTTCCACCTATAAATAGATCACGTATAAATGGAGCACGTGCAGTGGCTCCCGGCTTAACCGTGCACCGCCGTGACATCTCGGATACAAGCGCTGCCGCAGATTGACCTTACTGACCTTCAAGTTCGTGAAAAATAAATTAGTTCATCCGAGTACATTACTGCGATGCAGACGGTAAGCAGCTTATGCCTTCTGATGTCTATAAACAACGAAACTGTGAACCAAAAGAAAGAACGATGTACATAAAATTAAAATGTAATGGCACAAGAAATTAAGAATATTCTTTTGTGTGTGTGGGGTGGGGGGGGGAGTGTACGGGGTATGGGACGTGACAGATGATTTACTTATTTCAAACTCTGTGTGGAGGGGTGGGGGGAGGGAACGGGGAAGGGAACGTGGAAGGTGATTCAATTATTTCAAACTGCATTGAAAAATCTAACCAATAAGTATTTTTATTTTGGTCAGTTCTTAATGCTGTCCTCTGTGATCTAGTGGCCTCTCCTATGAACGGATTTAAGCTTGAGTCTCATTGTGTGTGTGTGTGTGTGTGTGTGTGTGTGTGTGTGTGTGTGTGTGTGTGTGTGTGTTTTGTTTGTTTTTGTTTTTTGTTTTTTTTTGTTTTTTGTTTTGTTTTGTTGGGTTTTTTTTTTTTTTTGTTTTGTTTTTTTTTTGTTTTTGTTTTTTTTCTGTTTTTTTTTTGTGTGTGTTTTTTTTAATTTAATACAAATTTTTAGCTGTTTTTATTATTATTATTTATTTATTTATTTCATTTTTTACTTTATTTTGATATTGTTTAACCTTTCAGCAAAAACAATACTGCAGTACGCTCGATGTCATATTATGGAAGATCACAGATAATATATTCTTATGGGCAGTGGCGTAAAAGACTGCCATTCTTTCTTTCTTTCTTTCTTTCTTTGCTTCCATTACGTCTAAACTTCCTAGGAGGACACAGACAATGCACATTATACACCCCGGGTTGCAGGATGCTTTCCGTACGTTCGTTCGATTTGTGCTTGTTTGGATTTGTCGGTTTCCTCTTCCTCTTGGTGTCTTGAAAGGGCTGCGGTTTGTAATTGTGGCATTCTCTGGACTTTTCTCTTACTTTGTTTGCTACAAGTAACCAATTTGAATTACCGTATGATTCTTTTATCTGCACATGATGTGACTTTCTCTGCACAGGGGACCTCCAGTTAATGTCCCGATCCGAAGGACGGCACACTGTTTTCAGTCATGCCTGCAAATGACATGAAGGAAAGCGTGTTCGAACACCAAATATTGCCTTTCCTAAGCCTGGGGTCTATCCCGGTACCTCTAGCTCTAGAGGCCAGTGTGCATACCCCGAGCTACCGCGCTACCTAAAAAAAACGTGTTTTTATACGTCTTCGTAATGGGATAAATGTATGTGTAATGATGACAGGGCAACATAAAGCTAAGTGATGTGAATGTTGCTTTTCACGCACAGTCAGATACTTGATAAGTAACACATTAAAACCAGTCAAATAATAAACACTTTTCATAGTTAAAATTAGTCAAAGCCACATATTCGTACTCAGATTGCTGCCATGAAACCTATAAAAGACAAAGAATTTTTACAATACACCATGTAGTGGCCGGCCTCGGTGGCTCAGTTGGATGCGCCGTCCGACTGAAGACCAGCAGGTCGCGGGTTCAACCCCCGCCGAGGTCGGTAACATTCTTTCGTAGAGATTGATCGTGAGATATTTTCTACGGTCATTCTCTCCCTTCCGCTGATTCAAGAAGGGCAGTTGTCAGTTTCTGGCGAAAGAATGTGCACAATACTCGTTAACTGCTTAGAGGACTAAGCCTGCCCAGTAAACGTGTGGTTAGATAAACTAACTGCGCTCGACATGACCCCATTGGGTTGACTGGGCCGTAAAACCTCAACACAAACAAACAAACAGACAACATGTAGTGTATTGTTTTTGCCATAGCAACCATTATAATTGTTTTTTCTTTTCTTTTTTTATTTTTTTTTTTTTTTTGAAGATAGATGTCCCATATTGACATATTTGAAAATAAGGTTTTCGTCAATATATTACATAGGGCAGAATTTTGACATTCGTGAACTAGTCCCTTTTGATTTGTATCCTAAAGGCTTTAGTCTATAGGTGAACTTACAATGTAGGCAGGCTGGGAAATCCGCACTCTTCGAACATCTCCGAAACCGCTGGATCAACCCAAATCCAATTTCATATAAAGCCTCTGAGGCATTTGGGGAATAAACATTTGTTGAAATGATCCAATCATGTCATCAGGTATCCGCCTCGCCCATATACATTCTTGTATCTAGAGGGGGACAAGGCCACGTAAAGGCATGAATGATACAAGAGGCATTGATGACCCTCAACATTCAGTTGTGTTGCTAATATTTAAGGTAATACAATCCCTTAAAATAGGCGATTATGGAACGCCACAGCTCTCTTATGTTGAGCAAATTTATTATATGATGTCATTATTTCTTGATATGATGTCCATTGTTCTCTATGTGATGTCATTTCTTCTTTATTTGGTGATGATTTATCACTATATGCTGTGCATTTTTCATTATATGATGTGCATATGTTACTATACGTTGTGAACTTTTCTTTATAACATGTGCATTTATCATCATATTTTGTCAATGCACATTTATATTATGTCTCATATTCATTTTATGATGTCTGTTCTTCCTTATGTTATGTGCGATCGCCTTTTTATGTTGTGAACTAGTCATTGTATGTTGTGGAAAATCAACGTCTTATCTGGTGTCGGATAATGTCAATTTTACATTACGTGGTGTCGTTATTTCATTATATGGTGTGCAAACTTTATTATGATGACGACTTCAGCTGGACATTTCTTGCAGTAAAATATATTACTTCAGTACCGGGAAAGCCTTCTTGTAACACGGATTATGCTAATGTTTGTCTTAATATAATCCGTAGAAATCGCGCACATATAAAGGGGTGGAAAGCTATTTATAAAATAAACAGATGAAACGTAGTAAATGAATTTAAATATTTTTTTTCAGTTTTATATTAAAGTATTTTGTCCAAGGGATACACTGATCCTTATCTTCCTGAACTTAAGTCCTACGAAACAATTAAAGCGCCATGAAAATTGGGCAATATTCTGTTATTTAACCTGGACGTTATTTTCACTACAATCTCCACCAAATCCAGTCGGGCACTCAGACTATTCCCAATATGTAGGCTGGTATTTCTTTGGTTTAGAGACCAGTGTTTTCCACGAGTTCCAGCTGCCGGCTATTTTACTGGCTGCACAGTCCTGAACACTGGCTAATTTGCTTTGAAAGCTATGTATTTTGACTGTTCAGCCTTTAAGTTTTGCAAAAAAGCAAAGTTCCTTCCTTCTCATATGATACGGTAAACAAGGTGTGTGTGTTTGGGTGGGGGATACAAAGGTTTTTTTGTTTGTTTGTTGTTGTTGTTGTTTTTTTTTTTTTTTTTTTTTTTTTGTTTTGTTTTGTTTTTCTCTTGTATCAGTATTTTGGCTTTAATGAGAAAACTTTGACAGATTATAAAAGAATGATTGATTGTATTTTTTATTTGTTTATTTTTTTTTTGTGTGTGTGTGTGTGTGTGTTTGTTTGTTTTGTTTTGTTGTTTGTTTGTTTGTTTGTTTTTGTGGGGTTTTTTTGTTTGTTTTTTTTTTGAGGGGGTGGGGTATCAAAACTGAGCACCCAGTCTCTGGCTTTGCCTGACGTGTACTTATCATATATCTGAAAAAACAACACCAAATATTAATAATCTTCCTATTTTGACTCTCATTAGAATAGTTTGGTAACCTCCACTTGACGCGCTTTATTTCGTTCGGGTCAGAGAATAATGCTAATAAACGTCAAAAAGATTGCCTTTGGAAACAAAGAACACACTACAGATTAGACAATAGGAGTCTCGGTTTTTATTATAAGCAGTAATAAAGTTTGCAACACTGCTTATACCCTCTAGCGTATACATGAGCAGAACTCCATTTTCAAATATACTATAATGGGCCCAATGATCCCAAAGGATATGAAATATAATCTGCGCTAAGGTGATGTACGGGGAGACGTTCTACCCCCTCCACACGGCACTAACACCAGCTGCAGTGTAGTAAAGTATACGTCAAAAAGATTGTGTTTGGAAACAAAGAACAGACTAAGATTACACAAAGGGAGTCTCGGTTTTATTGAGACTATTCATAAGAAGTACTGAAGTTTGCAACACGAAATCTCATTACCTTTGCATTCTATTAATTGTTTTCTGAACGGTATTCTAGCTCTTGCCTATGGTTGTCAAGCCCAGTCTTCAGCTCAAGATCGCTAAAATTTTGAGGGGGTGCTAGCTTCAAGGTACATGCACCTAACCAACCACAATGCTTATCAAACGTGACGCTATAAATATTGTTCTCTTGTTTTGCTTCTTATTCTGTATTTTTGTTTAATTTCACGCTGCAAATAGCACTTTCTGTAACAGTGCAAAACTCTTATCAGAAAGTGTCATCACTTTTGCACTAGTACAATATCAACATGATATCATTTTTGCATTGTTGCTGTTTTGCAGCGAATCTAGTCGTAAGAACAAATTATCTGAGCAATAATCAGTTGTGTTGCTTCACTTGCGACTTTTAAAATTTAAGAGTAATTAATATGATGTTTTGGTCCAGCGTAACGTCCTATTTCATTCCGTAAAAATTACGTCAGCAATTGTGACGTCATACAACGTCAACATTCCACAATGGTAATAAAGTTTGAGATTTGTTAGTTGTCGACAAATAAGCATACTGATCTAAAGAAAGCGTGCAATTTTGATATTGCGTGCTGGTATTGAGAAATATCTGCATCATTATTCCTTTGATTTTATCGTTCATTTCTAATCGTTTGATATTGCCGGCCTCGGTGGCTCAGTTGGATGCGCCGTCTGACTGGAGACCAGGAGGTCGCGGGTTCAACCCCCTGCCGAGGTCGGTAACATTCTTTCGTGAATATTGATCATGAAATATTTTCTACGGTCATTCTCTCCCTTCCACTGATTCAAGAAGGGCAGTTGTCAGTTTCTGGCGAAAGAATGTGCACAATACTCGTTAACCGCTTAGAGAACTAAGCCTGCCCAGTAAACGTGTAGTTAGGTTAACTGACCGCGCTCGACATGGCCCCATTGGGTTGACTGGGCCGTAAAACCTCAACACAAACAATAATCGTTTGATATTTATAGCAGTGTAATAATATAAGAATCTATCATTTGTGTGAGAGAGAGCTAGAAAAATCCTTCCCGAGGGTCACTGTCTGGCATCACGAGTGATACCAGACTGTGATCTCGGGGGACGGGTTATTCTATTTATCCCTCACATCCATGATAGATCCTTTTTCTTGCATACCTGTCATTTCTGAACGTGGACTTTTGATAATGTAGTCACTTCGGTTGCTGACGTCCGCCATATTGTGATGACATTACTTTGACGTTTAGTAACGTCATTGCGTTTATTGACGTCAACCTTAACGATGGCATACGTGATTTCCTATACAACCAGTGCACATCAAACATATGAGAATTCTTGATTTGTATCTTACCCTGGGTAGGATAACCTGGGTAGGATAAGAATTTCTATCCCAGGGTTAAATCTAGGATATCCCTATCTGAGGTGCGAGAAAGCGATTTCTCAGTGAAATTGAATTCGATATTTTCATTGTTTCACACCATAAAATGTAGTTGCGGTCATGGTACCAAAGCCGTAATCCAAAATCATAAATCAATTAAAATACGATTTTCGAATATTCACTGTTAGGGACTACTTTTTTTTTTCTTTAAATCGAATTCCTTATGAATTCTGAGTCAGAAACATTGCCAAAAGGTTTAACACGTAGTTTACTTGTCTGAAATTATGCAGATAGGTTAACGTTCCGCGCTAGAAGTGCTGACGTCACCATTTGCTCTGACGTAACTCTTTTTCTGCAGGTGACATAAGGCGGACTTTCACCTACTGTGGCGATTTCTTTGTGTAGATTTCTTGCATTATATTTGCTTTAAAATTTACTTGGCCTCATTTTCTAGATACAAAACTTGAAAATCATGCCCTTGAACACGCTGAACAAGACCAAATTGACTCGAAATGGCTAGGAGAAAAAGTTACTTTCCCGAAGTGTCGAAGAGTAGGTAGAAGTTTGATTATTGTAGGTAAAAGCAAAAAAGAAACAAAAAAAAGTTTTTTGTTGTTTTTTTCCAGTGTAGGATCGAATTTTATTTCACTCGTGAGCACCAAAACCTGTTTTTTTACGAGTGGCGATAGCCAGTCGTAAAAATACTACAGTTGGTGTTCATTCGGTGACATAAAATTCGATCTTAAACCGAAAAAAATCAAATTTACTTTATAGGTATCTATAAACCTATTTCATGTTTGCATATAATGAGCAAATGTCACCAAACAAGGAAGTAATGCCATCGTATCAAGAAAAATGAACATCACATCAAGAAAAATAGACATCACATCAAGAAAAAAATGACATCATATCATAAGTTTGCTCAACATAAGACAGCTCAGGTGTTCCATAGGCGATGACCCTTTAAGAAAGGTTATGGGGAAACAAAAGTCCCCATTACATTGGTCCTAGCGGCAGCACTGCATATATGAGCCGCAAACAAATCAACAAAATGACAACTGTACCCAGAGCAGACTCAGATCAGCCTGGGCACTAAACTAAAAACGTTAAATTGTGACACACTCAAATCGCAGTTTCCGAATTCACCGAAGAATAGGTGGAACAAAGCCGGGGACGGGGCGTTGTGTTTTATACCCATATAATTTTAAGGGTTAACGAATACACTTTCCAAAAGGGCAACTCTTGTAGAAGAAATTTGCATTCCTTCTGAAACAGAATGGTCTAATATAAAAGGAAAAACAAAACTTTCTCTTTTTGGGAGCACATGCTTTCCTTTTAGAGAAAAATCCTTTTCAAAAGGACTATGTGTGCAGGGATGCAAACAGGAAGTCACAAAAAGTGTCCCCCTTTTATAAAATGGCGGAAAATCTACACGATGTATCCAGTCGGAATCCAGTCTATGTTATACATACTATTATATGCGCATGCGCAGTGTTAATTTCTAACCGCTACAGGAACATCTTCGGAGGATGCAAACGAAATATACCCTCTCTTTGACTATTTATATCAAAATTAGCACTTTATACTTACACAGTATATGGAACGAAGCCCATACCATTATGCAGATAATCGAGGCCAATATCAGCCTGTGCATTCGTGCAGTTTAGTCAGAGCTTCATTGCTCGCTTACAAAATAATTGGATATAGCACGCTACATGGGCCGGTGGCTGTTCGTCTATACAATATAGAGGCCGTGTTGAAGATATAGGACTAATAGCAAAAATCTTGAACCGACGGATGGCTTTGCAAAATGGTCTGGGTTTTGGGCACTCATATATGCCGTAAGGACCCTTTTTCAGCCGGCAGCTCATATTGCTGAAAAGAAGTGGCGCTGAGAGCAGACTCACAGTCTTGTACGTGATACCGTGTAGAATTTTTTGCAACTGTGTCGTTTCATTCAATATGGCGGACAACGACAGGAGAACAATGTGAGTAGTATTTTATTTCTTTCAGCCACCACTCTAATATCGTTGTCAGAGCTACCTGATTGTAACAGCTTGTTTGCAGTTGTTTGGAGTTTTCGATTTTCTAGTTTTCCTGCCACATTCTACCTATACTGCCCAGACTTCGATGATCGAATGGTCTGGCCCCTGCCTTGATGATTAATGAGCCGATAGCATCGTGAAATGTTCTCTTACCGCGTCTTTTTAATAGCGGTTTTCCCATTTTCTTTTCAAATTACATCAAGCCGTCTTCAGAGTCCTCTCCCCTTTCTCTGACAACCCACAGAAATGTATCCGGATACTGATATTTGAGTTGAAAAAAACGCGTTGTTGACCGTGTAAATACTGCTTGGTTTCGACTGTTTACGATGTTGACTGAGCGATGATTTCTTTACGGTGTATACCCATTTTTTTTTTTTTTTTTAGAGCTACCTCTTTTTACGTGAAGAACAGCAGCAACATCCGATTGCCGTTTAGAATTTAGCAGAAAAGTGTTTGCGAGGGGTTGGGAGGGCGGGGCGCGGGGCCTCCGACCTAATTCATGATGGACTTAATTTAGGCTTAGTCGCTTTAGTATGTGTTTTAATATGTGTGTTTTAGTCTGTGGTTTGCTGTCATAGTTCACTATTATGTTAGAAATTATGTGTCACTTCTGGGCTAAGATACCTCTATGCGAATATATGTGTTATCGTCATTATGCATGACACTGCATCGTAATTGAAAACTTGGGTTGAAAGTTCCTAAACTCCAGAGTTGAAGCACCGAGTGATGTTGTTTCTGAATGCCTGAAAGAGCTTATTCCTTTGCAGTTTGTAAAATATTTCGGAAAATGATGTGCAGTGCAGTGGTATTGTGGTAGGAAGCATAGAAAATCGAAAGCTCGAATCAATAACGAACAAGACTTCTAAAATCAGGTAGGTCTGACGACGATATTAGAGGTGATTTGTAAGAAATAAAATACTACTCGCATTTATCCTCTGTCGTTGTCCGCCGTCTTGAATGAAACGACACAGTTGACATAAACTCCTACAATGTACACGACTGTAAGACTGTCCGGAATAGCACTCTTACGCAATATTTTGAATATATTTATGAATAGCGCAGAGTTTACCAAACTGTCCGGCATTGCACTCTTGTGGAATCTTTGGATACGGCAAAAAACATTGGTGACTGGAGTCCGCAACTGCTCTCTTACGGAAACTTTAGGTACGAAATGATACATTTATAAATAGAGCGGTACTGACCAGACTGTCCAGAATTGCACACTTACGTAATCATTCGATACGGCACACTATATTGATGGCAAGAGTGGCTTTGACTAAACTTTTCAGAATTGCGTACATAAGGAATCCTTGGATACGTTCGCTACGGCAGGAGGTAATGAATATGCAGGGCCTGGCGCTGACCAGTGTGTGAATTGCACTCTTCCGTAATTATTGATACAGTAGGAATATTATTGAGTGCAGTTGTGCTGGGCAAACTTTCCTGAATTGCACACTTACAGAATCTTCAGATACACAGGATGTATTAATGAAGAAGATGGCACTGACCAAACTGTCCGGATTTGCATTCTTACGAAGTCATGATACATTTATGAATATACAGGCGCAGATCGAATTTTTGGATACGGCAGGATAATTTGACGAATAAAGTGGCGCTTAACAGACTATGAGGAATAGCACAATTACGAAGTCTTTGGATACTGCAGAATATATTGATGAATAGAAAGGCGCTGAACAAACTTTCCGAAATTGCTCACGGAATATTTTGATATAGCAGGATATATTGATGAATGGAGAGGCGCTGATCAGACGGATCTGAATTGCTCATGGAATCTATGGATACGGCAAAATATAATGATACGTATGTAGAGTGGTGCTAAACCAAGCTGTCTGGAATTGCATACTGACGGAATCGTTAGATATGACAGGATATATTTTTGAATAGAGGCGCGCTTACCAGACTGTCCGGAAGTGCACTCTTAAAAAATCATTGGATACGACAGAATACATTTATATGCATTCATACTGAATCTTTGGATACGACAGCCTATATTGATACGTAGAGTGATGCTGACCAGACTGTCCGGAAATGCACTCTTACATAATCTTTGGATACAGCAGAATATATATTTATAGGTAGTGTGATGCTGATCAGACTGTCCATAATTGCACTCTTACTGAATCTTTGGATACGGCAGCATATATTAATACGTAGAGTAATGGTGACCAGACTGTACAGAATTGCACTCTTAGGGAATATTTCAGTACGACAGTATAAATTGATGAATGCAGTGGTGCTGACCAAATTGTCTGGAATTATACTTTTACGGAATCTTGGATACGACAGGATACATTTATAAGTAGAGTGGTGCTGACCAGATTTTATAGAATAATACTCTTACGGATTCTTTGGATATGGCAGGATATATTAGTAAGTAGAGTTGCGCTGAACAGACAGCCTGGAACTGCACTCTTATGGATTGTTTGAATACAGCAGGATACATTGATACGTAGAGTGGGTCTGACAATAGTTTCCAGAATTGCACTCTTTTGGAATCTTTAAATACGGCAAAATAGATATATACGGTTAAATAGACCAAACTGTACGTATTTGCACTCTATGAATTCTTTGGATACGGCGGTTTATGTGGCTGGATAGGATTTCGTTAATAGGATGGTGCTTACAAAAGTGTCCGCAGTTGCACTCTTATGACTCTTCGGATATTGGCAGGATAAATTAATGATGTTGCTGATCAAACTGTCTGCAGTAGCAGCAGGGGTGGGGGAGG